>BMAO01002486.1:0-66359 GCA_019973975.1 Trichonephila clavata | reverse complement strand
GCTCAGAACAAAAATAAAATATGTCAGAAAATGTCATATGTAAATAAAAATTCATATTAGCCTTCGTGTTCTTACATATTAGCATCATCACAGCCAAACTGGAATAAGCACACACAAATCATACTATATCCCAACAAAATCCAGCTGATTTTTTTTTCATATAAAAACACGTAAGAATCTTTTGATATCAAGGAGCGATTAGCATGGGCCAATTTGGCTGTGATGACGCTTACATGTAAGTATCATAAATTCAAACTCAAATCATGATATTGGCAATCTGATAATCCAATTAGTTTGAATGGAGTGTCATTTTCTATGGTACTTACATATTATTGCAACCTATTGGCAATATTACATGAAATGAAGCATATGGTTGCAAATTTGGCAAGTCATTTATTAAGTTTGGCAATATTTGCAACAATGTGCAAGTACCAAAAAAGATTATTGCTTTTTACCTTTATCAGCAAATTCCATGTTTCATCGATGTCGCAAAATAGTACCACAATCTAGCTTACAACAAAAGAAAAGGTACTAACGTATTATTGCAACAATTGCCAACTTGCAATAATATGTGCATATGCGAGACACTAAAATAGAAAATACAGCATTAATTTTAATTAAAAGGTTATCGAAAACAAAAGAAAATTAAGCCTTAATTTTGCCAGAAAATATTAAAAAATTTGAACATGAATAAAAGAAACGTAAATATATATATAATGTAATCTAGCATATTGTAGAAATAACATTAATTCAAACCGAAAAGCAACCTTAAATACAAAAGCAAAGGTCTGATTTTGATGGGAAGTAGGCAAGATGTACCGCTAAAGTGTACTGCTATTTATATATATAGGCAATGATTTAGTTAACAGCTTTTCTTACTTTGGGGCCGACTACCTTCTGTTGTTGTGATATGAACGTGAAATGAATTGTAGCCCAAGCACAACCTTAGATTGATAATACACCAACATTCAGGTTAGCAAGAATAAGTAAAGCAAATGTGCAAACCCAAGTCCTTGCAACTGTTTTTTACCAAATATGAACAAATCTTTTTGCATTATTGACTCTAAGAATAACATAAAATTAATAAACATGGAGAAGCAAAAAATTTCAGATACAGCAAAAAGGTTTGAAGAGTGTAATCAGGCTTTTTTGATAATCATAGTAGAGCTAAGATTAATCAGGAACATAAAATTAAATAGAACATTTTATGGAAAGTAAATATCTTTAAAAGTGGTCACAACAGTAAAAATAGTAGCTTTAGGCCAGCGTGCATTATTACAAATCACAAAAGTTGATAAGAAAAAATTATAAACAAAAATTATACACAGATACATGAATTTAATACGGTAGCGAAACTTTGGTTTTGTCCACTAACATTGGCGGGCTAACAATTCATCTGATGTTTGATATCCCGTCACAAAATTTTCGGAGTCAAAAGTTAAGCGAAAAACGAAATCACCTCACCTGGAATATCTGTACACTTTTACGGTACATATTGCCCCCCCCCCCTCTTTTTTTAAAGTACGGAAAAGGATAAAATACGTTATGAATCTAATACGATTCACATTGAAAAACATTGAAAATCTACTGTTATCGAAGTAGTGTTGCCAATCGGAAAAATAAAATTTAGAAATTTTTTTTTCTTAGGATGATTTTTTTCGAAAAACAACTGTAATTCCTCCACTAAGAGAAAAAAAAACGAATAAATACAACCATAAATAAGTATATTTACTATAAAATGTGTTGAAATTCCCCCCAAAACAGCTCGAAACATTTATTTTCGCAAAGTTATGACTTGGCATGGCTGATGACGTCATATCTCCATTTAACTGAAACATCGCATAAAAATTGAATTTTAAAAAAATCTAAAGTGAATTTCGAAAAAAACTCTTCGAGGTTAATAGCATAACACCCTATAGCTTCTACATGCCAAGCTTCATACTTCTGTATTGCTTAATTTCGCCGGTACAGCTGAAACACACAAACTTTTCTCTGATTAGTACAGATTTAGCTGAAAAATCGCTTAAAAATTGAATTTTAAAAAAATCTAAAGTGAATTTCGAAAAAAACTCTTCGAGGTTAATAGCATATCTACCTTTAGCTTCTACATGCCAAGTTTCATACATCTGGGTTGCTTAATTTCGCCGGAACAGCTGAAACACACACACACACACACAAACTCTTTCTTTTATTAGTATAGATTTTTATTTTACAAGATAAAAATCACAATTCTAGTGAATAACTTAACTAGGAAAAGCATACTTACCTACTTTCAAAGCCTTTTCAATTTTGGTTTGATAATTTAAGAAAAAAATCCAATGAAACTTAATTTTAATTTGCGAGACCTTATTAAAGGACGCAAATCACTGTCACTTTTCACTAACACTACAGGCATGTCATCTTCAGGCATTTTTATTTTCATTTCATATTCATCGCTTTTTCTAAGAATTTCTAAAGAAACGTTTGCCACTCCGAAAAAAGAGGAAGATATCTGACTAACACATTTTAGTTTCTGTGAAGACTGTCATATAGGAGGATACTGTCAAGGTCATTTGTAAAAAATAAACATTTTTTCTAGAATTAACGATTTTGTAAGCCTAGGGTTACTTTGCGCCTCGCGCGACTATTCTCGGGTTGAAAGTATATTCAATGTAAAAACATGGATGTTAGTTTTAAAAAAGAATTGTGTAAAACGTTTTTCATTATGCTTTATATGTTTCTGATGCTCCTAAAAATAAATCTCCTAAATAATTCTTCAATCCTCTATGCATCATAAAACTCTTTCACGTGGAATAACGCGCAACAGAAGTTACATTATTTACAACTACCCTAAATAACAGTGATGAGAGAGACTTATCTTCTAACACTTTTTTTCTGGGTCTGTGGGTTTGGTTTTTCTCTGAAAGAGTATTATTTTAGGTTTAAAAGGAAAACGTATTGAAAAATTCTGTCATCGCGGGATAACAGCACAAATCAAACAAATGTATTTTTTTTATTTGTGTAAAGGATTAAGATAGCTTGAAGTGGAGATGACGTAATATTGCCAGATGATTTATATAAATTATATCAGTGCAAAATGTCTATTTTTTAATATGTCAGAAAATATTTTGTTTTAATTCATTCCAGTAAATTAATTTTTGGAAACTTTTATTTCCTATATGTTCGCGCCCCCCTTGTAGGGTTATCACGCCCCTCTAGGGGGGTGTGCCCCACAGTTTGAGAAACGCTGGCTTTATAACGTTATTAGAAGAAATTTTTTAATTGAAAAAGACAATAGAATCGGTGAATTATCCAATATATATTAATGAACTGATTAAATGTTTTTATGAGACACTCAGAATTTTAATGAACGGAATAAACAACATGAACGAATTGTTTTAACGATTTTTTAAAATATTAAAATATTTATGATGAAACTTGACATCTTTACTAAGGATTTGGAAATGAAAATCATGATATATTTTCCTCAATTACAAAAACATTTTCAAAACACAATAATTTTCGAAAACTCAGTTGACATTTAAGAAAAGGCAATTAAAAAAATATGTAATGATTATGCTGGAAATAAAACAAGGTTTTGAAAAGAGATTCAATTTTTTTTCAGTTTCGAAAATACATTTCACTTTATTTTATATCCATACAAAATAGAATTTGAAACAATGCTGTTAACCGAATTTATGTGGCTAGGTATCGATAATTCAGAAATGGAATTAGTTGAACTTCGAAGCAGCGTAGTGTGTAAAACAAAATTTGAAGATTTGATTTCTGAAGTAGTAGGAGAAAAATTGCATGAAAATCTATTGATCCCACAGTAAAAATATTATATTATACAATTGGGATTTTTCTTTCCAAATAATTTTATGTCAATGAAAATACTAGTTAATATGTATGCTCTTTCAATGATGTTTGGGTACACATATTAGTGAGAAAAATTCTTTTCTTCAGTAAACTTTGTAAAATTTTCTAATAGAAATAGACTTGACAGGGAATTAACTGAGAAATGCGTTAAATCAGAGGTATTCAAACCATGTTTCATGGAATCTCTGGGTTCCACGAAACAAACCTAGAGATTCCGCGAGTTAAAAAATGGAAACGAAAGTTATAAGTTGTGTATGCAAAATAGATTCATGTTCTCTATTAAATTTGTACAAAAACGAAATGTCTAAATCCTTTCTTGCCAGCGCAAGTCATACGTACCACAGTAAAATTTTGTAATAAATATGCGATTCTGGACTGTCTCTTTTTTTGCGTATTTTTTAGAACTTTTAATTCTTTGCATATGCAAGTTGGGAGCCATTACAAGGGATACACTATGACAGAAATTAAACCTAATTAAACCTTCATTTGTGTTTCATGATATCCTTTAGAAGGAATGGGGCAGATTAATTCAGAAAAAGATTTTTTTTTCATAAAAAAAATGGTGGTTATGTTGTGGCAACTTGATTTCGGAATTTCTCATATAGTTCCAGAATTTATACGGATAAGACAGAAATTGGAGAATCTTGATTTTGGTTGAAACAGCACAAGTGTGTTTCAAAAAATTTCTTTTCAATTTCAAAAAAATTCTGCAGCCCTTTAAGAATTAATGCACACTTGTAAGTTAAAAAGACAAAAATTATTGCGTTTGATAGTCATTTTTTTAAAAACTTTTAGTGTTATATGTGTAAATTTTTACAGTATCGCTTGCTTCTTAGATTATTTTTACATGTTGATAAAAAGGATTAAGTGTGCGTTTTCTTAACTCGAGTGCACCATAATTTTTCACAAACATTTTTGATCAACATTGTTATTTAATGAAAATTTTTATTCGTTTCATGTTGAAAAATTTTTTTACTTGCTTATAAAAACCAATAGAAATCCGTTTAAGATAAGGAATGTTAAAGTGCTTTAAAGAACATCCAATGATTATTTACTATACGTAAAGGAATTCCAATAACACTAATTATGATCGAAATTGAAACAAAATAAGGCCATAATATCTTTCACCCCAGTTTGAACTTTTCTCTCACAAGTTCAAGGACAATAATCTTGACCGAAGATAATATTATTTCAATTGGTTAATTCTTTTGTATTATTCTTCTCTTATTCTTTTGAGAAAAATGATAAAATTTGGGAACTTATTTTCTTCGAAAGGAACGCAGTGAAGTATTACCAAAAATATGGTCTAATATGTACGTAAGTACCCGAAAGACTATCGAGCTTAGCGGAATAATAAACGTAATGGAACCGCAAGACAACATTTAGATTCGTACTTATTCATATTCATGAGGTGGCGTCTACGCAAGTAAAACTCTTTTGTCCTAATTTTGAACACAACTACTGTGTTCTGGTCATCTAAATATAGTAGTTATTAGATCTTTCGTTTATTTCAAGTAAACAGGTTTTTCTTAAGTGCAATATTTAATTCTTCTAAATCTACGCTAGTTTATTTGTATTCTGCTAAGTCTTAGGCGTGATTAAAATCACGCCAAACAGGCTATAGGCGGAATGTAGATATTATTCAAGATGGCCGCCTCACACCTCACGAAATATGAAAAATAAAAAAACATTACTGACGTTGATGAAACAACTGAGATCTGTAGAATTACAACCAGATAAAACGATTTAAAAAGTGGAATAAAAAGAAATTCCCTTTATTTTCCAAGTAAACCGGCGCAGAAAAGTGAAGAGGGAAATTGAATGTGAAGTATTTAAAAATGATTGTAGAAAAAGAAATTAAAATAAGCAAAAGGAGTAAAAAATTAAAAATAAATACATAAATCAAGCGGGAATGAAAGAAGAAAACGACTACATTATGGGGAAAATGCGACTTCATTATGGGAAGTGAAAAAAAAAATTAGGAAATCATTATATTAAAAATAAAACTGTAGAAATTAGCTATTTACTACCATTAAAAAAAGAATTCTGCCTGACTGAGGTGGAATTCATCACGCAAAATTCGACCACGCAAGTTGTTGAATCTTTACTAGATTTATCACATTTCCCATTGGGTGAAATCAGTAAAATCTTAACTAAGGTACGAAAAACGAAATTCAATTCCTTAAAAAAATGAAATTGACCAAAAGAGCGAAGACTAGATTTTAGTATATTACTATTTCGAGTATGCCGTGGAACCTTAAAAGCTTGAAGAATTGAAATTACTTTTGACTGTACAGACTTAAATATTTTGTTCCTTTTTAATTAGATAAAGTTAACGGCATATACAGCCTTCAATAGCCCAATTACTTTTATATAAAAATATGTTGATGAAATAATAAAATATGGCTCTACTGAGATACATCAAAAACTTTTTTTAATTTAAAACTGTCTGAAAATAACTAAAAACAAGTTCAAACTCACTAATACTGTACAATAGCGAATCGATTATATCATTAAAGCCTTTCTGAGTAAAAACGGTAGAGAGAGAGAATCTAACGTTTTTATTATATTAATATAGCTTTATTTTTTCTTATGAAATCGTCGTTGCTTAGGAAGCTCACGCTTTTTATTGTATCATTTTACCCCGTCTTTGGAGACCATCATCATTTAGGATGTTGACTAAAAGCTTTATCATTTCTTTGGAGACCGTCCTCATTTAGAATGCTGACTCACAGCGTTAACCTGTCTTAAAAGACCGTCCTCATTTAGGATCCTCACTCTTAGCTTTAAACTGTCTTTGAAGACCTTCCTCATTTAGGATGCTGACTCATAGCATTACCTTGTCTTTGGAGAGCACCCTCATTTAGGAGGCTGTCTCATAGCAATACCATGTCTTGGAAACTGTTCTCGATTGGGAAGCTCACGTTTATATTGTATCCGTATACCTATGCACTGTCTTTGGACACCAACATTCATTACGGATACTGATGCACATCTTTATCCTGTCTTAAGAAACTGTCCTTACTCAGGATGCTGACACATAACTTCATTTTGTCTACAGACACCGTCTTCATTTAGACAGCTGACGTATTTATTGTCTACAAAGTATTACTCTGCTTCTGCACACCGTTTTCACTTAAGAAGCTGACGGTTTTATAGCATTAAAATCGCTTAAATGTGTCTTCGGATATCGTTTGCGAAGGCGTTACTGAATTATTTTTTGTTTATTTTATTAGTAAAAATATGCTTATATTATCTTCCAGTAAATAAATTGTTGAGATTCACGGCAGTAACCACGTTTGATAAAAAAAAAAGATCTTAGCTTTAATGTCTTATAATTATCCATTTTTTAAATTTCTTTAAATTTTAAATCACTGTTAAATAACAATTTACCCCAATTATTACTTCCTTATTTATAACATATATATCTCGCCAAAAATAATATCGCCTGGAGTAAATTTGCAGCAGTAAATTTTTCCCCTTCAATTATAACAGAATCTTAAATATGTCTAAAAAAAATTATTAATCCCAGTAAAAACTTCTTCCTTTTTGACTCGTCCTAATAATTACAAGAATCTGGAATATGTGACTGCATACACTTTAACAGAGCTAGACTTTGCCATTTTATAAAAAAAATGCATATATATATATATATATGGCACTTGAAGCCCGATTAATATTATTAACGATGTATATATAGAATACTAATAAATAATACTTCACAATATACAATCATGGACAAAAAAATAGCGCACCAAGAAATAATTGCGGGATAGTAGCGAAACTTGGCATGAAGGTACATGTCGGGGAGATATGCAAATGATTAGAAATGCAGCGTGATTTCGCCTTGCGTATAGAAGGTAGATAGCGTTTAACGTCGTTCTCCGTGGAGTATAAAACAGGTAACAAAAGCTTGTTTGGGTGTGCTGAATCGTTTACAAAGGAAGCGCTGAGGTAGACATGCCATTACGCCATTTTCGAAGACAATAAAACAACTGTCGCAGTTTGAGAGGGCGAGAAACATTGGCATGATGAAAGCTAGGAAGTCAGCTAGGCGAGTAGCTCGTCAATTAGGCCACTCTGATTGTGTTGGGACCAGTGGATTCGAGAGATGTCCTTTACACGAAGACCAGGCTCAGGACACCCTCAACAAACCAGTCGTCAAGAAGACCTCCACATGGTAAGAAATGCCCGCGTACAGCCAACTGCTTCTTCGGCCGCCATCCAAGCACACAGTTAGCACCTTCACTAGGGGTCTCTGCGTCTTCTCGAACCATACGAAGGCGGCTGGATGAAGGATATTTGGGATCATGGCGCCCATTATGTATACTGTCCTTTACCCTCACCCATCAACGCCTCCGTTTTGAGGGGTGCCGTGCACGAGGAAACTGGTCCACAACGGAATGGAACCAGGTTGTCTTTACCGACGAATCCAGATTCAATCTCAGCAGTGATGACAATCGTGTTCGTGTGTGGAGACCCGTGGTGAACCCCTCAATCCTGCCTTTGCTTTACAGTGACACACCGCTTCCACAGCTGGTGTGATGGTATTGGGTGCCATTGCCTACAATACACGGTCACCCCTATTATTGATCCGTGGCCCCATGACAGCCCAGTGGTATGTCCATGACATCCTGCAACCACATGTGTTGCCACTCATGCAACGGCTCCCAGGAGCCTTTTTCAACAAGACAATGCTCGGCCTCACGCGAAAAGGGTGTCATGAAACTATCTCCACACTGTTACTACCCTTCCTTGGCCTGCTCGATCCCCAGATGTGTCTCCAAACGAGTATTTGGGACGGAGAGTTGGGCATCCGAGGAATTTGAACGAACTAGACGCAAGGTTACAGCAAACATGTAATGAAATGACTCAATACATCATACAGAACTTTTATTCCTCAATGCCTGATCGTATCTTATCATGCATTCGTGCTAGAGGGGGCTCAACAGGGTATTAAATCCTCCATACTTTTGCCTTTTTCTCTGAAATGGATTAACCTTTTCCCTCGATTTTCTAGTCGTTTACTTATATGAAAGTAGTCATTACGTATGTCAAATTCCGTTTCAATTTTACGACTCTTTCTTGGTGCGCTAATTTTTTTGTGCATAAGTGTATATAGTATATAATTTTCGTTACTCCTTGTTCATTCAAACTCTCATTGTCATTTGCACCAAACACTTAACAATATTTAACCCTACTAAATAATTTTAAGTCGCCAAACCTCGCTTATTTTTACTCGTTAAGCCAATTGAATTTAAAGATGTTTAGTTTTAAAAATACTCAGTTAAAAAGTTTTAAACTTAACTCTGATGCAAAGGGGCATTAGTTGACCCACGAGCTAGTACTAAAAAAAATATGGACGAAATTTGGCCCATGTCTCAAAAGAGGTTCGCCATCCCTGTTCTAGATGTTGATACTAAGCTTGAACAATCGTTGATGTACAAAAATATCAGATAATTAATTTACGAATGTAAGTTTCAAATTATACGTAGTTTACCATTTCAAAAACTGACAAACTTTTTCTATCAAAGTATTTGAAGGGAAAAATGAAGAAATTTTTATTGGTATTATAGCAGGTCTAATTTTAAAAGCATTTAAGCTGCTTTTAAAACTGAAGGGAAAAAATGGACCTTTAAAATTTTACTCCAGACATTTCTTAAAAATAATATTTTGGCGATATACATATTTATTATAAATAAGGAAATTAATACTTATATAATTAGTGAATTATTATTTAATAGTGTTTTAAAAAATTTTAAGAAATGTAAAATTAAAAGACACAAAGACCTTTTATCAAAACGCGGTTACTGCAACGAATCCTTACACTTTATTTACTGAAAAATAAAAAGAGCATGTTTTTTATAAATAAAATGAGTACAAAATCATTCACTAATTCATTCGCAAACGATATCCGAAGATAAAGTTGTGCGATTTCCATACAATTCTAATGGTGTCCAAAGGTAGGTTAGTGCTATGTGCATGCAACAAAAATGTCAACTTTCTAAATAAAGATGGTATTTGTTGACAAAGTAAAGGTATGCTTCAGCATTCTAAGTAGGACGGTTTCCTGAGGCAGGATAAAGCTATGAGGCAGCATCGGAAGTGAGGAGGGTGCCGAAGGCAGGGTAACGGTATATGGATAGAAAAAGAACGTGAGCTTCCCAAGCGAGGAGGGATTCCGAAGATAGGTTAAGGCTATGTGTCGGCATCCAAAGGGAGGACGGTCCCCAAAGACAGGGTAAAGATTTATGGAAACAATAAAAATGTTAACTTCCCAAGCGAAGAAGATTTCCTCAGACAGTGTAAAGCTCTGTGAATACAATAAAAATGTCTGATTCTACCATTTTTGCTCAGAAAGACTTTAATGATATAAACGTTAAGCAATTGTACAATATTAGTGAGTTAAAGCTTGTATTTTAGTTATTTTTAGACAGTTTTTGATGTATCTCAGAAGTTTTTATTATATGATTTCATCTACATATTTGTAAGTAAATGTTGTTGATCTAATGAAGGTTGTATATGTTGTGTGTTAACTGTATCTAATTAAATATAAACGAAATATTTTTAAATCCATACAATCAGTTGTCAATTTAAATTTTAAGGGTTCCAGTGTACACTCGAAATAGTAAAATAACAAAGCTTAAGACTCCAATTTTGGGATACCCCCCAGACCGTGACCCCAGGTGTAGGTCCAGTATGTACAGTGTATGTGTCTAGTTTGGTTGCAGGCATTCATTTGGCCTCCTTCTGACCAGCACACGCTATCACTGGCATCAAAGCAGAACCTGCTTTCATCAGAAAACTCAACAGATCTACACTCAACGGATCTACTCAACGGATACAATTTGCTTTTCTTTCAGCAATATGTTTTAAAAAAGAAGATGAACTTTAAATCCATATGAATGATTTGAATTACAGTTCCGGAAGACATTCTTAGTTTGGACGCAATGAATCTTAGAGTCAGTGGATTTTTTAATTTAGGATCAGAGAATTCACTTTCTTGATAGTTGCCTGCTTTTTATAAGTCTTAGGATGAAACTAAGTGGTCATGTTTTCATTTTTACTGCCTGCTAGATGCCTTTTCTCTTTCAAATTTAATATATTATAAATACCTTTGATTTAAATGCTGTAACCAAGATTTTTACACTGCTTTTTCATTTGTTGATACGAATAGTTCTCTTTTGAAAGCGTAATTACGTAACCTTTGAACCATATGACATTTTTATGTTCCATTTTTTATAAAAGAAAAATCCTTTATTTTATATATACCAATCAAAAGAAACTTTAGCAGATAATTATTCCGAAGTTGCTAAAGTCATCTGAAAATGTAAATCAAAAAAATATGTTGAGTGGTGTATTGGAACATGATACGAGAATGGTGGACCTTCGACTCTTCCCCTCCTCCCCTTGAAAATGTCCTGTGTGCTCCACTGATTCAGAGCTGTTCAAACTGATTGAATTGTCCAAAGAGAAACTGAATAAAATTTTTGAAACAGATGGTAATACATCATCACTAGTAATACAACAATGAAATAAGTTTCTTACCTGAAATTTCTTCACTAGAAAGATTTCCAACCAGTTGTTTATCATGTTTCGTTCTCTCTCTTCAGTCTTCTTCTAGATAAGTGCATGCATATATTCGGTGTTGTTCTAGAATCTATTTGCTAAATGGGGGTTCTTCACTCTTACAAACACTGAATCTAAATCAATTTCCATTTGGATTAGTCTCAAAGCCATGTTAAAAAAAGATTATCAATTTTAACTTACACATAAGCAACATTTTATATGAGTTGTCCACAGAAATATATTATTATTCAAAAACGCGCTAGGAAATGTAATGCAAAATAGATTCATTTTCTAAAAAGAAACAGCTTGACGTCTCTAAAATAATTAACATTTTAATCATTTGTTCCTTGATATATTACTGATCTTTTGAGCCACTGTATAAATTTAATATTCAGCTTTATTTAATAATCAGTGTTATAAAACATAAAACCTGTGTTTAAAGAATTTCATTAAAATTTTTAAAAAATTGACACACACATACAGTAAATTTATCAAAATTAAAATCGTCTTTACATGTACGTTTAGTATTAACATTTCATATGCCTTATTTAATTTAATTAAAACATCATAACATCTTACATATATATATGCTACCGACAAAGTGTGAAATGCGGGCATTCTATACAATGCCGGATGTTTTTAGGTAAAGTATGAAATATGAGATTTATTACATACTTTGCCTAGGCATTGTGTAGAATGCCTCAAGCTATTTAGGCAAAGCATTAAAAAAGGCCATAATATGGATATCATATCAATGACTTACGTTCCTAAAAGTACAAATCTTATTCTGACAAAATATTGAGATTGCCATTAAAAAACTTATTGTTAAATTGTGATTTCGTATATAGTATTAAAATTCATTCAGAAGTTCCAAGTTGATAGAAACCATCCTTTTTCTCACTCAATACAAGTACCAATATATTGGCATTCGGGAAAAAAATCAAAGTTTTGTATACTACAATATTTTTTTTAAAATAATTTTCTGTTTTTTCTGGCAAGTTTCACGTAGGGGATATACAGTTCAATATCATAACCTGTAACATGTTGGTATTTGGTTGAAAGTCCTTTCATAATTCTATCACATCTCCAGAATCCGGAATTTAATTTTGCTCTTGGGAAATTAAATTCTTAGAACAACTTCACATTGTCAAACTAGGTGTCAAAATTACCCGCAGGAATTGGTATCACCTACATTGTGCCGCACTAAAAAGAGATACCAGCTCTTGGGGAATGTACTAGGTCTAAAAATGGTAAAAATACCAATCTGCAGCCTCATTGGGGGAAAAAAAAGAATCCGTGACGTAATACTGCATAGCAGTTCTTCCCAAAATTTTTCTCTTCCAGACCGGTCAACGTTTGCTAATTTTAAGGCAGCCCGCTGGGGGGGGGGCGTTGATTATTTATATTTTAAATTGTTTTGATTTTATAATTTAATTGTATTTAAACATGTCTTCAGAGTAAAATTCAGTTGTACCCAAAAATAATCCTAAAATGATTTTACATAAAATATAAAGTGATTTAGATGGAAAGCCGCCCACATGAGAAAAATACACCCTAGTAAATATAATGGAGATAATGTAATACACCTTGAGTGCCCTGATATGTTTTGATCCACGGACCAAGGGTTGGGGACTACTGTTTAATGGTACTGACTTTAACAGTTTAAATGAGTTAACTTTTATTTTTATTTTCCGCAAACATCACGTCAGAGCTATTCAGCAACCAATATACCCTGGGTTCCTTCTTAGTACTCATTTTAGCATTTTTTATATCAGTTATTAACTTCTAGTAAATAATTTCAGTAAAAAAAAAACTTTTTTTTTTTTTTTTTTTTTTTGGAGAATTAATTTGAATTTTAGGCAACTAGCCGATGAATAGTTGCTTCATGTCTATAACCATGGATCGGCAACCTTTCAGTTGTTGCGTGTTAAACCAATCTACCAATATGATTCTGCGAACCACACAGTAGAGCATTTTTGAAACAATTTTAAAATTTACAAATTTGTAGAGTAGTGTAAAGTGCCGCTCAGTATTGTACCGCTTGCCACATGTGACATAGGTGGCCGACCCCTACTATAGACCATGACTTCTTCTCCAACACTATAGCTTGATCCTCCATTTTCAGGTAGCACAGGTAAAAAAAAATTTTGTTGAACAAGTTTAAGTAAAATTGAGTATTTTGACATTTCCGAACAAACAGCAATGTACATTTAACAGATTCTGAGCCTGAGATACGCATTGAAAGTTTTAAGTCTTGCCAATTGAAAATATTCAAAATGAATCTGAGATGTATTTCATACTTTGCTTTCATTCTATAGAATGTCTAATGAGAAACCGGCATTATATAAAATGCCTAGGCAATATGTGAAATAGGAATCATTTCATACATTGCCGGCTAGATTTAGGTATTCTATACAATGCCTAGACATTCTATAGAATGCCGGATTTCATACTCTTTGCCGGTAACATATATATAATAATATAATATAATATAATATATATATAACATCTTACATTTCAGATCACTTGCATTATACATATTCAGGTGGTTATCAAAATAATGGAAACTCCTGTGAATAAAGGTGATGCTTTTAAATGTTCTTCGTAAGTATTAAAATATAATTGTGATCGGTTCTTTAAATAAACAGAGATGCATATATTCTGGTAGTATGTGGTAGCTTTATTAGAGTTCTGTAAGTCTTGGATTTTTTTTCAAAAGCGTAAAATTATTTACCCAAAATTTTAAAAAACAGGCACATTTTTTATTGTATATGCACCATAATTAAACACCGTAATTATTAGAAAAAAATGGGAGAATTTTATTTTTTAATTTTTAATTCCATACATCATTTTTTATTTTACAACTGTAGAATAAAAAAAAACTCCTAAGCGCTTTTTTTTGTAAGTACACTCTGTGTATGAAGAATTTTTCATATATTTTAGAAAAATTTTTATGTTAAGACTTTCTTAAAAGGTTGAGAATAGTGGCGTTAATCAGCAAACAGTTCTGAATTCGTATCCAAATTTAATTCATTGTTTCTTTAAAAAGTGTCAGTTATTCTAATCCATTCAAAAGACGCCATTCAGGATTCAGTTACAAAACGTGACATAGATACACAGGTTGTCTCAGAAATAAGAAAAAATCTGGATATTTCTTTATATTAAAAGTACCAAAAAGCAGACGTACTAGCAAAATGAGGAACACTTGAGCCAAAGGACAAACCACTTCCTGCATCGTCACTTAAAAAGCATATTTCTGAGAAATTAGTGTATTAACTTTTAATGTGACCAGGACAAAAAATCAACAGCCCAATTCTGGGCTGAAATTCAGGATATTAGGAAAACATTTTGTCGGATGTAGAGCTCCTTTTCTTTTGACCACATCTGGATTAAGGGTCTCAAAAACTTGTTGAGGTAAGCAAACTTTACTAGAATGCCATGAAATCCTTTTAAAGGCTGTAACTCTTCTGGTCCTTACTTGTTAAAACTTTTAACTTTTGTTTCCATGCTATTTTGTCACACACACATACAAGAATAGTAAAACAAGATACACACACAACCAGACAAGAAGAGGTACCACAGACAATCAAGACAAATCAAGACCTGAGAGGGGCACTCAACAAGAACACATAAAAACACAAGTTAGCAAAAAAGTTATTTTGAAAACAAAGTTTAAATATAGAAAAATAAAGCATTATTCAGAACATGTTTTAAATAAAATTTCAATTTTTAAAATATAATAGATTTTCTGCCGAGTATATTATCTATATTTCAGCTATCATCTTATCTTACTATCAAATAAATTAACCATAGATTGAAACTTAAATCTTAAGACAAATTTGTATTACTCTAAATTTGTTTAAGCAAAAACCAAGTTTCAAAAGTTTTCAACAGCATTAGCCAATGGAAATACTTTATAACGATTCTTAAACATCCAAATATACACAATTAATTCGCTCGAAAAATCAATTCTCTTTCAAAAACTGTTAGGAGAAACAAAGCAAAAAAGACAAAACTACACACAAAAACACGTTTAAGGAACAAATATTGGAAAACTGATAAAAAAATTGGACAAATTCAACAAAAAGCCATGACAGTTTCTTTCATTCCTTTTTGCCAATTTGTTTTTACAAAAAGCAATAATTTATTATCAACAACACATAATAATTTCTCAAGCAAATGACAGATGCTCTCTTCCAAAAACATAATAATGGGAAATATATAACCTCTGCAACATTTCTTCAATGAAACACAAACCTCACTTTACGAACACTAGATTGACTTTGCCACTATAATTTATCAACAGACAGTTAAGACACAGAGACAAGATACACAAGAAAAAGACTGAAGAGACAAACAAAAATTAAAGAAAGGAATGTGACAATTATTATGCTAGAAATAATAACAAGAAATAGCTGAAAATAAACCAATGAATTATAACAAGGTCATGGTAAGCCTCTTTTTTATGCATTGATATCGAATACCAGCTAAGTATTGGTGGGAAAGCAAAACTTTCCTGATACAATATGAAAAGCAAACACTTTATGCAAGTTTCATGAAAAACAACCTCTTGCGAAATGGACTAATGTGTTCACTGATGGCTCTAAAATACAAGACAATACTGAGACTATTGTATACAGTAAACTCTTTTCCCAATGTACTCCGGTATGGGAATTTCATGTCGAATTTTGATGCAGAGATCCTTGAAATTCCACTAGCAATGAAGAACCTCAAAATAAAGATCGATTGCTTCTCTAAAACTGTTTTTTTTAGTCAGTTCCAAAGCGACGATCCTTCCTGTAGTTATGAAGCATGATACAGACACAAAGATTATCTCAGAAATAAGACAAACCTTGTACTTCTTTATAAATACCAAAAGGCAGGCTTTGTCCAACGGGGAACAATTGAGCAACAAGACAACTTACCGCTTCTTCTAAAGTCACTTAAAAAACTTATTTGAAAGAATTTAGTGGGCAATCTTAAATCTGACCGGGCGGTAAAATCGACAACCAAATGCTGGCCTAACATGAAAGAAAATTGGCAAAAGTTTTTTCAAATGCAGAGCATCTTCCTGTATGATCAGTACTAGACAAAGAGTCACAAAAACGTACCAAGGTAAGCAAACTATACTAGAAAGCCAGAACTTGATAGGAAAGAAAAATATTCCTCATACAATATTAAAAGCAAACACTTCATGTATATTACATGAATAATTCACTGAAACTGAACTTACTAAAAGTATTGGCTCTAAAATATAAGATAACACTGGGGCTGATGCATTCAGTAAATTCTTTTTTCACTGTACTCCAATGGGAAACTTCATGACAAATATTGATGCAGAGATCCTTGCAATCTAACTAGCTCTGGAAAATTCAAGAGAAAGATCGATTCTTTTTCTAGAGTAATTATTCTTGTTCGAAACTCATTAGCTATCCAGACCCTGATATAATTAATTCATTGAAACCCAACATTTTATTCGTTAAATCGAGGTTATTCATTATATTGGGGTAAAAGCAAAGTACATTTTTGCAATTTCCTTTTGGCCATTCATTCTATAGTAAGAAAATACACAAAAAAATTACACACTTTTTATTTAACAGCTAAAAATACTATTAGAAAATAAATACGCAGCAGTTAATTGGAAATTTTTTAATGTATAAAAGATATTTGACAATCTTTTAGATTCCTGATTCGAAAGAGTACTTTTTCGACTTTATCCTAAAAAGAAAATACTGCGGTATTTAAATATTGTTATATCAAATATGTTTTCAAAGTTTCCAAATAATGTAAAGCATTAGAAAATTTAACTACTTTGATATTAGTTTTAATTAGCAATTTCTGCGTCAGAATCGTTAATGGTTCCGACAAATCAACAATTTCTAATCAATAATGGATCTTCCTATCTGGGCAACAACCGACAATCAAGAGTTGCGCAGAAATGTAGCCCGTTATTAAATGCAACATAATTGTTAAAATGTTAAATATTCCCTGCGTCGTGGAGTTAGATGATATGAGAAGAAATTACCTTTCCTATTCAAAATTCACGCGATAAGTAACAATCATAACTTTTCTGCGCCTATAAATTTTAATAATGGTTTTCATCTCTTCCCGTCGAAATTTGCTGCTTACAAGAAAAGTCTTTTTCTGTTCCGGTCAAAAAAAATATGTCATTTAAAAAAGCCAATTTTTCTAATGCCAATTATTAAAAACAATTTCCAATTCTTGAAATAATTCATTGATTTGGGATTTAACATGCGTTAAATAGGCGATTTTTGCCTTCATTTTAATCAGGGGTGGAAGAAAAATCATTAAATAGCGGAATTCGTTAAATAGGTGTTATTAAATTGGGGTCTGATGGTATTGCCAATCAAACAACATATTATTTGACAGAATCAATCATCAATCTATTGAAAAACTATAATATAAAAAATCAGATGGTTCAACATATTATTACAATTAAGGAAATGAATTTGCAAAACATAGTATAAATTATTCAGAGATAAATCAACGTTTAATCAAAATTCTAAGCGGAAAGGAAATGAAAGAAACAAAATTTCGAACATGAAGCCGCTATGTGAAGATTACCTAGTTCAAGTACGGAAAACTCTTTATTTCGCACTTAACGGGGCAAATCAGTTCCTCTGCAGATCAACTAGATAATCTGCACATCGACATTTTTCAAGTTTTAACGGTAACATTTAACTCCGGTCAAAACATATAACTTGCTTTTTGTCTTCCATAAATCTACACATTTTTAATTAGAACTTAAATATATATCGCACAAAATTCTGAATTAATAATTGTTGAAATATGGAATCCCAATGGCTATAACTATAAAATCAAATAAGCGCATAAAAAATAAAAGTAATTGTAAAACATAAAAAGCCATTACAAGCGAAAATATTAAGTAATAAAATATAAAGAAGATAATGAAAAAAGTTTATTAAACAAAAAAAAAGAGTTATAAATGTTGGAGAAAAATATGAAGCACATACCTCGTTAACGCTAGATGGAGGAAAATATCTCATTGAATAAAAACGAAATAAAGCTTTTAATCTGTAATTATTCCAATCAAACTTAATAATGCTCAGAAATATCGAATCAAACGATCGAATGGCAAATAAGATTTATTTTTATATGTAGCCAATATTGCCACTCAATACCTTCAAAAACTAATTGTTAATCTATTGCCAGATGGATCCAGGGCATTAAAAAATATTCTCAGCTGATTAGCATAAAAAATGTTGTAATAATCACGTGCGCTTTTAAGATTTTACAGAAAAGTGAAAACTAGGGGAAATTAATCGTTTGCTTGAACTAAAAAATAAAAAAAGGTAAAGATGAAAAAGACGCATTGCTATTCTGGTGCGTTTTTTGGAATAATGTTTAGCTTTTGCTTATTAAAATTAATAAGAAAATATATCAGCTTTTTAAAAAATATATGTGAGGCTATTGTTTTGAAATAGAATAAGTTTTTCGCTAAATGTACTTCCAAAAGACATTACGGATTTTTTTTCAGTGAACCATGTATTTGTACATTCATCAAATTTTATTCTTTTTTTTTGTCATAAAAGAAGACAAAATGTTCAGAGTCATAAAAGATTAATGACTTTGCTTATTTTGCTTCTAAATAAATGTATTAAAATGCAAAATTATATAAGAACATAAACTCTATTCAAAGATAGATTTTTCAAAAAGTAGTATTGCTCAAAAAAATTTGTACTAGCTCGTTGTGTATCACTGGGATTTATTCAAATTTTTATACATGTATATTCATTATAAAAGTTCTCTAAGTAAATATGATGAACTGAAAGAACTTATATTTTTTTTTTAAAAATACTATAATGGAAAATATTTACATAATTAATATAAAATAAAGAGCCTCATCCGTTTTAATTAAACTAGATGTTTCATATTCTTATCTTATCGATCCAAATGGCCACTTTTGATATCTTATCTAATAAGAACCAATCACGAATCACCTTTTTATTCAATGGCGCATTCGATAATCACGTCAGCCATTTTGCTTTGAACTTTGATTTTACGAAAACTGTTTTTATGCCATAATGAACACTTTTTTAGTCTTTATAATCGTGTTAAAATTCAATATTGTTGCATTTAATGTGAAATCGCTTAAAACTATTTACTTATCTTACAAGTGCATTTTTAGCAAATTTTATGTTTTAACATTTTTATTACTGTTGAAAATATTTACTTGATCAATAACATAATTTACTAACCCGTGATTTTTTTTATTCCATTAGTTATATAAAGGTTGAAATTCAAACTCTAAATTTCCTCTTTTACATTTTTTTTTAAAAGCTTTTATTTAACTTACAATGTATGTATGTATGTATGTATGTATGTATGTATGTATGTATGTATGTATGTATGTATGTATGTATGTATGTATGTATGTATGTAATTTGTTCGGGTGGAATCTTGTAACTCAATTTTGAAGCTGATATCTTCCTCCCATTGAGCTGAAATTTTGTATACACGTTTAGTTTGGATGACAATGCATGTTTTGACCATTTATATTCCGATATTGCAATTAATTAAAAAGATATTAATTAAAAACGTTAAACTAGTTTTGGGCGCCAACTTGGATATATCTGCATTGTTGTAATAATTTTATTTTGTTACAACAATGACAAAAGTTGGCGTCGAAAATCGGTTTTCAGCCAAACTGGAATTTCATAACGTTGCGCTGTTGACAGTATTAATTAAATTTGTCTAAAAAATAATTACATTTCTTCAACGTAAAAATAATCTAATTTCTACAACGTATGCAATTTTTTTACAAATTTCTATCTATTTTCTTGGATTTAAATTCAAAACAAAAAAGTAGAGCTATTTTTGAAGTAGATTGGTACATTGTATACCTTTCTCAACGCTGCCAAGTTAAACTGAGATGGAGTATTGAAGAAATTCTTTAAATAATTTATCTAACTTTAATCTATGAAACTCAGACAAAAAATAATTACAGAATCGGAAAGATCATTTTTTTATGTATCTTACCCATCAAAAGGAATCCACTAGGAAAACAATAAGAGAAAAATATTATCTAGAAATGCAATATATTTTCGATTAAAAAAAATAATTTTATAATAAAATGAAGGAATTTTTTAAAGAAATTTTCTAATTTTAAGCCTACAAGTAATTTAAATATACCTCATTTTATCACCAGTAATCTAAACACACACTACGACATGTGTCCTTAAATTTAATTACAAATAGACTCTGTTAATTTTATTTGAATTTAATTATTGATTTTTTCAAAATCAAGTTTCTAAAGATGATCTGAGCAATTAAAAAAAATAGATTCTTACGTAGAAGATATTCAATGTGCAGCAAAAAATTATCATTATTTGATAAAACTTTCTTTTTTTTATTACAAAATGCGTTTTGAGTCTTAAGCATTTTATTGATTAATACAAATATTTAAATGCCTTTTGAAGTTTTTTAATAAACAACTAAAATTTTCTTCTAATATGTTAGAGAAATATATCCCTTATCTTCAAAATATTTCAAATAAATAATATATTCCTTTTCAAAAAAAGTCAAAATTTTAATTAAACATTTAATAACTTTGTCATTTATGAAGATAATCTCACTAAACCTTTTTTTTTTTCGTGTGTAGAACAATGTTACCCAAAATCTGCACGAAGATTGAAAAAATTGCTTAAAAATTACGGATTTAAAAAAATTGTGTTTTTAGTCTAATACCATTTTGCGAGAATTAATTCAGCTAAACCAGGGATGGCGAACCAGCGTTCAATGAGTTGAACAGGCTGAGAAACCTGTCCAGCGATAACTAAAAAGTAAAAAATAAATTAAATGTAAAAAAACTTTTTTAAGAACAAGCTTTTATTTAAACGCGCTAAAAAGAATAAAATAAACTTTTCCTTTAAAACTTTTTTTACTATCAACTTATAACGTCATTACACAATTTATATGATATAAAAGCTTGTCGCGAGATATACCTGTGAGATAAACAAGTAAAATAAATAACTTGACCTGATTGATTTTGGTTTTTAAAAATTCAAACTAAGTAAATATGAGTACTTAAATATTGCGACAAGCTTTTATATCATATAAATTGTGTAATGACGTTATAAGTTGATAGTAAAAAAAGTTTTAAAGGAAAAGTTTATTTTATTCTTTTTAGCGCGTTTAAATAAAAGCTTGTTCTTAAAAAAGTTTTTTTACATTTTTTTTTTAAATTCAATTTCAACTGTTTTGAATTTTTTTCATGAAGAAGTAAATAAGTATTTTAAAACATTTGATGTGTTTTTTGTAATTGAAAAACTGTTGTCCCTATAAGCATAATTTCTCTTCAAATACTTAAAATTTTTGAATTAAAAACTTGCTATACAGATAACTTTGCCAATTTAATGAAAGTAATGTTGAGACATGAGAATAGTTCCAAAGTAGGTTATGCGTGTCGTAGAAGGCAACTAAAATGGGTAATCATTGTCAGAGTTTTTTTTAACATCTCCATGATAATGGAAAGAAATATATAAGGAATTACGAAGTAATCTGAAAGATAGGGATAAGTCGATAATTATTTTGAATTATTGAATTGTCATTGTTGGAGAGATTTAATTGTTGTAAGATTTAATCGTGTACTCCGCTTTCCACATTTGGTTCTACATATTAATGTGATCTTTTCGCATATGAAAAATATTTTTAGCCCGTAAAGAAGCTGTTTAACAACAGAAGGATCAAAACTGTGTTAAATCGAAAGTCACCCCTAATATTGCGATATGAAGTAGAGCGGTTTGCATTTAAATATTAATTTTTTTTATTTATCTTATTGACGGAGAATACTTATATTTTATGTTGTTTATTTCTTATTTTGAAATAAATGCTTTTAAAGTAGGGGAGACCAAGGCAAAATGACTATGTTAACAGTTTTTTTTTATTAGTTTATTTTTAAGGATAGTAAAATTAATTTTACATAAACTGTTAGAGTAACTCTTGGGGTATTAAAATATATTACCATTTGATTTTTCAATTAAAAGATGTAAGGATAATTTTATTTTTCTACAACATTAACAAATCATCATCTTGCGCAGTACCGGGGCAAGATGACTTTGGTCTTCTGGCAAGACGACAGAACTGAAAAAGGTTGAACATATTTTATCTTTCGAATATGTTACGCGGTTTAACAAATGATAATTGTGCTTTCACAACTTACAAAGTATCAAAATAAGTGTAATACATTGTAACGTAATGTTGAAGTGTTTATTGTGCAGCTAACAATAGTCACAAATAAAAATGCCATTTTCATAATTGTAATATTCCTCACGACACCACTCTTGGCATTTACATCACTAGATCTAATTTTCTGTTGGAGGGTCACAATGTTCTTCTTCACAAGCAGGATATCTTATAACACCGTCCTTTGAAATTGATGCAACTGGAATGTTTGGCCTGGATTTTATAGACATAGGTCTACAGAAACTTAATTTGAGTTTTTTTACTCCCTTTTTAGCTTCACGAGCTTCTTTTCTCTCTTTTTTAAACTTCCTGTTCTTCCTTCTATTTTGCCCTTTGTGTGTCCTAACATTTCTTTGATGGGTGTGCTTGTAAGAAAGCTTGAGCTCAGTGTTTTTTGCTTTTTCTTTTTTTCCCCTCACATTATGCTGCTTCAGGCATGGTTTGAAATATAAAAAAAAACACTAATAAAGTTTTTGGTGCATCGGAATTAGCATTTGTCATGAGTTCTGGTTCCTTATGAGGGTTTATATATTCGTTTTCTATTACCAGGGTCTGAGTATTAGCATTATTATTCTCAGTTTCATCACCAACAGCATCATGGTCAGTAGTTTGTGCCACAGCATAGTCATGTTTGCTAAACACAAGAGGATTATGGGGATCGATCCCACATTCTTTAAGCCCTTTCAACGTCATTTCCAACTGTAGCTGCTTTGAAGTAAGCGGTGCTCAAAAGCTCATCAATATTTTTGTATGTGATAGATTGTTATGGATAGTGACCATAAAGTTGTCAGATGCTTGGCTATAGTAGGTTTTTAATTGACCGAAAAATGACACAACAAGGGGCAGTAGATGATGTGATGTGTTGAGTGCCAACCCAACCATGATGATGTTTTTCGATCTGCAATAAAAGATAGCTTGCAAAGGTATATGAGTTTTGTGATTGTCAATAATCAACAAAATGGAAGACTCTTTGCTTGGTTTCACATGAAGATAAAAGTGCTTCAAAAAGGAGAAAAAGGTATCCTCATTGTTCCAGCCGTTATCACTACAATGGCCTACAGTTACTGATGGGGCTCTTTCTACAAGTTCAGGAAGCATTCGTTTTCTCGCAAAAAATCAGAAAAGGTGGCAGGTAAAAGCCAGTAGCTCTAATGCAACAAATTATTGTTACATTCCTTCCTGTTTAGGGAGAGGCTTAGCGGATGTCAAAAATGTCTTCCTCTGGTCACACCCTTTCGAATGAAACCTTTCCCGATCCGATGCACCCCTTAGCCCCAGAAGAGATTGAAGCGCAAGTTCGCGCGGACTTACAGACAAACAAGTGTTCACAGGATTTAATAGAATGGACAACAATAGTTAGTTTAATAAATTCCAAAACACAGGGCAAGATGAAGAGCTCGTCATCTTGTCCCGTGTTTCGGATCGACATCTTGCCCCAGACTGTCTGTTTAAAAATATTCGTTCTCATTACCATGAAGGAAGGCAATGAATTGGCATTTATTCATGGTAATAGGTAGTATTTAAACCAATTTATCTTAAAAATTAAAGAGAAACGATATACCTTACATGTATCTGTAGCAGAGGTTATTTACACAGGCATAAAAGTTATATCGTGACAGGGTAAAACAACCAAAGATTCACAACTAACACAAAAATGTCGATTTCAGAGTTTCTATTCTGTTGTTTAAAGAACGGCGAAAAGGAGAGTCAGTTGTGCTTGTTGGATGCTGCTACCTAGTGGAAATCGTCCTCTTGCCCCGGTCTTCCCTACATAATATATATACTATTTCAATCTTTATTTATGTTGATGGAATAGTTACATTTTATGTTGTTTATTTTGTTTTTGTTTTTAATGATGTAAACTTGATACGTAATAAAATTGCATATAATTTATAACATTACTATGTGCCACAAGAATCGATTTGTTTTAAGTGTTTCCTACAAGTGGCAACCTGAATGAATTTAGTAAATTGTTTTTTGGAACGCCACACCTACAAGGTTAACAACTTCAAATCTATATTTATAAAAAGAAAATGCTTAAGTTTTTTTTTTTTTCATTTTAACAGCATTCCCAATAACAAATATTCTTTGAAAATATTATTTTTTATTCAAACTTTACAGTATTTGTTATTTTGTAATTGTTAAACAACTTCAGTTGTAATTTTTAATCTAAAAGCAACGCATTGTCCCTATTGCAATCGAATTTGTTCTATATAGTATGAAATAGATTTCTCTTTTGATGCGATGTTCTTTAAAATTAGTTGGGAAAAACTAATTGACACCATGCACACACTTCATTCAATTTGAAGTGACAATCATTGTTGTTGAATACAATTGTACCATGGTGTGAGCTATCGTAACTACATACGTAAGTTGATTAAAATCAAGAGAAAAGATTCCATAAATATACTCTTTTTTTACTTGAACGCATATGGGTAAGTGTCGATTTCGTCCTAATATTTTAATTTGTTTTTTAACCAATATATTTTTAACAAATTTTGTTTTAAATGTGATATTTTGAAACCATGGATCAAAATTAGGAATTTTTAATTCGGAGAGAGACTATTTGATACCATTAAATTCTTGAAAATTAATGGAATATAGCGTATGCATTAAAAAATATTTTAATAACGCTTTTTGCGACTTTTATGGGTTAGATGCAATTTTTTTCATATAACGGTAAAAATTATTTCATTCTTTTATCTATTTTTCAAAAGTCTCACATCTTTCCATTTGTTTTAATCTGCTTTTAGAGGGAACAGTAGAGTCAAATTTGAACCTTTACGATTAGTAATTTTCATTATAAGGAAAAAGTTATGCATTGGAATACATATTTCTGTTCATAAAAACTTCTACATATTTTCTAAAGAGAATAATATTAAACATGAAAAGGTTTAGAAAATGTTTCCGTTTAGGAAAACATTGCTTTCATATTAATATCAAAATTATCAATATGCACATGAAGTCTCATTCAGAAACGTACCCAAAATTTTTCCGTAAAATGGAATGCTTTACGGATGTCAACATTATAGTTATCAATTCAAATTCATAGGCTTAACTTCAAAAATAAAAAGAAACAAACCTACCTTAATTTTTCACCGGCCAAGAGGATTGAAAGTTAATGTAATAAATTTCAGGTAAGAAAAAACCAGACGTAAATTTTTCACAAACCAACTGAGTAGCACAATTTAGTATTTTATTAATAAAGGCGAAATCACCTTTCAAATTTTACATAAAGCACGTGGGCCGAAATCCGTTGCCACACCGCTGCATACATACATTAAATTAAACATTAGCCACTATATATTTACATAAATTAAATTAAATTAAATTAAAAATCTTATTTTCAATTTAGTCGCGTCGGGGATTCGCGACCATTGTAAAGAATCATATATTAATTTAATTTTTTAGCTCAGAATGTAAGTTGATTTAAAAAAAATGCTAAATATTAAGTACTTGTGAATATCTCAAAATAGAATTAAAAGCAAGAAATTATTACTCAAATTATTTTTGATCCATATGTAACGAACGTAATGAAAACACATTTCTATTTTTCTCGATCATTTACAATGTTAAACTCAATAACAGAATTTAATTCTTATGAAGTCTGTTTTTCGTATTGTTACGTTTTACAAACAAAGACATTTGAAGTAAATTAAATTTTTATTTTGGAAAAATACAATAAATTAAATACAATATATTTTTTACACAGGAAAAAATCAACACAAACATGTAAATCAATAATCACATAAATTCAAAAGTCACGCAAACATAGAAGACAGCGACACACAAATCTGCAGTCAAAATATCACTTAAGATTAATGAGAAACACACAGTTCTTTCAAAATCGAAACTGAAGTTTCCTTTGCAACAATGGTCTTTATGTACGCAGTGAAATATATTTTCGGTATCTCCGTAAATAATGTCCTTGTATATCCTAATTGAATCCCAGTGGCTGAGTGGTTAGTGCATCGCGCTTCCACACTACAGGTCAGAGGTTCAAACCCCTGGCTATATATATATATATATATATTTATATATATATATGCAAGGTTGACTCAACCTTTCATTCCGTCAATGGGTCGATAAATGAGTACCTAGCTTGCTTGGGAACTTAACACTAGAGGTTTCGCGTCAGACAGAGCACCTTACCGAAACATCTGCTCATGCACCTCAGGAACCAAAGTCAAGTATACTGAGTTGCGCACTGTAGACCTTGGTTCTAATGGCCTGTTTCGCCACTTATATAAACTGGCTCCCAAATATTAAATATATATATCTTCTGTCTGTTAAATAACTAGGAATCTCAGAGTATAGAAAATAATACTGTGAAAATATGCTGAAATGTTTTTATCACAAATTATACTATTTTCCTTTTCAATCTTCTTTTATTTCAGTAAATGTTAGTGACTTTCCCTTCTTTTCTCCCCATAGTTCTTTTCTTCTAACTACATATTTTTAACCCAATAACCAAAGCTCTAAAAATGAGCTGTCATTTCAATATCTATTGGTACGAATTATTTAACTCTTTATTTAACAAAAACGGATATAAACTAGTATTTTTTTTAAAAAAATAAAGCATTTTTTTTTATTTATATATTAATTTGGAACTCTCTAGTAAATCAATATATTTACTTTTAAGAAGGAATAGTTGTCATTAATGACAAGTAATAGAAAAAAATTTTAAATTCAATTCTTACTTAGGTCAGCAAAAAGAATATTTTATTTTAGTTGTGAAAATTTTTACAATAAATACAAATATGTATATGCATATGACAGAATCACAATATTAAGTAACAAAATAGAAAGCTATTTTCCTTGCAATTTTCCATTTTCCTCCCTATGTATGGTATTGGAATATTATTTGTTTGTTATACTATTTATTCATTCATTAAATTTAATTCTTTTAATAAAATAGTATAGTAAAAAAAAGAAATCACATTCTCCGGAATTAGACCATTTCAGGTGGCATTCGAACCTACGACCGACCTTTGGATTAAAAGTCCAACGCGCTATCTATTGTGCTACAGGAACACAATGGACGTTTTTTCTTTCTATATATGCAGTTGGACTATTATTTTTGTTAGTTACTATTTATTCATTTTTTAAAATTTATTTAACGAAATAATATTTGAAAAAACTGTATTAACATCAAATGCATCGACAACAAGTTTAAAAATGTTTTTGGACTTGAATGGATAAATAGAAAATATTTTGTTAACGAATGATTATTACGGCAGCGCTCGTTCTATCTTCAAAACGTCTTAATTAAACCCAAATATCTACACGATATTAAAGAGTTCGCTCTATTTCTATTTATTATTTACTTAATTTTGAAGCTAAACTTTCCAGACCTGACATATATACACTGCTGGCCACCGTAAATGCAACACCCTGAAGCAAGCATGCAAATAACATGAAATTTACAACATGCATTAGCGGAGGTGAGATATGCAAATGATTAGAATTTTAGCGCAGACACACAACACGCACGCCTGTGGCGGAACCTCAAAGTGCTGTTTAAGACTTAGAGATTTCGACGATTTCAAGTTCGCCAATTGTGTTTTTCTTGTGGTTTTTTCAAAAAATGATCAGTTATGTCTCGTAGAAAACAGCGATCAGCTTTTGATCAAGTATCCGAGTTCGACAGAGGAAGGATAGTGGCCTACCGAGATTGAGGATTATCTTTCAGGGAAATCAGTAGTCCTGTTGGACGAAACCAAACAACTGTAATGCGAATATGTGACCGTTGGATGCAGGAGGGTAAGACGGACCAACATGGTCGATCGCATCCACCTCAGTGCAACACTTCACGTGAGGATAGGCAAATTGTGCGCATGGTAGTGACGGATCGCTCACTCAAATCACGAACCATAGCACAGCACATTGAGTCTGTAACGCAGCATTCAGTCTCTGATATAAAATTGATGAGTTCAGTCTCATGAAATTGATTCGATGAATAGAAAGTATTTTATTAATGATTGAAAATTTGAGCAAGATATATATATATAGAGAGAGAGAGTGAGCTAATTGTAGGTATTGAAAAAAATCCATAAAACAGTTACACGCGTACAAAAACTATATATAATGTGTTCTTATTTCATTTATATAATAAATTTTAATATAAATATGTATATATTCTAATTTTTGACTTAGTTTTGCTGTGTATCACTTCATGTTCCGTGTTTTACAACTGTCTTCTCTTTCACAAAAAAAATTGTACTTCTCCCAAATTCACTTCTTTCCATTGTACTTTTCATTCAAATACCTGTTTAAATAAACAAAATTTTTCCTTCTTAGCATCACCAATGGCGAAGGGAAAATGGTACTTGGATCTTTTAGAACTCTCGATGATTCCTGGCATTGCAGCACTTATTCAGTCGAAAAGTTGCAGCATATTCAGTTTCCGCTTGTGTGTTCTTGTATGTGCTATTACTGGATTTATGTGGCAAACCAAAGTAATGGTGGACGAATACTTAGGGTATCCAACCGTGCTCCACATTGAAGATCGTAGCTTAGAGAACTTTAGTTTTCCCGGAGTAACCTTCTGCTATTTAAACGGGTATGGCCAAAGCGCATCAGCACTATATTATATTTACGCAGTTTGAACTCAAGTGCTTTTCTATATTTAGTATATCATATCAAAATTAACGTTTAATATACAAGCGAACTTTATAATAATCATATTAAATTCATTATATTGGTTTCTGAATATAGTTATAAGGACTGAGATGTTATCTCAGTCTCATCTACAGTTGTGGGAGGAAGGGAAGGAAGACTAACCATACCAACAATGAAACTATTTACTGAACACATAATTTATCAACACAATTTAAATAATTTAAACGATAAGAGATGTTTTCAATCTAAGCAATAAGTGGATTAATAACGAGATGCGCGAATTGTGAGAAGACTTTAAATATATATATATATATATATATCAACCCTCTTATATCAGGATTAAATATACTATTCCAATTATCAGAGCAATAATTTAACTTTAGTGTGACCAATCGTCACTTTAATTCTTTCAAGTATCAATTCTTTGAATTAAATTATAAAAATGGTATAATACCTGATCAGTAACAATCTGACGCCTCTCCTCACTTTCTCTCTATCTAGCTTGAATCTTAGACTATATATATCCGACCTAGTCTGAATAATCAAGTTTTATTCTTGAGAGGGGGGGGGGGGTTGCTGTGAATAAACTTGAATTGATGGACCAAAGATTTCCTAAGAGGATTGTATTTTTTTTTTTTTTAAAAAGGAGGTGGATAGATCCGGCACATAAAAAAAAATTTTAATCTGGTCTAAGAATAAAGTACTAAAATATTGAAGACAGATTTAAATTTGATTTTCATCTCAACCAATGAAAAATCCTGAGAAATTAAAATAAGTTATTGAACATTAAATGTACATAAACTTTAAAAAAAACAATTAGTGTTTCTTCAAGCGTTATCCGCTCACAAGAAAAATAGCATGGTAGCCTAGGGCTCATAGTCGAGGACTCATCTCCGATGTTCCATGAGTTCGAGCCCTAGTACCAATGAAGACACACCGTGTAGAGAGGCTGATACACGTTAAATCTGTCGTGGTTCAAATGTTGGATCATTTAAATTTATTCTACGATTCGCATGAAAATCATTACTTTGACATTTTTTATCGCATAGCTACCACTGAAATTTTATGATACATAAATTATGCTTTATATAGTGCTTCTCAAACTTTCAATATCTGCGACACAATAATAAATCATACTTTTCATCGTGCCCCCCCCCCTTCCTTTCTCAATAACAGTATATTGAATTCAATAATACTCTACTCAGTAATACGACTTTAACCTCTTAGGTGTCATCGATGAATATATAAGTCTAGCTCAACCAAAGCCTTAATTTCTCGGCCGTATATATACGTCTTTCCGAAGTACGATCTTTTATGTGCACTGCTATCCATAAAATTATCCTGAAGGCTTTGGAAGGCAATAAAAGACCTTGACAGTGTTTGCAAAGGATTTACTTATTTCAGAGGATTTGTTTATTTAATCTTCCCTCCCCCCCCCCGTACTTCACATACGAATACTTACGTGGAAAATGGTGAAATTGGGGAACAAATTGTGTAACTTTTATCTACAGTTAAGGGACTCATTATAAACCGGGTAGTTAAGATCGCCTGATAAATCACGTTTTCTTCACGGAAGGGGGTGTGACGGATCTATACACGTCCTTCAACAAATCCTCTGGGGAATTCTTTCATTCTATGAAAAATAACAACCTTCTCTTTCGAAGGTTGATATACAAATTAAGTTTATTAATATATTTCAGGTTCACTTGCTATGGGAGTTAGTAAAACGTAACAAAGTGAGATATAAGTAGAAGCGTTGTACGGAAGAGAGTTAGTAAGTCCGTGTGAGAGAAGAAAGAATAGAAGTTGGAATTATTAATAGATCGAAGGACTACGCATTAAAAGATAAGACTGTCTACAGTTCAAGTATTAGTCACATTATAGTATGGTTTGATATTTAAACTATTAGGAGGTAAAGTGTCAATTTCTTACATGCATAACATTTAATGCAAGATTAAGGTAGAAGATTGATTAATACATAAATTATTAGAAGTATTCTCCGAAAACGCGACTCTCGTCTCCCCTCCTCTGTCAGCTAATCTCGGAAACATCCTATTTATTCTGATTCATTGATTTGTTTTCGAGTTAGATAAAGTACTGAAATAAATAATTGGAAATTATCATGTCGAATCATCTTTCACTTCATCCTACACCTTTAGTCGAGTCACAGGGTAGATGGGTGGGGGTGTTTTTATAACCACTTAAGACACAATTACGTTTCTACTTGGACGATGAAATGAAGAAAGCTGGGCAAGGTTTCCTCAAGAATCAACCAAGTTTCTTCTTGACTTGCTACCGAAACGATGGGACCTTTGTTACAATCCCCAGAACTATTTGTTTTGATTTCCAATGAAATTATTCCTTTTATTTTACTTTTATAAATAAAAACTGACACGTTTGGCAGATAAAAATGCATTTTACAGAGCATTTGGGTTTCAAAGGGGAAAAACACAATTTGGGCCGTTGAGAAAAACCGAACAAAAATGGTGTTTCCTTGAAAGAAAATCATTTTTAGTAGGGGGTACAGTTATCCTAGATGGTTTCACTGTATAAGTGAATCTATTATTTAAGAGCTGGGTAATCTGTCCCACTTCTCCAGAAGAAGACCCCTTCATGTTCTAAGAGAGTTTTTGGAAGTGGTAGGTGGCAAGAAACTTATTTGCCTAGAATTTCCCAAACATGCTTTATAGGATTCATATAAAGAGAACGCGGTGCCTACTCCTGGGATTTCTTCATCGGAAAGGAACGAATCCACCAAATTAGCACAATGTGATTGCGATTGTCATCCATTAACAGGACGTCATCAACTGCTGCAGCGTATAGAACTACCATTGTTCTGAGAATCTTATTCCTAAATCAGCGCCCGTTTAGAGCTCCAATTCGAATGATGTGGAGATCGGATCACTTAAGAATAAAAATGCCAACAAAACCATCACCGCAAAATATGTCACTTCCGGGCACGAGGCCGAATTGTTCCTTAAGACACATTCCATCCAGATGAATATACGCTTTTTTTAGAATGAACAGAAAAATGAGACTCCTCAGAGAAAAGAATATTGCGCCATTCATTTCTCCTCCAGGTTACATGAACTGTTCCTCACTCCTTGTGGGTGCGATGGTACCTGGTTGTTAATGTAACACATAAGACTGATCGGCGAGCATAGGGGCCTATTGCGTGGAGCCGGACACTTTGTGTCAAAATTTGTGGTGCCAGTAGCCAAGCGAAAGTGTTTTTCAAGAAGAGTGTTCATATTTCGATATCTCCGAGGCGTTAGTGGTAAATATCAATTTTCGTTGAACGTTATTAACCGCCTATGACCTTGCTTTGGTCTTTGGTCGATAATTCCAGTCTCCAACAAACTTTCCAGATGCTGGAAATCACACGAAACTCCAGCAGCTTCTGCTTGTATTTGGCCTTACTCTACCTCTCCCTACAATAACTCTCCAAACTTCTGATTCAGTTAAATTAGTTCTTTGAGACATCTTACTCGTCGAAACAGCACATTTACTCAATGTCGGTCATTCTTTTCTGCTTTGTCTTTCATTGCATTGAAAAACTGAGACGTCTTACTCATCCAAACAGCACATTTACTCAATGCCGGTCATTCTCTGCTTTGTCTTTCATTACATTGAAAGACTGAGGCATATTACTCATCGAAACAACACATTTACTCAACGTCGGTCATTCTTTTCTGCTTTGTCTTTCGTTACGTTGAAAGACAAAGCAGAAGAAAGCCGATCTTCTAAATTTCATTCGCTGCCACAGAAGCGTCATTTTTGACGTCAAACACAAAGTTTGCTTACTCCGTAGTTTAAAAATGAGAAAAATTAGCATTTGTGATATCTTGTTTAATTTTCTTGGGGGGGGGGATTAGTTTATACCGTTTTGTGTAAGATTTACAATATCCTTTAATTCTTTTGAGCAGTGTATGTTCTTCTGTTTCTTAGAATACAAGGTAAGACGTACTGTCCGGTAAAAAGTTGCAAGCGGCTTACAATCGAACAATTTAAGAAGTTATATCCTGGTGAAAATCTTCCGAAGTATGCAGACAATTTTTTGGTTAGTATTTCTTATATTTGCTTAATTGAATATAAAACGTATCAAATTTTTAAATCATCAAATTTTATATAATTCTCTCTACATTCTTACTTCATTGACTTTTGTACTAACATGTTTTTGATGTTTTGATTTTTTCTTATTTTAGATTTATTTGTTTTATTTTTAAATCACTCAACTGCTAAAATTTTTGTATTGAATATAATAAAAACATGTATGGGGGTCAATTTTTATTTTTACTAACAAAATTTTTTTTTTCTTTTATAAGTTTATAATGCATTTTTTTCAGTTCTTATTAATACGTTTTTGCTGAGAAATAATTATGTTCTGTCATGACATGCTAACGCCATGGTAATTATTTTGCTCTATGATAACATGCTATTTTTTTAAAGTTCTGGGGGATTAAAAAAATTTCAGGAATTCGTGGAGTTGCTAGCTGGCCACTCGTTGTTCACCGCACAAAAAGCTGTCGGCTTTTAGGAAAGCTTTTTTTTGCAAAAGAAGAAAAGCGTAGTTTTTCTGTTACTGATTCGTGAAGTTATTGTTTATATACCTATATTTCTAATAAAAATCATTCTCCGAAAGATATTTAAAACTTATTTATTGAATAGATTTTAACTTAAATACGAGTAACTGTCGACTTAGTCCATGTGGAAGCATCGTAAAAATTATAAGTAAAATAAGTTTAATAATAATAATTATCAATTTATTTTCCTACCAGGAAAAATAAAGTGTTCCAAATAGTGTAAATAAAATATCTTAGTTAATACCTGCGAAGTTTTTTTTTCCGTATACTTCTGCAATCATTGACTAGAAAATAACTTTACTGGAGAAAATCCATGCTTAGAATGTTTTGAAATGTAGAATAAATAGAATTTATATAATATAATACTTGCTAAATTAATAATAAAAGTTATTATCTGGAATAACTGTGTTTTGTGTCCAATGTGAATTCAACGAAATTTTCAAGTTTTTTTTTAGTGAAAGCTTTTAATTACGAAAAATTATGAATACCTATCATAACGCGCTGTCGTATGTCTAGAAACGAATGCATCTTTTTGATCCTACGAATTTACTTTAAGACATTCAAAGAAATTTTAATAATAAACAGTTGATATAATAATACCAAAATACTGGGAGTCCACCATCGAATTCTTTTCATAATCAATATAACTAAATACCCTCACGCTTCTTTTCCCTCGTACACCTGCTGGAGTTGAGCGGAGGTGGGCGGCGCATCATTTTAAGTATGAACGTGTCATGTTCCATTGAATTTTTCTATTCACTCATTGCATACAGAATCTGAACTGTAACGTTACGACATTAGTAAGTTAAATGATTATAAAAATTTGGCACAAAACAGTGAAATTTCCGCATTTTTCAAAACTTTAATTGCGATTCTTGAGCGGAAAATACTATTTCATCTGAATATTTTTTTCAAAGCTGAGGAAAAGGTAATTTTCCTTGGGTAATGTGGTCGATAAAAAGAAACAATTCACTTAACCTATTGTAGATATGCGGTTGAGACGTTGAGTTCATGGCGCAACTGGTCCTCGTAGTCATACTCCGGCCCCCATCTGGAAACTTTGCGATGTTTGTTGCAAAAGAAGCTGGAAAATATGTTATCCTACAAAAAAAGATTGATTTGAGCTATGGGGGAGAGAAGGAAGGCGGCGAAGACTAGAAGATTCCATCAATGAAGTGGAGAGCAGCACAGTTTGATGATGCTGAGAGCAGGCGTTCTCTTTGGATAATGGATCAGTGTGATTAGACACTCTATTGGCGGCCAGAAAGAGATGAGGGAAAGATATAAGGTATTTGATTTGAACCATATCCACTTGGGCAATTGTAGTAAAACCGAAAAAAATTTAAAATAAATTAGAGTTAAAATAAAAATAAATGGATCAAAACATTTTTTTAGAGGTTTTCCAATCAAAAGACTAGAGCGTGCATTTCTAATGTGGAATTGGTTCATATTCTTATTACTCCAATCTTACTTTGCAAAATAATGATAATAATAATAAAAAAATAATGATTATAAAGCTGATTTAAAATAAGTAAAAAATAGAATTAAATATAAAAACATGTAATTTTGTGATATTTTTTTTACTAGAAATTTTGCTCCACTTTCTTCTAGATGACACTGCAACAAAAATAGATACATAGATCGAGCTGATCGTCTATAGTAACTCTATGTACCGAATCCCACCGAGAGAGGTTAGAGCAAGTGCCAAATATCCCATAAACGTTCAAGAGAAAATACCCCAGACCATTATTCAACCGACATAACACAGTTCCACCCTGGTATGCATGGTCCGTAGTATCATAAACCTGATGCCATATTCTCAGCCTCCTAACCACGTGAAGTAGTCTGAGTCGAGACTCATAATTGAATGCTACTCATTTTCAGCCCTCTATAACTCATTCCCTTGCGAAGGCAAGAAGTGCAGCCTGAAGTACAACGAGCGATGGTACTGCTGATGAAGCTCATACGGTGAAGGGAGCATTGCACGGTTCGCTTATTGACCTTATGACTGACGTCCTGATTCAGTAGGGTGGTAATTTGACCTACTGTTTGTTTTCGCTGCTTATGTGCAAGGAGGATTAGCAGTCTCAATCTACGATCATTATAATAGTCCCTTGAAATTTGTCATACTACTAATATATTTTCTGGAAATCCATATATTTTCTATATACTATTCACGCTGTTGACGTGGAAAATCCTAGTTCTGTAACGATTTTGGATACTGAGTGGACGAGAAATGTCGATCCCCTACTATTTGTAGTCGAGTGAGTGAGTGAGTGAATATTTACGTTGCACTGTTCAGCAACATGAGGGCTTTTGGCGACGGTTCGCGTAATTTTCAACTATGGTCAAGTAACGCGGACGACACCTGCTATTTGTAGTCGACTGAAGCGTGTTAATCGAAAGTCTTATTCATATTGACAATTGAAATAACACAGTACCAGGTATTTATATAGCTTTCGCTGCGCCCCCACGGGCGCATAAAAGAGGCGCAGAGCAACATAATTTGCATAGCATTGTCTGTCTCTGATTCAGTTGTACTTAATGTATTTATTACTGGAAAATAATCTTGTACTTTGTAAGAATATTTTATGTTATTACAGTGTTTTTGATGTCTTCATTTTTCAGCTTTCAGGAAACCTTAGCGAAATTTACATGTTGCCACCGAAAAAATTATTGGACTTAGTGGATTCAACACATCCTCCCGTTGTTAAGCCATTCTACAAATTTTTTCAATTGCACTTTAACCAAATACTGTAAGTAAATAAATTTGTTTTATAATCATTTCATTTAATAAATAGTTCTTCACATTAATATATAATGCATTTCTTTTAATGCATATATGTTTTCCCAATACTAAGAATGAAGCCGGCTCCATTTGTGAGAAGTTACCTGAATGTTCCCCCGTTGTGCTTCAATTTCAACATCATTGAAAAAAATGAAAGCTTATCTTTTAGTTATCAAAACCAAAAATACCATACAGGAACAGGTAATATTAGTTGACGAACTATATGTTGATAATTGCACATAAATTTTGGTATTTTCGCAATATTTTAACATAATATTTGTCATAGATTTAATCAAACTTTTGTTGGAATTTTTAACTGTTACAAAACATGTTTTTTGAACATTATTAAATCCAAACATTTTAACTTCAAGGTGTAATTTAATATTTGAAGAGAAATTTGATAAAGGATCCTTTGAACAGAAAAAATTTCATTTAATTTATTTTGGAACAAAAATTTTTACCTAAAAATATTTCTCGGTTGCATATTGAAGCATTTTTATTTATCTTTCACGTGAATTAAGTTCTTGTATTTTTTTCTGAAAGTCATTGAATTACACTAATCTCCTTTATGAGCTATTTTCCATCTATACATAATTTAATTAATAATAATAAAATTGAAAAAAATTAATAATGAATTTATGACAAAATATTAAAATTTTTGTTCCTAAATACGATTTGCGTTTCCCTCTATTCGAAAAGCAGGGAGGATATAACAGTTTTTAATTAATTTCTGGGTGAAAAAACGATTTAACCCTTTAACGCATTTGCCCGTCTCTGAAACAGGTGAAAGTTATGAACAAATTTGCACACGTCTGTGTTACAAATGGGCGATATTGAATCTCGTGTTATTTTTTTTTCTAATGCCCATATGAGATCTGTTCTTAAAAAAATAGATAGGAAATATTTATTTAAACTCTATATAGCATTTGATATATATTATATAAACTATCTTTATACTGTAATAAATTATTCCTATATATTCATTTTCTGTAAAAAATAACTCGATAATTTTTTATCAGCTTATCCGAAAAGGAAATGAGCTTTAAGGATTTGATAATATGGTTTCCCATTGGTCCGATACTGAATACAACCTCTGAAAATAAAGTTCGGGGAACATTAACGTAGATGAAATATTAACGAAAGTTACATTGCTGTCCTTCGAAATAGTCACCTACCGTAACTATGCACCGCTTAGATCTGCTTCACATGTCCTGTGGAAACTGTACAAGAAGTCTTCTTTTGAGATGGAGCTCAAAAGCCTCGTCACGTTTCGTTGGATGTCAGAAATATCGTCAAATCTCTTTCCTTTCAAAGAGAGTTTGAGTCGTGGGAATAGGAAGAAGTCTGAAAGAATTGAGATGTGGCAAAAATGGTGGTTGTTCAATGTGCACTACTCCGTTTTTTGCCAAAAACTGTTTGACGATATTGGGTGTATGAGGGCGAGCGTTGACATGAACAAAAAACCATGAACCTTCTTGTGCGTACTGAGGTCATACCCTGCGTAGTCGTTTCATCAAACAGCTAAACTTTTTAATGTGCCTTGCAGCCTTCATCGTCTAGCTATCATGCGCATAGTTAATCAACGATATCTTGTGATTAATTCACTCACTTTTTCAACGTTTTCGTCACTGACGGAGGTCGCCAGATCTTTCGCAACGGAGAAACACTTTCCCAGCCATCTCGAAAACGGACGAACTACTCATACACACACTTCATGGACAGTGCCTGATCTACATAAAAACGCACCAGCATCGAATAAGTTTCTGTCTGTGTCTTGCCAAGCTTGAAACAAAACTTTAAATTGCTCTTTTGTTCCTTCGTTTTCTGTTCTTAGTTAAGAAACAAAGCGCTAAACAAGCCTTTTGTAAAACAAGTCTAAGATGCAACACAAACGACGCTCAATTGAACAATGGGAGAGGGGGGAGGCAGATATGAATGTATATCTATAAACAACTTGAATTCATTTTTATCGTAGGTGATATTAAATTTGCTCTTCAATCGGGAACATCTGAACAGTAGACTAGATTCTCGTTTCTAACAAATTCCTTTTCTCGATTCATTTACTAATAAAAGAGAGTTTTTTTTCTTTTAAATTTCCTGCAATTCATTCAAATACCTCTTTCGATAGGCTCTAAGTTATTGCCAGATCATTAAGTTCAACCTGAGAGAAAGCTGAGGTGAATCGGATCCATAGTTTATACAACCTCTGGCAATAAAGTTCTGTGAATGATGTCAGAATGGCCGATCTGGCATCACTGGCGAAACAAAACGCTGCACATGCGCAGTGACAAGTGTTAATCCATTAAGAATCTTTAAAGCTGTCTTTCTTCACAGAATCCAGAATGCATCTGTATCAGTTAGACACTCAGTGCATTTAAAGGAAAACTATGAAGACCTGACTATCGTCCTTAACAAAATAAAATATACGGACCACCGTATTATTATTTACGGTGACTTGAAAATTATATCGATGCTCCTTGGTCAAGAAGGTGGATATACATAGTTCCTATGATTTATTTGTGAGTAGAGCAACCGTGATAAGACGCAATATTGGGTTAAGGCAGTGCTTCTCACACTTTCACTATTGGTGTCCCAATTTTCCATCATAATTCTCATCGCACGCCCTTATAAAATAATATTTTATTCAATGCAATGATAATGCATTTTGCGCTAAAGCTACAAGACGAACTTAATTATAAAGCGTAAAAATTAACAAGATAAGTATTAAATTTTGTAAATGATTATGTTAATTTTAAATTAAATATATTTAAAGCAAATTACTTTTAAGTAATAGGATAATTATTGTTATTTTTTTTTCCTTTCGCGCTAATTTTTAATTTAGAACTGATTGCGAAATGATACTTAATTAAACATATATTTCCTCCATCATCCATTTCTAATAGTAGAAATGTCATAAGAAAAATAGTGTATGGTCTATGTTGCTCTATCATATCCAGCACATCTAGTATTCTCACGAACGTCTGCGTGAGTTTGGGCGAAACGTGTAAAAATGTTGTACCTCGTAGAATTCCAGTTAGTCTTAGTCGAGTCGATACTTCGATAGCTACCCAATCTACCTTGTGGGGGTGTCGGCCTATTCGGCACCCCTCGCTCACCGTCTTGTCTACCTAAAGGTGTGGGGGGAAACAAAGTATCACCAGCAACTTCCATAATAACAATTAGTTTTATTTCTCTTCAAACACACTTAAATAAACACAAGTGAAACTACAAAAGGAAACCCTAGGAGTGATATATAAAGCGAGTTATCTAATCTCAATGACTAACTCTAAGTAAATCTGACTACGTGAACTAGAGAAGGAGAACAAGCGCAAATAAACCAATAATTAATTCTAATTTCATCTATCTTAGATCCCCTCAATCTTATAATTTAATCTCTTAACAATTACTTCCTTAACTCTCGCTATGTTTGTGAATGAAATATTCTAATATTCTCAATTACGTATCACGGCAACAAATCTCCGGCTTGTTCTATCTTACATCGACAAAACCTAGACTTTATGTAGTCAAACTAATTTAAATATTATGGTTTCTTCTTGAGAGGCTGTGAATTAACATGAATTCTAACCCCAAAGTTTCCCCAGGAGGAATATTAGAAAAATGACGCAAAAAGATCCGTCACAACCCCCTCCAAGAAGAAAATGTAATTTATACGAGGGTCATAATGGCCCAATAGAAATTACGTTGAAAAAATTTACACTGAAACTATCAAGAAATCTTAGACTTGAATTTAGCATTAACTCCTGCATAACAATACGCTACATTAAAAAAACACTCCAAAACTACTAGCTCAATACTTTATATCACTCATATTTTTCCAATTTTACAATCATTATTTAAGGTGTACCCCATTTGGGCGAGGACCAAGGAAAAACCTCCCACTGGAGGGAAAAACATGGTCGTACACAACTTGTAAAACTTAAATATTTAAACAATCATCTTGTGCATACAGAATTTTACTGTTCTAAAAAAAAATTTCAAAACATCAGGGTCAGCTACCCTGAAATGAGAACTGGATCAGTGTGCGTACAAAAAAATTTTCAACACTACAGACATACACAAACGGCATTGAATTTTCACACATATTTAAATTGTCAATTCCTTTAAATATCTAAACAGTACCTGGTTTTTAAGAAAATCTCCTACTCCAATAGCGCAGCGCTATTAGTAATATGGTTAATTTCTTATCTACGCCGTGACCCAAAACCAGATGTATACTAATATATACATCCATATGCGAATACATACACAATTACGTACAATTTTCAAAACATTCAGTATAAACAAACTATACAAGGAATTCTCGCACCCACAGCTAAGGGCTCAATAAGTAGTAAACAAATGTAATCATGCAATTACTTTCCACACTTTGGAATAAATTTACGTATACAAAAGTTCGTTTTTCACGCAACTCGAAAAATGCACCTCAACGTAGTGTAAAACTTTAGTACCATGAAAAACTTTAACAGAACAAGACTTGTTTCTTGCAAAAATTCACCCGACTGCCTGTCAGTAAAAATATAAATGAAACAATACAACCTGGTTAATAGCTTGTTCCTCTTCTTTCTGCGATGTCTCCGATATGAACCTCCAACGATGTGGACCTTCTGCTTCGTAAACTGTCCTCGGTCTCCTGACGATCTGGTTTGTACTGTCGGCGATGTCTCAAGCTCTACGAGATTTCTCTACTGGATTGGTCTCTTCTAGACCGAACTGGTCCTTCCAGGGCTTGCGTTGTTCTTGTTGAAGATTGGGTACCGGCTTTCCCGTGAAATTCTCCTCTGCTCCTGAGATTGTATGGGCTTGACCTTCCTTGCTGTATCCGGTTTGGCTGAAGTGGCCATTCTTCCTCTGGCTTTGGTCTGGAACCTTCGGCTGAAACGTGTCCAAAGTGTTGATCTGTTCTTCTACTTCTCTTCAAGCTTTTGCAGACGACCTTGCTGTTGTCACCACGGGTGTATTCCATATAAAAATAGGGATGTTAGAAATGCGTACAAAAGAAATGCGTAAAAGGTTTTTCATTATATTTTATATATTTCAGAATATTCATAAAAATAAATTTTGGCGAAATAATTCTTCAAACGTCTGTGCTTTTCGAAACATCATAAAACTCTTTCCCATGGAATAAAGCGCAACATAAATACATTATTTAAAACTTCCCTAAATGACAGTTGTAATGCTCCCATGTTGTGAAAGATTAAGTAATGCAGCCTTTGATGGTTAAAGGAACAAGATATTTTAATGTTCATGAAGTTCCACAACACAAGGAAACACACACACACACAAAATACATAGTGTAGGAATGAGACATAAAAGGAGGGAAAGGCTTTCCCTGATTCCACGTGTACCCATGGCTCGGGGACCATCCGGCGGAAAAAAAGATCTCAGGAAAACGTTCTCTTTTCCCCCAAGAACAAGTAGCGCCACCTGGCTGTCGTTATTTGTCAAGGGAAGGCAGAGTTTAAATGTAACTGTTACATTCTCCCCTTACACCGCCGAAGACTGTCACGGCGAGGTGGTGTACAATCAGACAATATGGCATTCTCTCCAGCAGTTCCTCTAGTAATCAATGGTTGTTTGCGAGGCCTTCCTCTTCTCCTGAGAGGTACTACAGGAGACTGGGTTTGTGTGACATTCAGAAAAGGTGTTAAAGCTGATGCATGATAGACACCTAAAGGTTCGTCAGGTTTGTCACAACTAGCTACTACAAATGTGGTGGGGGATCTCTGGGATAGCACAATGTATGGCCCGTCTCTCCTGGGCATCAGTTTGGCACTCCTGTTTTGACTCGCTTTGCTTAATGGGTGCAGTTGTACCCATACTAGATCATTAACTTTATAGTCAGGACTTGGTCTACGTGATTTGTCAGCAGATGTTTTTTGACGATCTTGACTCATCTCAATATTTTCTTTAATTTGTGACATATATCCTTCAAAGCGTTTTAAATAGGGTGTAAATTCAGGTACAAAATTATCGTTATGGATGACAGATCGTAGATCAGTATTTACTTGGTCTAAAGTTCGTAATTCTCTGGCGAAGGTTAGGTATGCTGCCGTGTGATCTGTGGACTCACATTTTGCAGTATTCAATGCGAACCTAATAGCTGGTAGCTTTTCAATCCATAATGTATGGTTGTTACCTACCATCATTGCCAAGCGAGGTTTCAAGTCCCTATTTTTTCTTTCTACTGGATTTGCCTGTGGGTGATATACGGGAATGAGACTTTGATTGATATCCAAGACATAACATAACTGCTGCATTACCGCACTTACAAATTGAGTCCCATTGTCACATATTAGTCGACGGGGCACGCCGTACCTTAGGAAGACTTCATTTAGAAGTGTTACAGCACATTCTTTAGCAGTAGCTTGCTTTAATGGAAATAACTCTACCCATTTTGTGGTGTAATCTTCCACGATGAATATCCACTTCATACCTTCTCTCGTTTCTGGTAAAGGACCAAAAAGATCAATAGCTATGCTCTCGAATCGTTGAGCTGGAACAGGGGTCTGCAGAAGACCAGCAGGTTTCTGGTTTGTGGCTTTATATCTAATGTGTGCACTCTGAACAGCTCTTCACATAATCGGCAATAAATTTCCTCATACCAGTCCAATAATATTTTGAAGAAATTCTAGAAAAGGTACCATCAGCTCCATAATGTCCAGCGGTGGGAGCATCGTGGTGCAATTTTAATATCTTCTCTCTCTCGTGAGTAGGGACAACTAGTTGAGCTTCATCGATTTCAACATGAGGTGAGTACCGGTATAGTACTCCCTGATTCATCACGTACCCTCTCCCAGTCCAATTGGCAAAGTCAACTCCCTTGTTGTGGTTTTCAAAGCAATCAATTATCTTTTCTAACTCAGGATCCTTCAATTGTTCTATTCTTAGTTCATTAGCTGTTCTTGTAGGGAAATCAATAATTATAGTTTTTAATTCGCAAATTTCTTCGTCCTTAGACGCTGGCCTAGAAAGCATATCTGCAATAACATTGCATCTTCCGAGAAAATAATCAATCTTCAGATTGTAAGATTGTATTTGAAGTGCCCAACGGGCTAATCTTCCGGTTGGAGATGTTAAGCTCATCAGCCACTTTAATGTTGGTGGTCGGATGCCACTGTAATTTCTGCACCTTCAATATACCCTCTAAATTTGTTAAGGGCCCAGACTACAGCCAAGGCTTCTCGTTCTGTTGTCGATTAATTCTTCTCAGCAGAGCTTAAGAGTCTACTGGCATATTCTATTGGCTGTTCATCGGCGGGACTTTCTTCTTGTAGCAGAACTGCACCTAGGGCGTAACTACTTGCATCCGTCCGGATGATAAAAGGCTTTTTAGGATCAACTTGCTTCAGAATTGGCGGGGTTATTAAACATTGCTTGAGGGTCTGGAAAGCTTGTTGCTCAATTTCCCTCCGTTTCCAAGCAGTACTTTTCTTTGTCAAGTTGCTAAGGGGTCTAGCAATATCTGAAAAATTCGGGATGAATTTTCTATACCATGAGCAGGTCTGTAAAAATGACTGTAGCTGCTTTAGATCTCGGAGAATGAATGTTTTGTATCGCTGCAGTTTTATCTTGATCCACCTCTATTCCCTTAGGAGTTATCCATAATCCAAGGTATTTTATACGAGAGCAAACAAACTTACATTTTTCTCTATTAGCACATAATTTAAATTTTTTTAAGTCTGTCGAAGACCCTTCTTAAGTCATCAATGTGTTGTTCAAACGTTTCAGACAACACAACGATATCGTCTAAATACACCAGAATATTTACATTTGGCAATCCATTTCGAAATTGGTCCATAAGACGCTGAAAGGTCGCTGGGGCATTGCGAAGTCCAAATGGCATTCTTTTGTACCTAAATGTACCAAAAGAGCAAACGAATGCAGTCTTGTCCTGGTCCGCTGGATTAACCTCTACTTGATGATAACCGGATTTTAAGTCAAGGGTAGACATAAAAGCAGAAGATTTTGCATCATGTAAAAGAGCATCCATAAGGGGCAGAGGATATTTGTCAGGTATAGTAATCGCATTTAATTTACGATAATCTATGCACAACCTTACAGATCCATTAGACTTGGGCACTAAAATCACTGGAGCTACGTATGGGGACTCGCATTCTTCTATAATATTATTAGCCAAAAGTTTATCAATTTCTTTCCTTAAGAGTTCTTTTCTGTTTGGAGATAATCTATAAGGTGCAGTTGAAACTGGTGGGTGGTCACCTGTGTTTATAAAGTGTTTCACGAATGGAGTTGATTCTCCCCCGGGTCTGAAAACATCTTTACTTTCATTAAGTAGCACCATCAAATAATTTCTTTCTTCTACATTCAGGGCCTGTCCTTCTTCTTCTCGTAAATGGAGATAATCAATCTCAGTTTCATCAACAGGTTTGATTTGTAATGGAACATCACTAAGAATTGAATTTGCGGGACAGGAACTACTGTTTATTTTGGCAGTGCTGTCGTCTACAGGCAGAGGAACATCTTTTGAGAAAGGTATCTTGAAGCTCGGTTTGTTACCAAAATACCAAAAATTATTACGCATGTCCATTACGATTCCTGATGTCCTTAAAAAGTCAACACCTAGAAGGATGCGGTTACCCTTTGCATTTGGCAAAAAAATTAAATCGGTTTGGAAAGTTCGTCCACCTATGGCCCACCTTTAGCTTTTTGAACAAGGGATGTGGATTGCTGACCATCAGCTAAATACATAGAAAGGTGAAACTCTGTGAATTTTTGTCCACGATTCTTTAAAAAGTTAAACATTAATTCTCCGCCAACTGACTGGCTGGCTCCTGTATCAGCACAAACTGTGCCTGTAGCTTCATAAACTTGAATGTCAAGTAGAGCTACTGGAGTGGTAAGACAAGTGCACATCTGTATGGCATTGACAGAGGCAGTCTCTTTTTTTTTGTAAGCATTTTGGACATTTTGATTTAATAAATCCAGGGTTGCCACAACCATAACAAGAAATAGGTGGGTGACAACCAGTGTTAATATTTCGTGCTGGCATGTAGCTAGAGTTAACAGAAGTACTGTTGTGGTTACCGGAAACATTCTTTTCAACTTTGAATAAATTAGACTTTCTAAACTCCGGATTGCCTGTGTTTCTAGGAAACCGAGGTTTATTTAGCTCTGGTGGTTTGGGGAGTTTTGTTAGTTTTTGAGAAGGAAGTTTAACATTTTCATACGAGTCCAGCTTTTCAGCTAACACGACTGGATCATTAAGTTTTTCCCAACTGTCAAGGAAATGATTCTTATACTCGGAACTACATTTTTTTAAAATTTGATCTGCAATGATGAGATCTTTCAACGAGTCAAAAGAGTTGACTTCTAATTCCTTTAGCCAACCTTCAAAGAAGGTTCTGAGCTCAAAAAAGAAATCTTTCCACGTGGAATGATCCTGTTTCTGATGTCTACTGAAGAGAACTCTGAAACGGTCAGCTGTCAGTTTGAACCTTTGTAATAAAATATTGCGAATGTGGGCATAATTTTTAAACATCTCTTCTGGTTCTCTTGCAATTAATCTGCCAATATCACTTGGAAGGACTCCAATTAAGTGTGATACCCAAAAATCCGCCGGTACATTTAAAAGCTTCATTTGTCTTTCAAACACTGTTAAGAACAATGACATGTCATCTTTATCAGGAATAAATGTGGGTAATACTGTTTTCAGGTCGAGCCTCATGGGGCTAGAATCCATTTGAGGGGCATTACCTAAGGACGGTAGAGAGCTTTTCAAGCTCAAATGCTCTCTGTTCAGCTAGACACTTGTCTTTCCGTTCTATTTTCTTTATGGCTTCATCTTCAAGCGCTTTACGTTCATTAACAATGTTATCCAGCATTTCTTTCACAAACTGCTTATTATCCTTAAAGAATGAGTATGAAGTGATTTTCTCACGCAAATCGATGATTTTATCATCTGAAGTTACATCAACTCGTAGCTCAATTCCTAAATTATAGAGGTCTATCTTTTTTCCCTTTGAAAGGAAAGACATATTTATCTCTTAAAAAAAACTAAATTCAGGTTTTTTATGTATACTGGAAGTTGTAAATTAAGTTAGTTATCCCAATAAGCAATTATTACATATTAGCTACTCATTAACAACTACCTTCCCTGTAGCGAAAAAAACATAAATAAGAGAAACATTTTATAACATATAAAAAGATCCCGTGAAAATCTAAATAAATTTCCACAAACTCAGCTGTGTATCAAAATATAAAGTTAATTATGAGACACAATAGCACATTGAAAAAACTGTCATTACATGTTATGCTATGGTAAAAGTATATACTTATTACATGAAAAACATTTAAAGGCTAAATATCCCCCACTGTGAATCTTAATTAGGAATATGAAATTCTCAAAGTACCTAATATATATACACTTTAAATAATGACAATTGTAAATACACTTAATTGATTGTGAAAATCCTTATAATGATCATTCATTTATATCCAAAATATACCATAATACCTTCAAACACTTAAAATATGCTTATTATTCTATCAGCAAAAAAATAAATAAATAAATAAAAATAAAAAAAATCAATAGAACTCAGTCATAATGAACATTTTGCAAACAACCTTGAACTGTCTACTCCCTATTTTATTTATTTGCTTATTCAGCATATCACATTTTGTGGATGAATCATAGTTTAAAATTAACACAAGCACAGAAAAAGGAAGTGGATACTCATATACTTCTTTTCTTTTTAATATTTGAACTTTTTTTTAAAAAAAATTATTCGACTTACACTAATTATAACCAAGAATTTCATCGTTTACTCAATATAGCAATTGTTTGTAGCAAATTATTATATAGCAATTATTTTAAAACACACATATATTTATGAATATTGTTAAACAAGTTGCTTCTGTTTGAAAGCAGAAATGATCTTTCACAATTTAAATTTCAAGGTATTTTCAACAGCAGATTGAAATAAGTATAAAGAAGAATATTAAATTATTTGAAACAAAATATATATATTAATATTTTAAGAAACATACACAATCACATTCTTCAATATTATTTACAAAATATTTGTTGCATCTACTCACAGATTTAATATTTTTCGTTTTCTTCAACCACACAATCTCTGAAAGAGATTTTTTCTTTAAAAGAACAGATTATATATATATATGTTGCAAGCACCATTCGCGCATTTTAAATGACATAAGATGAATTCGCGTAAGATATTTTCACTTTTTATTCAACACACTTTCGTGTATTTTTTCCTCTTGGCACACACATAACACTTTCACTTTTTCCAATAAAATCGTGAAAGGCCGGTAAAAGAAAATACGTTGGGCAGCCATTGTAATGCTCCCATGTTGTGAAAGATTAAGTAATGAAGCCTTTGATGTGGTTACAGGAACAAGATATTTTAATGTTCATGAAGTTCCACAACACAAGGAAACACGCACACACAAAATACATAGTGTAGGAATGAGACATAAAAGGAGGGAAAGGCTTTCCCTGATTCCACGTGTACCCATGGCTCGGGGACCATCCGGTGGGAAAAAAGATCTCAGAAAAAACGTTCTCTTTTCCCCCAAGAACAAGTAGCGCCACCTGGCTGTCATTATTTGTCAAGGGAAGGCAGAGTTTAAATGTAACTGTTACACAGTGATGATTTCTTTTATCTTAATACAATTTTTCTCAGGATCTGGGTTTTGTTTTTTCTCTGAAATAATAGTATTTTAGGTTTAAAAAAAAACGTAATAAAAAATCTCTAATAGTGTGTAAGATTACACAAATCAAACAAAATGTTTTTTTATTTGGATAAAGGATCAAAGATAGCTTGAAGTGGAGATAACGTAATATTGCCAGATGATACTTCTCAATTATATCAGTGTAAATGTGTATTTTTTATTATGCCAGAAAATATTTTGTTTCATATCATTCCCGTGAATTACTTTTTTCTGAATTTTTTATTTTGATATGCTAACGCCCCCCCCCTCTTTAGATTTATCATGCCTCCATAGGGGAGCTCGCTCCACAGTTTAAGAAACGCTGGGTTAAACAGAATGGCAGAAGATAAAAGCTTAGGCCAGGCACCGAGAATGTGATTCAGAACAACTTAGTTGAGCCAAACAATTCATATAAAATTAGGTGTAATGAAGCAGTTTAACAAGGATATTCCAAAAGATATCGATTGTTTCAAATACCTGCGCAAAATGTTTCCAGGTTTATCCGAAGTTGAGAAAGAGGGCGTCGTTGTTGGTCCAGATATCCACATGCTTATGAAGATAAAGAATTTGAGACTAATATGACAACAAAGGGAAAAGAAGTACGAGTTGATAGGATCAAAGTACATTTCCTTCTCTTATATGTGGACTTTTGCCGAAAAAATTTATGATACACATGATGTTGAAGACATGGAGTTCAAATACACTCTGTCACAAAGAATATAATCAACCAGAAAGAAAGGAGATACTATCATAAAATTATATAGTGTGTGAGATGGAGATGAGCAAATGCTTACAAATTCAGAAGAACTGATTGCTTAAGAAAGAATACATGGAATGTAAAAGGTTACAAATCAGTAAGTAGTAAATCCACCTCTGGCAACTATACAAGCTGAAACACTAGCATGGCTTTGAATCAGGGAGGTCACTTATGATCTAAAACGGAAGATCATGCTGCAATCTTTGAAGCTGAGCAGTCAATTCTTTAGTACCCTGAGATGGTGGCAGTTGCCTTCCAAGCACATCCCAGATACTCTATATTGGTGAGATGTCTAGTGACCTGGAAGGCCACTTGAGTGCGTCATATCCTTGATGACTTTATTGTGAGATTCGTGCAGTATGTGGACGAGGGTTCTCTTAATGATAAATGAATAGCAAACTTAATAGCAAAGGTAGTACAACTAGCGTTAAAATCTCGTCCACTTAAATGCGTGCCCTCAAAGTGCTTTAAAGGACGACTAGAGGTGATCGTGTGTCCTAACAAATCACTCGCACCATTGTTACACCTTGTTTAATTGCCGTATACCTCTCAACAACAAATGCCGGTTTGGACCGGTGGCCTGGCCACCTTCACTTATGCATGCACAAGTCATCAGCATTGAAACTAAAGGATTCTTCGCTGAAGAACCCACACCTTCAGCTGGTTACACTCCACCTAGCCCAAATTCGATGAAAATCCATTCGATACTGCCTATGATGTGGGGACTGTGGTACCTGCATCGGTCAATCGTCTTCAAATGACTTTCATTGATACCACCAGATGTCTGGAAAGTGATTAATGGTATCGAACCGATTCTAGCGACGTTGTTGGTGAGGATGTGGCCGCTCTTTTGATTACAAATTCATCGAGCACTTCTCTGTTCCTGGGATGCCCTAACCCTTCGCGACGGTATACCATCCCTTCTGTGATCCACTGTTATCAACACCGAGCAACTACCATATTCATCTGACCAAGGTGGTGACCGATACGCTTGTTCTACCAACCTGCTAGTCTGAGGTCTATTATAACACCCCTCTTAAAGTCAGACAAATGTTCGTACTCTCGGGGATTGCGTCTCCAAGGCTTCTCTAGTCCCAATACCGTCCATCCAGTCCACATATTTGTTTGATAAGCCCTATGGCACGAGCAATCATACTTTTAAATTCTCCCAGCAGCGTATCTTAGATGCGCATAGCACGCTTACCCTTGCTTCGTTTGTGTCGAAATTTTATTCACGTGCATATCTCTTACCAGACTGCATTCCTGTCAAGTTTCGAGATACCATCTCGATTTCTTCTGTGTGCATAACTTTTTGTGACAGAGTGTCTTTGACAGGAATGCAGGAAGATGAGACAAAATTATGCTCGCCAACTACTGTTGAGATTAAACATAAAAGAAAAATGAAGAAAAGAAATGAAATTTTAAAAGGAAAATAGCGCACAATAGAAACTTGATTTTGTTTTGTTTTTAGTTGAGTTTGATATTGGTTTCAAACTATGATGTACTTAGGCATAGTATTTTTTCTCTTCATGTTCAATTGTTTATTTTATGTAAATTGCCTTAAAAAATTTAAAAAGAATGTTGGTGATTTTTTTCCAGAAACTATACCATAATTGGATGTACCTCAAAGGAACTTCTTTTTCTCTAATTCACAGGCAAATCGTGAGATCTGGCCCAACAATGGTTTTCATCAATTAGCTCAAAATACAATTTGTCTCATGAAATGTCAATATTTACAAAAGTTTAACTGAATAAAAACTACTGTTGCTCGATAGTACATGCCAAATTATTCGAGATAATTACTTTTCAAATAGGATTTTAGCAAAAATATAATTATTAAGTTTACAAAAAATAATGACGTTATGAAAAAAAAAAATGTTTGTTATTTTCGAAACTAGCACACCAAATTACTTAACATTCACCGAAAACTTCTCTCGTACTTTTCAGAAACTTCAATTTCGTAGTCTAGTGTTATTAATAATCGTGTCTATCAAGAAACTTATATTTCAGCTGTTTTATCTTTTTTTAGTTGTATTTTGAATGAAATTTTTAACATTGGGCAAAATGGTTAAATTACAATATATTTTTTTAAAACTTTATTTGCAACATTTGTATACAATAGTTAAATTTTCTGACCAATTTCTTACAAAAATAATTTCAATACGTAAAGAAACTTAAAATCAGTAAACGATGAAATTTCGATTGATTTTTGAATAAAATGCGAAGCGAAAAATATAACGAGGTAGGTTAAGATGATTAAGACTCTATATTATTACAGATTCTCTATGAGTCACACACAAGTACATTAAAATGTCGCCCATCATTTTCCCCAAGTCCAGAAAAAAGGAAGCCAAGTTCTGCCAATAACGAAAACAGCTTATATTTTTGATAATAAAAAAATTTACGGGTGTTACAATTAAGAGATAATATTTATCAAGGAGAAAATATTTTAATATGTTTAATATTTCTGCGAAAAAGTATCATAATTTTAATAAAGATATATTTCAAAACGTTTCAGAGCTTCACTTGGGAAATATTCATCTACCTGTCCCAGGGCAACGTCTTGCTGTAGAAATCAACAGTGGACAAATATCTGTGCATTCACGAAACAATTTTAACAACCCCTTTATGACTGGAGTGTCTGTAGAAAGAGGAAAAAATATAGTGCTTCGGGTAAAACAGGTAATGATTTTAATACAAAACCAGAAAATATGAATAATACATACATCACATTATTGCATAAAACATGATTTGGATGTTACTTTATTTTACAATATTTTCTACAGAATTAACTATTCTCCACAAGCCTAATAAATTCAAACAATTGTCGATATTATTGTATGTAACAGCATGAGATAATGTACTCTTATAAATATTTCAAATTAAAACGTCTTTATTTCAAGTTAGCTTTATCACTTTCATACTTGGTGGTACATATGCTGTACCACTAATCCTCATTCGTTTATTGTGTGGTGGTACGTAAGACGTACCACTTGTTGGAATGTCTCAGAAAGTGATGCTAGATGGTACATTCTCAGAACCACACAACAGAAGTCAACTCCTAACAGTTACTCACGTTTCCAACAAATATCAGAAGCTAATTGTATGTATTGGTTTTATGCAGTAGCTCATTCTTTGATCCGGTGTGAGTCTGTTGTGAGGTATTTTTTGAAGTAACTGTGTTGTGTATTTTTTAAGTGTAAATGAAAGTGTGTGATTATTGTGATATTTGATACAAATAATGGAAGTACATATATTATGTAGCTAAATGTCAATATTACAATAACTTGTGCCTCATATCGGAATTGCTACTATGCAAATATGAGAGCCCAAATAATGTACCATCGCGCTATTGAAGGCCATCTTCTTTACAAGTGCATAATACATTCCGCTTATTTTTTCACAGTAATGGACGTGTTTATTGTGCCATATATATTTGTTGTAAGTTACATTTTGAAAAAAATTATAATAATACTTATATTAAATAAATTAAATAATAGTACATATATATACAAAATTACACAAATATCCTGAATACAACAGCTTGCGCTTAGGAAAAAGAAATATAACTAATACACTTATTTTATATATTGACTAAATAAAAACTAGGTAAAATATATAAAATAATGTATAGAATAGAATATCTAAAATTAAAATTAACATTAAGTAAATTAGGACTAAACTAAGTTTAAGCTTACAACATCAGATTAGTAAAAACTGAAAATGTTTTAATATGTAGGATGATTAACAGTAAAAGATTAGGAAGTGCATTTATTTATTTTCCAACAAAAAATAACTAGCTAAAGCTACCCGTTCTGAGAACGGGTTACATTTGCATTTAGAGTCCGTAATTATCTTTTATTTATTTATTTTTTTGCTTCTATGTTATTTTTAAAATTATTTTTATCCATTCGTACAGAATGGATGGGTTGTGTGCGCAAAAAGCTCCATTTTGCCTAGGGAAGAAAGAATCTTGTTTCCATAACTATCAAGCTGCTTGAAGCGTGGTGGTACAAAATATGTACCACTTAATTTTTAAAATTCTGGACACCCTTTATTTGAAAAGTGTTTAATATCCTTAATATGCGCCATCCTTTGTTCAATATAATTATAGTTTTGTAAGGTTTATCAAAAATGTTTGTGTAATTATTTCCCACTAGTGCATTATTTTTGTCGAAAATTCAGGAGATGAAAGAGTTGAGACACTAGATTTAATTTATAGACATGGCATAGCAGATGTAGATTCGATTTATGGGCTTAAAAAAAGTCATTTTGCATCAAACTCTTTTTATTCGACTGATAAGTAAATTTTAATTTTGATAAAAAGTTGCCTGTTGGTTTTTTGTTATAAATTAATGCAAATCAAACTTATAAACCTCTTTCAAAGGAAAAAAAAATGACAGTAACTCGTTGAATGGGGCATGGGACCTCCATACTCCTTTTGATAAACAAGAAAATTAGTTTAAATCCTTAGAAACACATATTTTAATGTTTTCTATTTTTAGTAACTATTCGTTGTCCCTGACGTACTTTATAAGAAAACTGTACACATCATAAAAGATTAGTTGATGGCTCCGAATGTTGCAGTAAGGCAATCATTGATAAAAGGAGAATATAAATGTAAATTTTAATTTTAAAAAAGTGTAAGGCGTTTATGTTTTATGTCACGACTTTTATATAAAAATAAGTTATTTTCATCAAATCGGACTAAACAAAGAATAGGAAAAGGTGTTTCTGACCTCTAATGCCGTACTTTTTGGTAAAATACAGCCAACTCTTTTTTACACGGTAGATAACATGCAAAAAAAGATCGTGTAAAAAGATACATGCAACATGGGGTCAATTTGGGGATATGCTCCACAACTATAAAAAATTGTGTAAGATGAAAAATCTCTAAATATTTTCTCTGAAAACCACGCAAAAAAAAGTATAATAATAAAAAATCTACAATATATATATTTTCAAAAGACATTCACATTCATTTTTATTACAAAAAAAAATTTTAATCAGTGTAAGGTCAAAATTTAGTCTATACGTGCATACAACATATAAAATTTGTCGTGGTTAGCGACGCTGACTGCTGTGCCGTAGGGCCTGGGTTCGAGTCCCGGAGAAGACATGTATGTTTGTAAATGTATAGTGCCCCTTTTTTTTGGGGGGGGGGCATGGGGTTATTTTAAATAGCCGTCGAGACACAAGTCCTCACGTGAGGGAGGATGAAGAAGAGACATGGGAGGTCCCTAACACTCCCTCAGGGTGTTTGTTCTCCCTCAAAAAAATTTGGGTGGAACCAAGCTAAGTCGTACTTTCACCTGAGTGGTGTTACAGGCTACGGTCAAAGACAGGCATACATCTAACCGCTTGTCATGATGAATTTCGTGGGCCTCAATCTGACGTAGTCGAGATCAGGTGGCATAAGAAAGAACAACAACATATAAAAATTTAAATCGAAATTAGGATTAAAACTAGTAATTATAAAAACTACTCATCGCAACTAGATAACAAGCGTGCACGTTTATTACGATCTGCATCAGAAATGCTATCATCAGCAGATAGTCAGCTTTGATTCAAATAAAGAATTGTGTTCATTAACAACCTCCGGTTTTTTTTTGTTACAAAGTTTATTATTAGCGGCTATTTTCATTTTTTTATTTGTTGCTTCCTCAAGTTGCTTATATACTTCTTGACTTCCTGCTACACAAAACTTAAGATAGCGTTGAAATTTTAATACACGCTCAATGTCAGGATCATGTGTAAGAGATTGTTCCTCCATACTTGTAGCAATTTTCAGGCCCTCGAGAATTAAATCAGCTATCAAAAATTAAATTTCACCTTAGTCATTATCGAATTCTTTATTATCATTAAATGCAATAAATTTGATCGAATCGGTTTTATCCAAAAACCACGAATTCTTAAATTTTTTCGGGATTCGTTCTGGAACAAAAAGTTTGCGTAAAATAAAGAAAATTATTAAATTCGTGCACCGTGTTGTTTCAAAATCGAGTAAAAAAAGATCGTATAAAAAGAAAGAGTTGGGCGTAATTAGTATAGAGTAGCTCAAAGTCAATCAATTACGTGGCGAGAAAGTTTGCCAGCTCAAGTGTCATCCTCGTCACTTGACCGCAGTTCAAAATTAGGAGGTATGTCAACTTAAGCACTCGTTTTGCTTCAGATCATGACGTAAATGAAAATGAAATCAAATGAGGTGATGTGACATGTACCCCTTTGACCAGCGAAGTTAGAGCCCATTGTGGAGTCTTGCCAATATGCTCAACTGTATAACAAGAGTAAAAGAATATTCCACTAGAAAAATCCAAGAGTTAAATTTATGTTTCAGTTCAAAATAAAACCCCGTCGGGTATGTAATGCAGCTAATAATTTATTTTGACAACCATCTTCAACATCATATACACTGCTGGCCACCGTAAATGCAACACCCTGAAGGAAGCACGCAAATAACATGAAATTTACAACATGCGTTAGTGGAGGTAAAATATGCAAATGATTAGAATTTCAGCGCAGACACACATCACGCACGCCTGTGCCGCCACCTCAAAGCGCTATTTAAGGCTTTGAGATTTCGACGATTTCAAGTTCGGCAATTGTTTTTTTCTTGTGGTTTTTGAAAAAACGATCAGTTATGTCTCATAGAAAACAGCGATCAGCTTTTGATCAAGTATCCGAGTTCGACAGAGGAAGGATAGTGGCCTACCGAGATTGAGGATTATCTTTCAGGGAAATCAGTAGTCCTGTTGGACGAAACCAAACAACTGCAATGCGAATATGTGACCGTTGGATGCAGGAGGGTAAGACGGACCAACATGGTCGATCACATCCACCTCAGTGCACCACTTCACGTGAGGATAGGCAAATTGTGCGCATGGTAGTGACGGATCGCTCACTCACATCACGAACCATAGCACAGCACATTGAGTCTGTAACGCAGCATTCAGTCTCTGCGCGTACCATTCGACGATGTTTACAGCAGAGTAGTCAGTCCGCAAGACGTCCATTGTTTGGTCTACCCTTGACGCAGAACCACAGACGTCACCGCCGCCAATGGTGCGAAGAAAGAAGGATGTGGGTGGCAGAATGGAATAGAGGAAGTCTTTACTGACGAGTCACGCAACTGTCTGCAACACCATGGTGGTCGGACTCGAGTCTAGAGACACCGTGGAGAGAGGATGCTGAACAGCTGCGTTATGCTGCGCCGCATTGATCCTACACCGGGTATTATAGTATGGGGCGGTATTGGATATCACTATCGCACACCTCTGGTACTCATTGCCCTTACTTTAAACCGCCAGCGCTACATCTCCGTGGTGTTGGAGCCAGTTGTCCTTCCTTACCTTCAGGGCTTGGCCACAGCTATATTTCCGCAGGATAATGCACGACCACACGTGGCACGCATTGTCCAAAGGTTCTTCGTCAATCAACAGATTGAATTGCGTTCCTGGCCAGCTCGCTCACCGGATCTTTCACCTATAGAAAACATGTGAAGCATGATTGCTCAAAGTTGAGCCAGATTACACCCCCAGCTACCACACCAGATCAACTTTAACAAAGTGTAGGAGCTAATTGGTCTGCTGTACCCCCAATAACACATCCAAAGTCTCTTTGAATCAATGCCAAGGCGTGTGACAGCGGTGATCTCCACCAATGGCGGCTACTCTGGCCACTGATTCTGGCAGGAACAACACTTCACAGAAGTCAATAAATTTAATCATTCGATACTTGGTCAACATGTTACCTAAAAATAAATTTTGTTGTGCTATCTCATGTCTTCCTTGGTGTTGCATTTGCGGTGGCTAACAATGTACACTCAAGAGCCAAAACATTATGACCACCTGTCAATAACGAACTGGCCCGCCTTTGGCGCACAACACAGCTTCAGCCCGCCTTGCCATGGATGCCACAAGTTCTTGGTAGATGGCCAGAGACATATTGTACCAGATGTTTAAGCAAAGGTCATGCAAATCCGAGATATTGCGAATCGGTGGTCTTTGAAGTATGAGCTGCCGTCCCATGACATCCCAAATGTGTTCTATCGGATTGAGATTCGGCCAAGACATTATTGGAATTCAGTATCATGTTCCTGGAACCCCTCCAAGACTATTATAGACTTGTGACACGGGGCGTTGTCCTGTTGGAAAATTCCATTCCCAGCTGGAAAAACAGAGGACATGTAAGTGTGCAACTGGTCCACAATGATGTTCAGATACCCTGTAGCAATCATGGTCTTCTCTACCACAATCACGGGTCGCAGAGACGCCCAAGAGAACGTCCCTCAAAGCATAATACCGCCACCACCAGCCTGTGTATGACCTACTGTACATTGAGGGAGCAAATGTTCACCTGGAAAATGGCGTATCCTGACACGGCCATCGGCGTGATAAATGACAAATCATGATTCATCTGACCAGGCCACTCTTTCCCACTGATCAATGGACCAGTCGCGATGTTCCCGGACCCAGCGCAGGCGCAGTTGGCGATGACGCTTGGTCAGCAAAGGCACACGAGTGGAACATTTACTGCGTAGCCCATATCCAACAGTGTCCGCTGAACAGTGTGCTCCAATACTATTCTACATGACCCTGTTTTGTATTGAGCTGTCAGCTGAGTCACTGTCTGACTCCGGTTTTGCTTCACCATGCGAGACAGTCTCCAACGACCTTTTTCTTTGATAGCGTGTGGACGTCCTACACCGTGTCGTCTACTGTTGGTTTCACCGTCATTTATCCACTTGGCATAAGTACTAACAGCTGTAGATCGCGAACAACCCACGAGTCTTGCAGTTTCGGAAATACTTGTTCCGAGCCTTTGAGCCATTACTATCTGTACTCTATCAAATTCGCTTAGATCCGTAACCTTTCCCATCACACACAGAAAGTAAGTGAACGAATTATTCTTCAGACTCTCCAGCAGCAGTTAAATAACACTTCCCCCTGATCACGTGCCTTCCTCATCATCCAGACGAATTCATTGCAAAATGATGGGGTGGTCATAAAGTTTTGGCTCTTGAGTGTAGTTAAAGTATCCAAACACTTGCAGTGACCAAATTTGGTTAAACACATATTTTTTTCTTATTTAAAAGATATATCTTTTGGTTTACAAAAAAACTCTTTGATTCTACGTTACCTACAGGACAAGTTAAAATAAATTTCATAAAAATAGTAAATCTGAAAATGGGTCTTTATAATCTACCAGAAATGAACATTTAAATTGTTCCAAATCTGTCATGTCCAGTCTGATAGCTCAAAATATTACAAAACTTTTTTTCGAAACTTTTTGAGCCTGATATATTTATATTATTTCTAGAGAATATACTAAAATATTTCTTATTGTATGAATATGTTTTGAGTTATGGCCCGTTATTTAAATAAAGGACTCGTAAGGAATGTCACATATCTTATAATGTTTACTCGATCAACTCTAAAGTATTTAAATTTTAAAACATAAAAATTTGTGTACATTCTCTAAGTAAATGCATCAAGTTTGTTTAAGTAGTAATTTTACAGATATATTTTTTGTACATTATCTCTAATTGCCTTTTAAGTTTTTCAAAAATATTGCTGAATTTTCACTTATAATTGCGATTTTTGTAACATTTTAAATAATTATTAAATATCTAGTTAAACATTACCATTTATTGGTATTGATTCCTAAAAGAGCATTCTATTTTTTTTTTTAAAGTATTTCGAACTTGTTCGAATATCTGGAAATATTGATATCCATTTATGTACCGTACTGTCTTTAAATTTAGAAACTTTCAATGAAAAGAGCAATGTTATCACATTGTGGTGTCTGGGTCCTATTTTGGACCCCGCTCACACTGCCCGACGCGTCTCTGTGTGGGAGGAAACATATCATCACCAACAAACGCCATAATAACAAATATATTTATTCAAGACTGACAAACACTTAAACACAATCACAAGTTTAACTATAAGAAGAAACCTAGGAGTGATTCCCTAATACGTCGATTAATCCTAATACTAATTCTAAGTAATCTCGGCTATCAGAAATAGACAAGGAGACGATCACTAGCTAACCTCAGGTCGGTACTGAATCTATTATCTTCAATTGCAATCTAACAATTTACTCTTATAATGTATACTTATGAAACGCGTGCTAAGTTCATGAAGTAATTCTCCGGTGTTACTTACGTGACAGCTTGGCAGCTCCTTCTCTCCTTACATTTACAAAACTTATATATATATATATAGACTTTATATAGTCGAACTAATTAACATATAACTATCTCGTGTTTTTCCTGAAAAGGCTGTGGACTAGTATAAATGCTAGCCCCAAAGTTTCCCAAGAGGATTAGTTTGGAAATCTCGCGAATAGCCCCGTCACAACACTAATACGTTAGGTGAAAAAGAATTATATTATTTAAATGTAAAGAAGATATGAAGTAAGAGAGAAACTTATTTCATTTCGGAAGCAATTAGTAAAGAGCAATATAAACAATTAATCAGGAGGTTATAAAATATATTAGTCTTCTATATAACAATAAATCCTAAGTACATTATACTATACTGTGCATATTAATTGGGACAAGCTGTTGTTTTTAATTCCTACTATTAGCTCACACTCTTTGTGTGTATTTTATGTTGTTCAAATTTATAATCGTTAATAAAATAATTTCAATTCATCCAGTCATGTTCAAATAAATTTTTTTAAACTTGTAGGGGATGACACTTAGTGCTAATACATTTTTTCAAATAATAATTCATTAATTATCGGTTAATTGATTAAATCAAATTAATTACTGGTTTTCGACGTCATTTTAGATTTGTCTCCATTGTAGTAACAAATGTAACTGTTAAAACAATGACTAAAGTTAGCTTCGAAAACCGGTTTTTCAATTAAACTTGCCAAACCGGGTGTGCATTGTTACAAAAATGCAGACAAATCATGCTCTTTTTTTAATTCCTACTATTAGTTCACTCTCTTCCTATGTATGATTATTTATATGCATATATACACTCAAGAGCCAAAACATTATGACCACTGGTCAATAACGAGTTGGCCCACCTTTGGCGCGCAACACAGCTTCAACCCGCCTTGGCATGGAAGCCACAAGTCCTTGGTAGATGGCTGGAGACAGATTGTACCAGATGTTTAAGCAACGGTCTCGAAAATCCGAGACATTGCGAATTGGTGTTCTTTGAACTCTGAGCTGCCGTCCCAAATTCCTGTTGTTCATTCCAAACATGTTCTATCGGATTGAGATCCGGTGAGTTAGGCAGCCAGGACATTAATTGGAATTCAGCATTATGTTCCTGGAACCACACCGACACATTTTTAGCCTTGTGACACGGGGCGTTGTCCTGTTGGAACATCCCATTTCCAGCTGGAAAATCAGAGGCCATGTAAGGGTGCAACTGGTTCGCAATGATGTTCAGATACCCTGTGTCATTTATGGTCTGCTCTACCACAATTACGTGTTCCAGAGACGCTCAAGAGAACGTCCCGAAAAGCATAATACCGCCGTCATCGGCCTGTGTATGACTAACTGTGCATTGAGGGAGCAACTGTTCGCCTGGAAGACGGCGTATCCTGACAAGGCCATCGGCGTGATGAATGACAAACTGTGATTCATCTGACCAGGCAACTCTCTTCCACTGATCCATGGGCCAGTCGCGATGTTCCCGGGCCCAGCGCAGGTGCAGTTGGCGATGACGCTTGGTCAGCAAAGGCACACGAGTGGGACGTTTGCTGTGTAGCCCCATATCCAACAGTGTCCACTGAACAGTGTGCTCCAATACTATTCTACTTGGCCCTGTATTGTATTGAGCTGTCAGCTGACCCACTGTCTGACTCCAGTTTTGCTTCACCATGCGAGACAGTCTCGTACGACCTTTTTCTTTGATAGCGTATGGACGTCCAACACCATGTCATCTACTGCTGATTTCACCGTCATTCATCCGCTTTGCATAAGTATTAACAACTGTAAATCACGAACAAGCCACGTGTCGTGCAGTTTCGGAAATACTTGTTCCGAACCTTCGAGCCATTACAATCTGCCCTCTATCAAATTCTCTTAGATTAATTATGTTAAAAGCAAAACAATTATTTAAATTTATTATTTTGTTCACATGAATTTATTTATCATTGTTTAATTTTTTGTCACCATGAACTGAACGATATTGCAAAAGTATATTATTTTGTACGCTGTGGCAACAAGGAAGTGCTCGTTCTGTTTTGTTTAATTAAAAGTATTCCATGAAAAAATTATTTATAACTAGGTGAGTCTTGGACTCTAGTTGGCATGTTAATTTGTGAAATAAATTAGATTTGGCAGTATTAATAGTTTGGAGTATTAATTTTCAATACAAGAAACTTTTTATTTTTTATTTTTACGATATCTGGCGTCCGGAGACAGGACTATTAAGTGTCAATATGTTTACATCTGTTAAAGGCTTCAAGAAAGAAGACCTAATTTATCTGTGTCAAGAGATCAATGAGGACTTACTGTTGAAGGTTACCATATCTACACTGAAAGATGTAATTTTAAACAGTAAAGAATATAAAAATGATCCTGACTTTGTTTCAACCGTATTAGCTACAACTGTTTCTGAAAGGCAGAAAAAAGAATAGAGAAATCGCCAAGACGAAGAGATAAAGCGCCAAGAAGAAGAGAGAAAGAGCCAAGAAGAAGAGAGAAAGCTCCAAGAAGAAGAAAGAGAACGACAAAGACAACATGAGTTGGATTTGGCGAGATTAAACTCCCGGACAGTTTTACATACTCTAGATGATCAAACTCCAGAGTCAGGTAGTGTAAAAAAGAAATTTCACTTACCTAAGTTAGAATTACGCCATTTTTCGGGAGATTTAAAGGACTGGTTACCTTTTTGGAGCCAGTTCGAACATGTTCATAATGATGTTGATATAGCACCAGAAAATAAATTTCAGTATTTAGTGCAAGCAACCGTTAGCGGCTCACGAGCTCGGGAGGTGTGGAAAGTTTTCCAACCACCGGCGCCAACTACGCCAAAGCTGTTGAATCTTTAAAACCGCGTTTTGGTCGAACTGATTTACTTATAGAATTCTATGTCCGCGAGCTTTTAAAATTGGTTTTACAAAACGCTTCGCAAAGTTCGACTGTTAATTTATGTACGCTGTATGACCATTTGGAGTCTCAGATTAGGGCATTAGAGACACTTGGCGTAACAACGGATAAAAGCGCTGCTCTACTTCATCCTTTGGTTGAGTCATGCTTACCGGAAGATATACTAAGAGCATGGCAAAGACAAAGAGGTCCTGATTTCCATCATAGTGGCGAACCACAAGAAAGGCTTAGTAGCTTACTAAAATTCTTAAAATCTGAAGTAGAATCAGAAGAAAGGAGTGGTTTGGCGATGCAAGGTTTCGGTTTAAACAAAAAGAAAGACAATATTGGGTTTAGAAATAAGAAATTTGAACCAAGAGTAAAACAAAATAAAACACCCACCGCCTCCGGTCTTTTTACCAATCCACATACTCATAAAACCAAAAAGTCATGTGCGTTTTGCGAGAAAACTCATCCCAGTGCAGACTGTTTTTCTGCACAAAAAATGAGTTTAGATGAAAAACGAAGGATTTTGAGGGGGAAAAATTGTTGTTTTGCCTTTCTGGCTCCCGGTCACCCCGTCCGAAAATGTCATTCATTTTTGAGATATGTAATTTGCGGGAAGAAACATGTTCCCTTGATGTGTGAAACAAACGAGTCAAGAAAAAATGATTTCAAGAAGACGGAAGAAGCTGAAGTTTTCAACGAGGTCAACATGTCCAACCTGAGTGTGGGTCCTAAAGTGTTTTTAAGACTCTAAAGTGCAAGCTCATATCAGATAAAAAAGAAAAAATCGTGCGAATTGTTCTGGACACCGGCTCGCAAAAGTCTTATATTGTAAAGAGTCTTGCCGAAGAAATGGGATACGTTCCTGTAAAGAAAGAAACTCTGGTACATTCACTGTTTGGTGGGATTAAATCTAAAGAATTTGTACATACATGTTACAGAATTAGGATGAAAAATATTAAGAACAATTTTGCATGCAACTTTGAAGTTTTGGATCAGGTAGCTATTTGTAATGATGGAAGACCTGTGAACTCCGGGCCTTGGTTAAAAGAGCTTCAAGAAAGGGATATAACATTAAGTGATGTGGGAGAAAAGCCACAACCTGTACAAGTGCTTATAGGAGCTGATCTTTTTGGAAAGATTTTAATCGGTCAGCGTAGGGTCTTACCATGCGGATTAGTAGCCATTGAAACTTTGCTTGGGTGGACTTTGTTAGGGAAAGTTCCCGATAGTAAAGTTACTACAAGCAATGCCATGTTAGTGACATCACTTTTCGCTAAAGAGTTTGACATTTCGGACTTCTGGAAACTGGATTCTATTGGAATCAAGGATCCTATTGAAAAGCTGTCTAAAAAAGAGCAAGATGATTTGACTACTGAAAATTTTCTTCAAACTGTTAGGTACAATGAAGATAATCGCTATGAAGTTCATTTGCCTTGTTTAGATAACTGTGTGCCTTTACCTGATAATTTTGATCAAGCTAAAAGAAGGTTAGACACCACAACCAAGAAGTTATTTCAGGAAAATTTGTACGATATTTATGAGAGCATATTTTCCGAATGGCTGCGTGAAGGAATTATCGAATAAGTACCAATTGAAGAGAAAGATTTGCCTGCTAATTATCTACCTCACAGACCTGTTATCAAAGTTAGTAAGACAACTCCTATTCGCCCGGTTTTTGATGCATCTGCTCGACTCAAAGGACATCCGTCACTAAATGACTCCTTACATAGTGGTCCAAACTTGATTGAGCTCATTCCTGATATTTTGCTGCGTTTTCGAGAAAAGAAGATTGGTGTAATCGCAGACATAAAGAAAGCCTTTTTGCAAATTAGCCTCTGTAGAGAAGACAGAGACTTCTTGAGATTTCTATGGTGGACAAATAAGGCTTGCAAAGACTACAGGTTTTTTCGGCATACCAGAGTAGTTTTTGGCGTTCGCAGCAGTTCTTTTCTACTAGGAGCTGTATTGAAGTATCATCTTGAACAAAATACTGACGTTGATCCTTTTGTAACTAGTTGTCTTTTGAAGAGTTTTTATGTGGAGAATCTTGTAACCAGCGTCCACAGTGAATTAGATTTGCAGCGAGTGATAAGTGTTTCTAATGAGTTATTAAAAAAAGGTGGCTTCATTGTGCGGGATTGGGAATCTTCACTAACAGAGGATGGAAACAGATAAAAAAAAATCTGTTAGGCCTTCAATGGAATAAAATTGAAGACTGTTTTTCGCTAAATATCAGCTGGTTGAAAGAAGTAAATGTCGACAACATTACTAAACGCACAATATTATCGGTTACTCACAAAGTGTTTGATCCATTTGGATTTGTATCTCCTGTAATGCTTTGTCCTAAAATTATGCTACAAAAAACCTGGAAATTATCTATGGAATGGGACGAAGAAATCACTGGATCCCATCGACAAGAATTTTTGCAATGGTTTAGGGAACTAAAAGTATTGGAAAATGTTACCGTTCCTCGCTGGATCAACGTTAATCCAGAAAATATGAAGAACTTCTCCATTCATACCTTTTGTGACGCAAGTAAAGATGCATATGCCTCAGTTACGTATCTTGTACAAGAGGGAGAATGTGGAAAGGTGCATTTTTTAGCCTCGAGATCACGAATATCTCCTCTGAAAGTTGCTACAATTCCAAGATTAGAGCTTCTTACTGCATTGGTGGGAGCAAGATTAACGAAATCTGTGTTGGATGCTCTTGGATGGACGGATATTAGATGTTTTTATTGGAGTGATTCCACTACCGTTCTTACCTGGATCATTAAAGATGAAAATTGGTCTATTTTCGTGAATAACAGAGTCCAAGAAATACGGAATATTAGCCAAGCTTTTTCTTGGCGTCATATTTCTGGCTTTGAAAATCCAGCTGATTTACCCTCCCGAAGATGCAAAGCAAGTATTTTAGTGAAAACTAGATGGTGGGAGGGGCCAAAATGGCTTACTTTATTTGAAGACGAAGGACCATGCAATGAATATGAGTTTGATGAAGATGAGATACACACTAAAAGAGAAAAGGAAAAGCTCAATATTAGCTTTGGTGTCTGTAAATCAAGATTCATCTGCAGGCTGGTTTTATCAGCGCTTTTCAAAATATGAAAGCATTGTGAAGTTAGTGGGATGGAATTTGAGATTTGTAAAGAGCTGCAGATGCGATGTTCAGCTAAGGAAAAAGGGAAGTTTGGATGCTGAAGAATACAGGGCAGCAGAGAAACAAGTGATAAAATTGGTCCAGTCGGAATCTTTTGTGAATGAGCATGATGCAAAACTAAAAACTTTGAGTGCGTATAAGGATGCCGATGGAATAATACGGCTCAAGACGAAAATAATTTTCCGTCAGGATACAGAAGATTTTAGGGAACCAGCTGTTCTCCCGTCCAATCATAAAGTTGTCGAAAGACTAATATTTTCTCATCAAAAATAATGCTGGAACTCAAATTTTGCTTAATATTTTGAGAGAACATTTTTGGATTTTGAGAGGAAGAAAAACAGTGCGTTCTGTTATCTCAAAATGTGTCGTTTGCAAAAGATTTTCTTCTAAATGTTGTGATGTTGTATCTGCTCCTTTGCCTGAAGATCGAATACGACAAGCAAACGTGTTCGAGATTTGTGGAATTGACCTGGCGGGACCTTTATTTTTAAAAGATGGAAAGAAGGCTTGGGTATGCATTTTTACATGCGCCGTACATAGAGCTGTCCACTTAGAGCTTGTTTCATCGCTATCGACCGAAAGCTTTTTGCTAGCTCTACGGCGATTTATAGCTCGGAGAGGCCGATGTGAAACCATGTACTGTGATAATGGCACTAATTTTGTCGGAGCTTCCAATTTGCTTAGAAGTTTAGATTGGAGCCGCATTTGTAGCGTCAATGCTCTTCGTCCAATTAAGTGGAAATTTAATCCCCCTTCTTCACCATGGTGGGGTGGATGGTGGGAGAGAATAATTGGTATTCTTAAAAGTCTTTTGAGAAGAATACTTGGAAGAGAAAGTTTGGCATTTGAGGAGTTGACAACAGTTATTTGTGATTGTGAATCTGTAATCAACTCACGCCCTTTGACTTACATCGACGAATGTGACTCAGAATTTGTTCCACTTACCCCTGCGATGTTTCTTCAGGATATCAAAAACTCTGGTGTTTCCAGACTGTGATGCGGCAGATCATAAAAGTCTCA
>BMAO01002485.1:59324-78536 GCA_019973975.1 Trichonephila clavata | reverse complement strand
GAATGCATCCAAGGTTTGTAGATTGTCCAAGACCGCTAGGTAGTTGCGTATCTCCTGCATTTGAAGAAACGGGCAGTTCGGCAGCTAAAATAAAGCAAATTATAAATATTACTCATAGATTTAATTTTTAAAAAAATTAAAATAACAAATTATTATTGTAAAATTTTTTGTGTCTTAACTTAGAAAATATTCATAAAATAAAAACCAACGCATATAAAACATGCCATATTTTAAACCCTGACAATAATAAAAAGTTTTTTGTATTAAATATTATCTTATTATTTTTCACATAAATCCGCCTCAATTTTAATTTTGTTCCTGGCTGAATGCAATCAGTCTAGTACACTAGACTACTTTCACGCGAAGAGGGTTTTACTTTAAAAAAAAAAAAAATGAAACGTGGACGAAAGCATCAAGACCTAATATTTATGTAAAAAAAATAAAAATCTCTTGGTTCAGGGGAGAGGCTTTAAGTCTCTTAACTCCATTCTTGTGTACACCACTGAATGCAATGCTTGCTACTTTTTTGAATTATTCATTGCTTAGCAAAAGAAGAATTTGTAACAGAAAGATTCCATAGATGGCAACACCATATACTTAAAATTGCTCTCTAGCCAGTTATTCGAAAGTCAGATTGTTATTCAGTACACAAGAAAAACAGATATTCAATATGAAGGATTAAATATCATTGAAGATATAAAAGCTTTATTTTTTTCACGAACAAAATTTAGTATCATTTTTATATGTATCATTCTTTAAATAAATAATAACAACAACTGAATTCCTCAGTGGCGAAGCGTAAAATATAAGCCTCTCCCCTGCAAAGTCAGGATATGGGACCCAAGCCGGAGCTTTCACTCAGAATTTGGGCCCCCTAGAGTCCTGCCCCCCCCCCGTCGCCTACGAATACTTAATTTTCGTGCTATTTCCATAATTCTGCTTGTAATGCATAAAAATAAAAATAAAAAAAAAAAACACACACAAATTAAGTCATATTAAGCTTGTTAAAAAGAAATAAAAAAAAAAAAATAAAAAAATAAAAAAAAAAAAAAAAAATATTGCTTAAACCAAGCTTTTTTTTTTTTTTTTTTTTTCACGCAACAGCTTCCGTTATAATTTAAAGTTGACTTAAGTACGTAAAAAAACAATAATGATCATTAAACTACTTTAACTCTTGTTTTTTCTTTCTACCTTTTTTATGACTGCTTTTACTTAACATCGAGATCAGAATCCAAGCTCTAACCAGATTTTCGAATGGAAAACAAAAATGAAACACAAAACATCATCGTAATATTAAAATAAACTCTTATAATTATAACACACATATATACACAATCATCATACCCGTTATTAAAATATTGCTACTGCGGTATAGTTGTAACGAAAACTCTACCTAATGTGGACCGAAGGGTGGCCGAGTTTGTAAAAATGCCGTGTTATTGATAAAGGGATTAAAAAAGAATAAGTACGAGTGTTTCCTCGGAAAATATTGTACTGCACTTGTGGGTATTGTTTGCTTGAGAATACATTAGAAAATAAACCAAAAGAAAGAAAAGTATATACTTAACGAAAGCATAGAGCATTTACTACATGAAAATGAAAATTAACCCGGGAGTGGGGTGATTCTGTGCTCCGCGAACCCGGGAGTGGGCACGTGGGGTACAGAGTCACCCCAGGCTCACGAAATCGTTAATTCTGGGAAAACTGTTTATTTGTTACCAATGGCCTTGGCAGTATCCTCTTATATGACAGTCATCATGGGAACTAAAATACATTTGTCATCTATTTCCCTCTTTTTTGGGAGTGGTAAACGTTTTTTACAACCTTTAGGTCCTTGTTTTGACAGAGTTCCCAGCGCAGCCACTTTTATCCCAAAATATTTTCCATAAACTTGCTACATTTTCCCCGTGTGAGCAACTTAGCTGTTTTATTGCTGTGTTGTACGACTTATAATGGTTCATGAACGTGTGACGGATCTATACGCGACCTTATCAAAAATCCTCTTGGGGAAACTTTGGGGCTAGCTTTCGCGTTAATTCACAGATATCCCTCAAGAAGAAACCTTGATATTTAAGGCGATATGGTACCATTTTCACAATTTTTTTTATTTTTAATATTTGGTTTTAATTGTATTTCATAAAGGTTAATATTTAATAATAATTCCAAACGAAATTTTTTTAATTTGTTGCAAAATGTTTGTAAAATTTAAATTTTTTAGCTTTTTTAAGCATTTTTTAAATCTGTAAGGCTTTTTTAAATATGTCTTTTTTATTTCAAAATTTTTTTTCCAAGTACCTTATAATATACTACATAAAACTGTGCATGGGTTTTTTTCTGCTGCTGCTCTTTAGTTTTTTATTAATTTTTTTATAGTTAAACTTTTAAAAATTCCTAAAAAAACATTAATTTTGAATTTGAAATTTTTTAGAAAAAGTACTAAACATGTTAGAGCTAATTCCATGCACAGTTTTACAAAACATATATTTCAGAAAATGTATAAAAAATTTCAAACTCATACTTCAATTATCAAAAAAGACTTAGGGTTTTGAATAACACTATATGTACAAAAATTCAGCATGGAGAAATATAAGTTTGAAGTATTCATTCCATGAATAGCATGATATAATATTCATCGAATAGTCTGAAACTTTTATGAAATGTTAATTAGCTTATTTAAAACTATTTACCATGAAAAACTGCACAAATGTAGAACAATTAAACAGTATACTACCATAATGAATATATAGAAAAAAACGAATGAAAGATCAATATTTCATAACACTTTATCTTAATAATTACAAAAAAATAAATAAATACACACACTTCAGAGCTAATTACATGCTCAGAGCTAATGCACAACATGTACAAAAGATGTTTATGCCTTTATTTTTTATTTCCATGATTTTAAAAGCCTTCGCATGTTAAATATTGTACACGAATAAAAGCAAAATCAAATAACAATTTACCGGTAAAATACATCAAAATCTAAGAACTGTATATGTGCATTTGTTTAAATAAATATCTTAAAATATTTTAATAATAAAAGTTTTGAATCTCTCATTATATGGGATATATATATATCACAAAAAACAAATATATAAAAATGGGAGAGTTTTTCTGTTCTTGCGAATTAGATTTTTAATTATCTAAGTAATCAAAATGAGATTTAGTATTTATGCTTTGGGAGAATCCGTTTTGAAGTTTTAATTTCATTCATAATAATATCATAAAAAGCACGCACAACTTTTAAATCTTGACCAAATCCATTTTATTTTCCAGTAAATAATTCACAAACTAGAATTTTTGCATGAATTGCACAATTCTTTCTTAAAATGATTTATTACTGCATATATAATGTCAATCTCATTGATGCGCATTTGAAAAATAATTAATTCATTTTTTATCAGGCTCTTTTCTAGCAGATAATCTGAAATGTAGGCGTGGTAGTTGCTGTTTAGCATGAAACATTGCTCCATTACTTAACGAAAAATACAGGTAAAACTTTGAAATTTTGCTGGCATATTTATAAAGATTCGGGGTATCAAATAAGCCAAAGAAAATTTTTTCGACAGTTTAATGATTTTTAGGGTATTATATCGCCTTAAATTAGTTTGACTATATAAAGTCAAGGTTTTGTAAAAGTAAGTTAGAAGGAGCCGGAGAACTGTTGCGGTGATTCGTGAGTGAGATTTTTTTCTTTATCACAACGTCAGTTTAGGAAGGAGTTTATCACTGTAATAAATTAGTGGATTAAGGTTTAAGAATCTAAGATAGATTGAATTGGATTATATTTAGCAGATCCCTTGAGCTTGTTTACTTAGAGTTGTTCATTTAGAATAGGTTGCTCTCTTTATATATCACTCCTAAGGTCTCCTCTTGTAGTTTCACTTGTGGTTGATTAAGTGTGTTTGAATAGTAATAAAATAATAGTTATTATGAAGTTTCTGGTGATGCTTTGTTTCCTCCCACACCCATAGGTGGGAAAGACGGTGTGGGAGCGGCTGCAAATAGGTCGCGCTCACAAACATAAATGAACAGAATATAAAAAAAGAAATGGCCTCTGTGAAGGACGTTGAAACTGACCAATCAAGGGAATATTTCATCACCTGATGAAATATATAATGCATATTAATCCTGATAGCGAAAGTAAACTTGAGGAAAGTGATGAACAAGAAACATTTGAGTCGAAAAGAAAATTTTCAACTGCTACCTAAAAAACTCCATCAAGAAAAATACGAAGTTTTAAGCGCTTCACAAGACACACTCCGCTCTGTCAAAAAGACACAAGTAAGAAAAAGGTTAAACATGTTATTTGTCGATCATCAAAGGACAATAAAACTACAATAACTTGAACAAAATATAACAGTTTTGCCTGAAAAAATAGCATTCCTGTAATGTTAGCGAAAGGTGTCTGCGATTTCTGTTTTATTACAGTCACGTACGTTTGAAACAACTTGGTTTAGTTTGATATTTTATCAAAGAAAAATTGAACAGTCTTTAATAATACTTAAGTCTTAAGAATACTTTCTCTTAATTAAATTATTCACTGGAATAACGATTTCTGTAGTGAACAGTAAAAATAATAATTTAAAAAAAAGGACGTTAAAGAATAACTTTCTTAAAATCAATACATTGATACTGTACGGAATAAATATTATGATTGAATTTTGGGTCGCAAATATTGAAAGTTTGAGAAGTACTGTGTTATAGCAATAACAACGATATCACCAAAACATTTGCTGATTATTCCGGTTCTGTTTACAAATATAGCATGATGAACGACTTGATCTAGATGTTTCTGTCGGTCAAGTGGGATAAGAAACAACAGCACAAATATAGCACGAGCTATGGCGGAGATGTTGCCTTCTCCAACTTCTTAGGTCACAAATATTTTTTTAACAGTTCCGTTATCATTTGAAATTAAACCATTCCATTGAGACAAAAAAAAGAAAAGAATTTTCACATTAAAATTTATTTTGAAAGGAAAAATATCTCCCAAAAATGCCATCGTTGAAAATGTATTCTCATTGAATGATTTAATATCCCTTCGATTCGTTATATTCAAAGATAAATTTTTATAATTAATTAATTTCCTAGACATGTTTAGACGACAAAATCGACACCTGAGTCAGCACCTCAGTTTCTTTATCTATAATGCTAACACCATGCAAATTCTGGTTTTGCAAATGGCTAAATTACATGAGCCTTCATCGGTCCTCACCACCATTTATGTTATATTGTACGGTGGCCTCGAGAAGTTTTACCTCTCCATCCAATATTCATTAAAACTAGCTTTTTCAATAAAAACGTATTCTTACCTATGAATGTGAAGTTCCCCTGTTTTGAACCTACGTATTTATGATCAAAAATGGCCTATATATTCAAAAAAATTCTTCAGAGATGCTTAATTATTTGGGAGCAAAATATAATATTTTTAGGAATGGTATTGAAAACTCGTTTCCTGAAAACATGTCCTGTTCCTGAGTTATGAATCGGTTTTAAATCGCATTTCTTATGTAAGATGTAAATATTTTGGGTCACATGAAATAAAATATTTCGAGAAAACTTTAATTATACTCTTTTTAAAATATTAAGAAAACAGAAACTAGTTCCGGTAAGTAAAATTTTAGGATATGGATGCAAAAATAAAATGGACTGTGTGCAATTTTATTTTTTAAAAAAAAATCAATTACATTTTATTTTCTAAGATTAATACTTGTAAAATATTCGGTGAGGTCTGTGCCAAAACAACGAAAAAAAGCTATTCATTTAAAATAATTTAGCATTAAATTTTAGGCACTTTAACTTTCACTTCTGATTGCTTCATCCTGATTGGTTAAAATTCGTAGAATAGTATAGTTTGAAGGAAACTCTTTCTTTTACTGTGAGATTTCACTACGACTGAACGTGCTATAAAACTGCTCTGTGCTAATTGACAAAAAGCGAACTTTTTTTCTGTATTTGGTGACTTGAAATCTATTGTATTTCAAAGTTTCTTTCTTGATTCTTTCTTTCATATTTTAATCTTATTGAATAGCTTCGTATTTGTGTTTAGTTTTTTAACTTACCTGTAGCGTTAGGCTTAACGATTTTTTTTAGCTTCTTACTTTCTTCTCAATTGGCGAAACAATGCCAGATTTTAATGCTTTTTATGAGTCTTTCTTTTCAGATCGCCGCCAAGAAGAGGAGCCCATGGACTGGGAGGACGCCCCTTTCCTCCCTGAGGTAAGTGCACCTTTTATTCCTTCCCGCCCCCCACGGAAGATGAGGTCCCTCATCTCCGTACAGGTGAGTGTGCCCCCTTCTCTTTCAGCCAACCGCTTCCCGAACATGAGGGCTCTTGTTCCGAAGGTAAGGACACCTCAGGCACCCAAAGTGTCTGTGATGTCCATTGTTTTTAATGTCGTTTCTCCCATTACTTCCTATTTGGCTTCTTTCTTCGTTTAATTTATTAAAATTCTATTTAAGTTTTTATTTTACAGACTTGGAGATAGTTGCTTCAGCTAGGATGTACTTCTGGTGTCGAATTTTAATGTTAACTCTAATTTGTTAGTAAAATTTCATTTAAAAATAAATTTTCTGTGAAAAATTTGCAGTTGGTAGAAAAAAAAATTTATACTTTAACATTTTTTTCTTTTTAGTTTAGACTGAAAAATGAATTCTTGTTATATACTTTTTGTGTGGCTAACTTTAAAATATTTATATATATATTCTTTAAGAAATATTTTTAGTGATATACAGTTTGACAAATATTTTAAAAGGAACTTTTTCTGTTAGTCTTTTTTAGTATAACTTAATTGTAGAAGAATATGCTTGACATATATTTCGGTACTTAGGTATTGTCGCAACTATCGCCAACTGTATTGATAACTCGCCAAGATGCCGATCCCTATTTCCTATATCATACGCGATGAATTGGCATCCATGTGCTTTGTTTCAAATAATTTCGCAAATAGGTTACTAAAATACATAATTACCGGTGCTTCTATCAGTATATTTTCAAAGCATCTTGTTCATAAAAATTTTTGATAATTATGTTTAAAAGCTATTTTCTTTTCCATGGATCATTATTTTACATGTTTATTAAGGCATGACATTTTAAACTTGATTATAAAAATGTTTTTGGTACTTTTCCGTTTCGTCGAAGCAAATCTCGCCAAGCACGCTTTATGGGCGACAACACACAATATACACATAAAAAAAGTTAGTAAATGTTAGTTATCGTCATTATTTTATCTATTTTTGATGTATTATGAAAATATACTAATAAGAAAAGGCCGCGACATATTTTGAAAAAGGGGATGGTTAAAAATTATACCAGCTGGAATATTCAGTTTGGAGTCAGTAGTAACGTTTCTGGTGACTTTTTCGCCTGTGCCGACAAAACGGAAAAGTTCTTAAATTTAATAATTGTAAAAGTATATTTTTTTCAGAGGATCCACGACCTTTCTAGTCCGTGTGAGATATTACCAATGTCCGTGTGAGATATTACCCCCCCCCCCAAACCCCCGCTTTTTTTAGAGTACATTTGAATCGGAAGGGGGTGTTTCTATACACACCCGGGGCTGCCCTGACGGATTGCTGAAGAGGGCAGCCTCGAGTGACCAAAGTAGCCGACCTCCAAGTGGTGTTACTCGGGCAACGCTGTTCTTCGAACGATACTAACGTACTATCGCACAACAATGCCAACTTTCAAATAAACTCACCAATTTGGCAACCCCGATTTCGCATGTGTCGCAGGCTCAGAGTTGGGAGTCAAGGGATTCGTTTCATGCAATATCGTCAATATGGTTGCGGTAATTCGTTAGTACCCTTCGAACTGATAACAGCGGTTGACGGGCTACTTAATATATGCCACGATAAGCTACTGTAACTTTTCGGAACAATGATGATAATGTTTTTCAGGGATGACTATTTGAAAATTGACGAAGGAAAAATTTTGCCAAGTCTTCAAACATGCGTTTTCTATTGTCACCCGAGGTATTTTTAGGTATAAAACAGAAATCAAAAGTCGCCGAAGCAAGAAAATGCCAAAAGGAGATAGTATTGTATCTGTGCATGTAAAAAGATTTTGGAAAGAGGAAAGCTTTGATAAATTTAATGTTTTTGAATTTACTCATCGATTGAAGGATGGATATATTGGAGATTTTTTAAAAAATCGTTTCTTCATCGTATGGCGTTCACTTTATCTGTCGCCAAAATTGGCGTACACTGCAGATTTTACTCCACCGTGACTTGTTTTAGGTAAAATACAGATATGTATGAAGGATTTGTAAATGTTTTTTTTTATTTCCAATGGTGGATTACAAGACAACTGCAAACAAAATGAGAAGCAGAGAATATTGACAAAAAACAAACAAAGGACAACACAAAAAATAATGAAAGAAAAAATAAGAAAAGAAACACAAGTTCACAGTATAAATCACACATTTTGCGTCTGGCCTCCCAATATCTGCTCCACATGGATCCAGAGCTTAGTGCACGGCAGCGTGCCAAATGAATGGCGTCCATTTCTTCATTGGAGTCGCATAGCTTACAAAGTGGACTCTGGGCAATGCCTATCATGTTTAGATGCTTAGATAGGTGGTCGTGGCCATTTTGAAATATGAAGGAGTTTGCTAAACCACACCGTTTGTTTATTCTTTTGGTTGAATTTAGACCAGGATTTGTAAATGTACAGGATTGAATATACCATGCACTCGAAGCTGATGGGACATTATGGGTTTTTCGTGTTAAAATACCAGAGTCAAAATGTGCAATATCAAGACTCCGTAAGGTACCATCTTACCTTAAAATTTTTGGAGCACATTGTCACTTCATGAAAGTGTGGAGAGTTGGGTACCCACTCAGGATCAACCTCGCCCCTCGACCGAAGTTTGAAATTACGAGGTGCATCGGCAACATAATTCAGAGCGATGTTATAAATAAATGATTGTTTAAAAAAACTAAAAAACACGCTTTTATACTGAATCCAACTATAAAGTAAAAAAATAAGTCTTTATATAAGAATAAAATGATTAAGGAGAAAATTAATGTCATTGGAGTAAAAGCGTGGGTGCTCTATATCAATTGTTATAATTTCTTACTTCTATTCCGAAATCTTGAGTTAGTGTAAAAATGTACAAAGCACTCCACGCTTTTACCCCAATGACATTAATTTTCACCTTAATCATTTTATTCTTGTACAAAGAATTATTTTTTTAACTTTTTAGTTGGATTCAGTATAAAAGCGTGTTTTTTAGTTTTTTTATACTAAAATTTATTTTTCATTTTTTTAGTTCGATCTACAATAAAAGCGTGTTTTTTTATATTTTTAAACTATCATTTATTCATTGTTGAATTTATCCTTGGGTTTGATATTTGGAGCCGGAATGATGTGGCTGCTGGATTAAGTCTTTCTCTTCAATGGATATTAATTAACGAGCTTCGCTCTTTATTCTCTTCCTTTATGGGGCCTGTTTTCGTTAACGATACGGACTCGGATGAGTCCAGTATCATTATATTTCAAAGATTCCGTCTCTATACATACAGGTCAAACTAATAAAGGCGTGTTAATAAGGAAAAGTTCGAATTTTTAAAAAAAATTAATGTACCATGTTTTTATTACGGGCTAAAAAGTATAAAATTCCTTTCATTTTTTTCTTCGTCTTTCTTTCACATTTTCATGCATTGTCATCTACTTCTGAGCTATCGTCCAAATTTCAAGTCTCTAGCTCATCGGGAAGTCAGTTGAAAATTAATTACAAAATTCCACCCGGACAGACATACAAGAAAGTGAGTTAATAAAACATCGTAACGTATCGTATTCTAAACGTATTGTTTTATAAAAACAAAAATATTTAACAGTTAGAACATAAACTTTTTTTTCACATGTACGAGTCTTTCTTTTTTATTTCTATTTTCAGAAAAATGTTTATATTATGCTAAGAAATTGTGACGCACCCACCCTCCCCTTTCTCACATAAAGAACACACACTTTTTTTGTTTTGTTTTATTTCAAATACCAAAGTGTATTCGATTTGAGGATTACAACCTTAATCTTTTAGTCACTAAATCTGGAATTAGTTGCCAAATCTGAAAATGGTATATGCAATAAGTCGCCAAATCTGGAAGTGTTATACGGAATTATCGCCAAATCTGTTTGTTAATCGCTATTCCTGATGATCCTGATAAGGACAATGGAACAAAATTATGAAATTATTATATTGTCATCGGTCCTTGACAAGTGTACAAAATTTCGAATTAATCTGACCTTTTAAAGTGAGTAAAACTCGATTTCCAAGATTCCGTTACATGCAAGTGAAACTTATAAAAGCGTGTTAAAAATTAAATCAAATCAAATCTGAAAGTATTGAGACTTGGTCATACTCACTTCTGACGTTGAGAAAGTATCCAAAAGAAGCAAAAAACCCGAATTCGTGATGTGTAGTGCATCTGTACCAACCCGCATGGTGGTGGGAGACAGGAGTGAAGTTTAAGAATCCCTGTGAATCCTGCTCCACTGTGAGGGGTCCGTCGTCTCGGACCCAGAGGGGGTCACTGGGAGGGTTGGCGTCCACCTCGCACCTTAGGGACACCCGCATGTCTTCCAGCAGTGGGAGGCCGAACCCGGGTTCCCGGCTGATTGAGAACGAGGGCTCATCTAAAAGAAATAAATGCTAGTTATTTAATTATAAAAAGTTTTGTGTGTAGGGTTTTGTTACATTTGATTCTTTTTTTTTGTCAAGGAAATGGTTGAATAATACACATAATTTTTTAAAAGTATAAATATATCAAATTATTTACTTGAAGGTCTCCCACCAGATTCCAAAACCAAGCCATTCATGATCTTCGCCTCGAAGCCCCGTCTACCGGCCCGCCACCGCTCGTCCAATAGCCAAGCTCCTACACTCCAGCATGACATTTCAATTTTACCATTACTATTATAGAACTTTTTCTAGCCAGATACGGGTCTGAGGGTTCCCAGAAACCCATGCACCCGGAAAAATATCCGTAGATCCGTAGATTTACTTGAAGGAATTTCAACGACATTATTTTGGGTATTAAAAATGTTTTAAAATTATTTGTGTGCAATATACAGTTGTACAATTTTTTGTTACAGGGACAGGGAGAGAATTTCATATTAGGTCTACCGGAAAGTTCTGTCCGTTTTTAGAATAAAGCAAAATAATAAATTTTTGCATACCTTGAATAAACTTAAGGTATCCGTCTAGGTTCGGAGACCAATTTTTCAAAGATTGATTTTCAGAATAAATTTATTGTTTTAAAGATCATCAATAGGCTTTAAAAGTCATAATTATTAAATAAATAACTTGTACCATTCTTTGTTCTTGAAAAGAAAATTATTATTATGAAATGTTAGCAAAATTTTTAAAGTTAAGAAAAACGCCTTAAATAAAAATAAATGGCTCATTTACAATATTAATTTCATTGATATACTTCTTGATTACTCTGCAGTGTCACAAACCACAGGATAAAAAATATTTTAAGAAATACGTATTTTATTAGCATTTAAATTTGATGTTAATGATTTTTCGTCAAATTATTGCATGTTGTAAGCTCAAAATGGCTGTAAAATGTGATTAAATGTAGGATTTGTACTAAAAAAGTAAATGCTCAAAAATGACAAATTTTTAATTTTAGTCTGTTTTCTCAAAATGTAATATTTTTTTAAATTTATGTACCTTTTCTTAAAAACTACTTATTATATAATCTTCAAATTTTCAGTGGGCATACTTTTAACATGTTCAGACATTTTAATGGGTAGGAATTAGATATATCTAGCAAACTTTTTTAGATAAGGGTTTTTAAAACTAAATCTTAGGGGAAAAAATTGGACATTTTTTGAAAAATTCGTAATTATTTTAATTTTAAATAAATAAAAAAAACACCTTCGTTAAAGTTTTATTGATAGTACACATGACCTGCTGTAAAATTTTTATCCATGAGAAGTAAGAAGTTTCTGAGAAATAGGTACACAGGGTGACTATAATTAAACTGCAAGTGTTCAAGGGGTGCTGGAGAGAAAACCATTGAGAATATACCAATGAAATGTGGTATCTACACGTTTCAGAACATGCGCAAGTCAAATATGCAAGAAAAAAGTTGCCATTTCCTCCAGATAGATGGTGCTGTTCCGTGTTTCAATGCTTATCAACGGCATATATGCAAATTTTAAGCTCTTCGAACAGTATAAAAATAAGACCACATTGATTAATAGTCAATCATGACTCTGAATAAGAAAGAGCGTGCATTGTTAGTGAAGATATTCTGTTAGATTGGTAGCAATTATTCAGCTACTCTGAAAGAATACCGGTGTATGAGATGATTAAGAAGAAGTCCAATGAGTGTGTCAATGGATTGAAAAATAGGATTTCTAAATTTCAAGAAGCAAGAGAACTGTGCATTATTCTAAGCACAAGAAGGCGGCGCGCCTCCCGTAAACCCAGAAAGAAGGCAACAAATTGCTACTATGAGAGTAGCAGTTCAGAAACCAGTATGCTGCAACAAGTGAGCACAAGAAGTGTGGCTCGGACATTATCTCTTCCCCGGTCAACTGTACATAAAATGTTGCGCCACATTCTTCGGCGTTATCCGTATAAAATTAAAATGCTTCAAGCATGTGATTGCATCTGGTAGTTCGCATATTGAGCACATCATGTGATAATTTCATTGAATAAATAATGGTTTAATTGTTTTCCGAAGCGTCGTTATGGATAGTTTAATTTGTGATTTTAATTTACGTTAATTTTTGATTACATAATACTGTAAAAAAATTAATTACTGAAGCGAATCGTATGGAATTTTGATAAAATATAAGTGATGCTTTATATTGTTTATATGCCTCTTAGAATGTCATTATGCTCTGTCTATCGGTTTTGGAAGTTGTATATGTCACCAGTGGGCGTTGAAATACGGTACAGTGCCATCTACCGGGTGAAAATGGCGATTTCTTTGCATATTTGATTTGCGCATCCTCTGAAACATGTAGATAACAAACTTCATTGGAATATTCCCAGTGGTTTTCTCTCTAGCACCCCTTAAACACTTGCAGTTTAATTATGGCCACCCTGTACATAAGCTTACGTAATTTAATATGGGCTCCTATAGACGTGCCGAACTCCCTTAAGAAAAGTGTATTTTGTAAACATTAATAATTGTTATATTATAATCAATTACAGACATAAAAGTTTTTTTTTTACTGATTACTTGAAGAATTATCAGAATGGTATCGAAATCGAGAATGGCAATGGAGTACGAATGATATCGAAAACGAGGTTTCACTCACACAGGACGTTGAGAGATGCACTGACGGCTGCAGCTTGCAGCCAGGTGAGGTGGTGCACCTTGCAGACGAGCTCTTTTCCGTGCACCCTTCGGGTCACGTTGAGGGCAAGGACGCTGCGACTTGTGTACGCATCCTCCGAAGCAGAGAACTCCACGAACAGCTCGCTCACGGACGTCAGGTTGGCCTCACCTGAAAACCGACATGCAGCATGAAAAAATTGATGATTAAGGTATGTGATTGGTTGCGACAACTTTTTTTTTAAAAAAGGAGATATGGGGATTTGTTGTTACTTTTAGATTTGTTTAGTGCATTTTAAGAAAAATGTGCTAAAATTAAGAAGAGAAAAAGAAAATATTATTACTAAAATGGGAAAAAATAGGTAAAAATTGACAAAAAATAGCATAAACGCGGCCCATTCTGCACCAAAGGTTTATGAACAAATTTTCAATTTTTTCTATCTAATGTGTTGCTATATTATTCAATTTTGAAATGACCTTCAGGATAAGAGATATTTTCTTTTTTACAAAAATTAGAGCACTTTATCTCGGTTACTATATGAAAATGCTTAAAAAGATAATGATTATATTCACATAAGGGACTGTAAATTTTGTAATAAAACAGTGATTGATCAATCTGAAGGTTAAAACAATTCTACTATTATAGAGAACTTACAGAAAAAATTTCAGTTAATTATGTTCAAAACTTTTTGAGCAATCGCTGACCCCGTTTGATTATTTTCAAAAAGTCACATTTCGAGTAAAACAAGTTTTAAAGTATGACATCTTGTTTAAAGTAATGGCATCTGCTTTTACTAAAATACTTGTAGTTTTTGTTCTAGCAAACGGAAAATGATAAACTTGGTCTTTTTATAAAGCTAATAAGATGGCCCATAAAATAAAATCATAATTTTTTTTTCAATTTTTGGCAAAACTCACAGTGTTAGGGTAGTCGGATACCTTAGAGGAAATTCACCCATGTGACGGCCTGCTTTTTAAGCCTTTTTAGAGAATTTTTTCCCCCGACCAGTAAAAAAAATATAACTTAAAGTTTTTTTTATCATTTATTTACATGTACTTTAAGAGTACGTATATAAATGATCGCCAAAAATATCCAATAGTACGTGAGTTATATTACGCTCTGAACACACCAGCCTCGAAAAAAGGGACCCTCACTTCCTCCACAATTCCGCCTGATTGGCTTATCTGAAATTAAAAATAAATTAAAAGTAAAAAAACTTTTTTAAGAACAAGCTTTTATTTAAACACGCTAAAAAGAATAAAATAAACTTTTCCTTTAAAACTTTTTTTACTATCAACTTATAACGTCATTACACAATTTATATGATATAAAAGCTTGTCGCGAGATTTACCTGTGTAGATAAACAAGTAAAATAAATAATTTGACTTGATTGATTTTAGTTTTTAAAAATTCAAACTAAGTACATATGAGTACTGAAATATTGCGACAAGCTTTTATATCATATAAATTGTATAATGACGTTATAAGTTGATAGTAAAAAAAGTTTTAAAGGAAAAGTTTATTTTATTCTTTTTAGCGCGTTTAAATAAAAGCTTGTTCTTAAAAAAGTTTTTTTTACATTTAATTTATTTTTTACTTTTTAGTTATCGCTGGACAGGTTTCTCAGCCTGTTCAACTCATTGAACGCTGGTTCACCATCCCTGGTTTAGCTGAATTAATTCTCGCAAAATGGTATTAGACTAAAAACACAATTTTTTTAAATCCGTAATTTTTAAGCAATTTTTTCAATCTTCGTGCAGATTTTGGGTAACATTGTTCTACACACGAAAAAGAGGTTTAGTGAGATTATCTTCATAAATGACAAAGTTATTAAATGTTTAATTAAAATTTTGACTATTTTTGAAAAACTTAAAGAATATATTATTTATTTGAAATATCTTGAAGATAAGGGATATATTTCTCTAACATATTAGAAGAAAATTTTAGTTATTTATTAAAAAACTTCAAAAGGCATTTAAATATTTGTATTAATCAAAAAAATACTTAAGATTCAAAACGCATGTTGTAATCAAAAAAGAAAGTTTTATCAAATAATGATAATTTTTGGCTGGACATTGAATATCTTCTGCGTAAGAATCTATTTTTTTAATTGCTCAGGTCATCTTTAGAAACTTGTGATTTTTAAAAAATAATTAACCATCGCATTATTTTTATACAGTCAGATCTCTATGTAACGAACTTCTATTTTGGGAATTTCTCTATTTTAAGAACTTTTTCCTGGAACCAAGCACATATTACTCTTTTCATCGTAAAACAACTCCAAATAGCGAAGTGCATTTCCTATTTAACGAAATGTTTCCTCTAAGATTCGATTTTTTTCTCTCTTTATTTTAAAAATATTTCAGGTCATTTTGCAAATTATTCTCTTTTGGCACATTTTATGAATATAAATAACCGTGAGGTGGTTTTACAATGTGCCTAACTCATCTAGAGAAACAAAATTGCCGTAATTTTTCAAACAATAAAAACTCAAATGAAATTAACAGATTCTATTTGTAATTAATTTTAAGGACACATGTCGTAGTGTGTGTTTAAATTACTGGTGATAAAATGAGGTATATTTAAATTACTTGTAGGCTTAAAATTATAAAATTTCTTAAAAAAATTCCTTCATTTTATTATAAAATTATTTTCTTAATCGAAAATATATTGCATTTCTAGATAATATTTTTCTCTTATTGTTTTCCTAGTGGATTCCTTTTTGATGGGTAAGATACATAAAAAAATGATCTTTCCGATTCTGTAATTATTTTTTATCTGAGTTTCATAGATTAAAGTTAGATAAATTTTTTAAAGAATTTCTTCAATACTCCATCTCAGTTTAACTTGGCAGAGTTGAGAAAGGTATACAATGTACCAATCTACTTGAAAAATAGCTCTACTTTTTTGTTTTGAATTTAAATTCAAGAAAATAGATAGAAATTTGTAAAAAAATTGCATACGTTGTAGAAATTACATTATTTTTACGTTGCAGAAATGTAATTATTTTTTAGACAGAGTTAATTAATACTGTCAATAGTCCAACGTTATGAAATTCCAGTTTGGCTGAAAACCGATTTTCGACGCCAACTTATGTCATTGTTGTAACAATAAAATTATTACAACAATGCAGATATATCCAAGTTGGCGCCCAAAACTAGTTTAACGTTTTTAATTAATATCTTTTTAATTAATTGCAATATTGGAATATAAATGGTCAAAACATGCATTGTCATCCAAACTAAACGTGTATACAAAATTTCAGCTCAATGGGAGGAAGATATCAGCTTCAAAATTGAGTTGCAAGATTCCACCCGAACAAACATGTATGTACGTACATACGTATGTACATACGTACATACATACGTACATACATACATACATACATACATACATACATACATACATACATACATACATACATACATACATACATACATACATACATACATACACACATACACACACACACACACACAACACACAACATACATACATACATACATACATACATACATACATACATACATACATACATACATACATACATACATACATACATACACATACACACATACATACATACACACACACACACATACACACACACACACACATACATACATACATACATACATACATACATACATACATACATACATACATACATACATACATACTACATACATACATACATACATACATACATACAACACATACATACAACACACACACACACATACATACATACATACATACATACATACATACATACATACATACATACATACATACATACATACATACATACATACATACATACATACATACATACATACATACATACATACACACACATACATACAACATACACAACATACATACATACATACATACACACATACACACATACATACACACATACATACATACATACATACAACATACATACATACATACACACACAACATACATACACACACACATACACACATACACACACATACATAAATACACATACATACATACATACATACATAAACACACACACACACACACACACACACACACACACACACACCACACACACACACACACACACACACACACACACACACACACACACATACATACATACATTGTAAGTTAAATAAAAGCTTTTAAAAAAACTAAAGGCGTTTTAATTTATAAACTTAAATGCACAGAAAGGATTATACTCAAATGAAAATATCAAAAATTCGATTTTTGGTAGACTTCTGAAGAAAAAGTTTCGAATTTCATGGATTTTTTTTGTAATGTCTTTGTTACAAAAAAAAAAAAAAAAAAAAAAAAAAAAAAAATATTTCGAATTTTGGAATGATCCTAGTTCATCTGGTACGTATACTTGTGCTAAGTCTACCCTATAAATTTGGAGTCATTCGGTCAAACCGTTCTTGAGATATGATGGAGGAAAGTTTGAAAAACACAGTTTTGAGAAAAACGCGTTTAAAGTTTCAAGTCCAATTAAAACAATGAACATGTTACCTTACCCTCAATCGACGATGCCTGGTAGCGAAGGCTAAATCAAGTTCGACGAAATATTCAATAACTATAGATATTTTCTCTTTTAAACCTCTACAAACTTATCTGTACTTGAATGAACGTATTTTTGCAAGAAGGGTCAATGGTATCAAGCCAACTGTACACAATAGGCGCTCCGAATAGCTGCTCTTCTAACACTTGCTTCTTTATAACGACTTCAAATTTTTAAAAATCAATTTACCTAGAACTGTTAAGGAAAAAACTTACGGGAAAAAATATTTTTAAAAAATTTTTTGAACCCATTACATTGGTGAACCCCCTTAAAAAGGACAGGAAAGAATTATATTTATCTTTTACTCCCCTTGTGACGGCTCAATCCGCAATATTCTCATCTCTTGGGGAATTTTTGGTCTTTACAAGTTATTTTATTAGAAAGCTGCCTCCGAAGAAGAGAACGTGAACATGCAAATTCAGACTGCTATATATATATATATATATATATAGTCTAAGCTTTCAGGTTAGAAGAGAGAGAGAGAGAGAGAGAGAGAGTTAGGATAGATTGCAAGTGGAGCAGTGGTTAATTAAATTGAATGTGAGGTGCGAATATTTGGTAATTGATAATTGTATTACTTAAGGTGACGATCTGTCACTGGAGATTGAATCTAGATTAAACAATGAAGAAGCTCTTGACTTAAGTGTATTAAACACATTAAAGTCTTCTCATATCTCGCCTACCTCGTTAATTGTCTTCATATTTACTGTTTGGGTGCATCTATTATCCTTGATCGATTGCATTTGAGTTGTGGTTAATATTGTGAATAAATTAGTTTGTTTTTGAAATATGGCTATATGTAGACTTCCTTCCAATTGCCCTGCACCCTTAGGCGTGCAGATTAGATCATTATAAGTTGAAGCATGAAATTTAATTTTTTTTTTTACTAAGCAAAAAAAAAAAAAAAAAAGTGTAAGAATTCAATTTTTTTCTTTAAACCAGTAGAGCTATAAAACTAATTAATTAGATAGTTTTAATTAGATTTTGAAGAATATTTAAGTGAAGTTTCATGGATGCACAAATGAACGCAATGAGCTGATTGAGGTTTTTTTTCCATAGCAATTAAATAATTATATTAGTTAAAACACTGTATGTTATTAATAATGTTTTTTTAATATGAAAAGTTTCATTTCTGTTGTTTTACATCATTACTGAATCCTTTACAAATCGGAGGTAAATATTCAGTATATTTATTTACCACAACGTCAATACGAACGCAGTCAACTTGCAAAGATCACAATACAATTGAAACAAACCTAACAATGGATTACTAAGACCTTTGTCAAAAGTCCGTACAATTCATCGTTTATTATTGTGGAAAATATGTTAACAT
>BMAO01002485.1:0-58530 GCA_019973975.1 Trichonephila clavata | reverse complement strand
AGAAAGAAAGAAAGGAAGTGATTTGTTGACTTGTTGTTGTTGACACGCTGAAGTGGATACGTTAGATGTGTGCAAATAGGAGTTTAACGGAATTTTGAGAATTAGTGGTTAGTTGAAGATTGAAAAGCAGTGGAATTAATTAAAGATTACAGAGCGTCGAGGAATCGTCATTTGATCAAGCCGAAGAGAGTGCCTGCAAGGTTCCAGTGTAGGATCCAATGCATTAAAGGTTCAGGTACTGTGCACATGATTAAGTAGAAGCTAGTTATTAGTGTGCGACCAACTTTCGCCGAGTAAGAAAGCGTGATTATGCAAATGAAGTATATTATATAAATTCTGTATTCGCGAGTTTGAAGAGCTAGCAAAGAGTTGGCGAGTTAGTTTGTTAGCTGAAGATTGAAGGATCGCGGAATTATTAAGAGATTTTGGAGTTTGTCCATGAAAAGAATTACTGAGAGTGGATCCGACGACAGTGATTAAATCCAGATAAAGATATCCTGCAAGATTCAAGTGTAGGATCTGTTTCATAAAAGTACAGGCATCGTGAGCCTTGTTTTATTGGAGGTTAGCTTATTAGTGTGCGACGTAGTTTATATTGAGCGTATTTAAGATATCTTAGATTCAGTTGAGGGTCTGTAGTAGTATGTGTTATAGGTCCCCGTGTTATAGAATCTCACCTCCGCACTCTACTATAAATCATAAACCTCAATTAGAATTGTATTGTGTCTGCTCATTAATTGTTAATAAGAATTTATAAATCAAATTAGATTGAAAACATGTCTGTGGATTATTCCGTTCCTCCTACACATCTAACCGGGTTTACAGGTAGTCAAGAGGGTTCGGATGTAAGAGGTAACCGAACGCTACTACAACTCTTTATTAAATAATTACAATTAATATATATATGTACATACATATGACAGAATCACACTATTAAATGACAAAATAGAAAGCGATTTTCCATTTTTTTTTCTATATAGGATATTACACTATTTGTTGTTTGTTACTATTGATTCATTAATTAAATTTAATTATTCTAATAAAATTGTATAGTAAAAAAAGAAATGACATTCTCAGAATTCTCAAGCCATCTCAGGTGGGATTCGAATCCACGACCTTTGTATTAGAAGTCCAAAGCGCTATCCATTGTGCTACAGGGACACGACGAACGATTTTCTTTTCTATATATGCTGTTGGACTGTTATTTTTGCTTGTTACTATTCATTCATTTTTGAATTTAATTAATGAATTAATATTTAAAAAAACTGTATTAACTTCAAGTGCATCCACTACAAGTTTAAAAAAATGTATTAGAACTTGAATGGATGAATAGTATTTTATTAACGATTGAAAATTTGAACAAGATATATAGCAAGAGAGAGAGAGAGAGTGTGTGTGTAAACTAATAGTAAGAATTGAAAAAAAGCTTTTAAATAAGAAACAACTAATTTTTTTAGGAGTTCATTATTACATAAATAATTTCTTGAAAGATATATAATGTCAGCTGCATTTAATAAAAGAAGCGTGTCTTTTTATTGAATACAATTCTAAGAGATTGCCATAAGGCTGCGGTAGCCTAATGGTCTTGAAGCACGTATCATGCGTTCGAATCCTCGTGCCTCTGAATACTCGCTGTATAGAAGAATCTGTCGAAGCGTTAAGTCTCCTTTTGTTAGCTGCCAGTGACTCAAACGCAGCATCTAATTTTAAACTTTATCGTTGAAGATCATCTGGAATATTTTTCAAATAATAGTTGTCTTTGGAAAATTTGGGATTTAGTAGAATAGCATGTAAATAAGACTTAACAAAAATCTCAATAATGTTATATTTTACCTTAGAAAAAACAGTTTCAATATCAATATATTCACACATTTGAAACAAATTAAAAAAACTCCGTACATCTTGGATGAAAGGAAAGGTCACTACTTACCTATTGACCAATGTATGCGACGGACTGGCGGAATGGCGCCGGACACTATGCAGTGCAGAGACAACTTCTGTGGTTCCCTGACTGTGACTGTAGCTTGGTGGACCAACCGACGACCCTCTAGCTCTAAATACGGATCCGATGGGGAACCTGAGGAAGAAAGACCTGACACTGGTTTAGCAGGAACGGACAGAAGGGAGGAGGATTTCAGAAACTGACAAGGGGAGTTCAGCGAGTAGTACGTCAAAAAATACGTACATGTTGAAAAAAAGTAAATTGTTAACTGTGGACAAATATAACAAGACTTATTTCTAATTGAAAAAATATACATGCACGCGAGTATTGGAAATCAATAAGAAGTTTACAATTTCTACGTTCCAATATCCCCGAGATGCATTAAGAAAGCAACATTTCCAATATTACTCACCACTGTACTGGTTTACATGCTGTTGTAAACAGGAACAATAAACACTTGCAATGGATTGTTTACTAGCCAATGCATAACCATAAATATAACTTTCTTAATTTTTATCGCAACTGAATTACTAATATCACAGATAGGTGGCGGAGAAGTCAAGCTGGCAAGGTAGTAAGCTCGTGGCCGGCTTGTAGAGCTCAGTGGTACTACGTCATTAATACAGGTCCCAGTATCACTGAAGACTCGTCACCTGCCAAGTCTCAAAGTCCTCCCGTTGGTATGATTTGGAAGTTAGGAGAGAGGCGTTCCATTTCAGATGTCCTCCTCTTCTCTTGAACGTGGTTCAAAATTATGAGATCCGTTACCAATATCCGCCGTGACTCCTCAGACTGCAAGTTCGTGACCGTAACCACTAGACGATCGTGGTTACCACACACGCATAAATATCCCTTTTTTAAAAGCTTTTATCTAACTTGTAATGTAATTTGTTCGGGTGGAATCTTGCAACTCAATTTTAAAACCTGATATCTTCAACCAATTGAAAGGGAAATTTTGTATACATGTTTATGGATGGAAATGCATGTTTTCACCATTTATATTCTGACATTGCAATTAGTTAAAAAAATATTAATTAAAATCCTTAAAACGCATAATTGCTTTGTTCTGTCACGAAACTTTTTTTTGTGTGTAGAACAATATTATCCGAGATCTGTACGAAGACTGAAGAAATTGCTTAAAAATTAGGAATTAAATTTTTTTTTTGGTGCGTTTCGTCTAATACCCCTTTTTGCGAGAATTCATTTAGCTAGACTGTTCGAAATTAACTGGCAATTGATGTTGCAACAATGGTGCACGAAGTGAGATGAACAGACTCAGAAACCTGTCCAATGATAACTAAAAAGTAAAAAATAAATTAAAAGTAAAAAAAGCTTTTTTAAAAACAAAATTTTATTTAAATGCGCTAAAAAGAATCAAATAAACTTTTCCTGTAAAACGTTTTTTACTATCAACTTATATGATATTAAAGCTTGTCACGAGATTTACCTATGTAGATAAACAAGTGAATTAAATAACTTGATCTGATTGATTTTAATTTCTTAAAATTTTCAAACTAAGTAAATACGAGTACTTTAATCTCGCTACAATGGATACCAGTTCATGTAAATATCTTCCATAATGAGAAAGCCGATGGATTTGCCAAAAAATCCAGATCTGCCCTCAATCATCTGACCTCACGACCCTTATCGATGCCAATGCAGTTGCCAGCCGAAGGCTATTCCACAATAATTTTAAATATTCCCTCCCAGCCCTAAATAGCAACTGTACAATAGCATCAATAATAACTAGACTTAGAACAAAGCACGTAAAAGGATTAAAAATCTCAACTGACGGACAAAGAAGTTACACAAATCACTGCCCAAACTGCCGTAATGCTCAACTGTCTCCACAACATATCTTCACCTGCCCAGCAATTCAAGCCAGGCTTTTCAAGATCAGTCCAGAAGACCCAGAAGATTAGATCTTCTCTGATAAAGCTGTTGAGGTTGCCGACGCTGTCTTCTACAGTTTCGCAGTGATCTCAAGCTTCTTTTTTTTTATTAATCTGCACTTCATGGATACGCCAACAACAACAGCGCTTTTAAATAAAAGCTTGTTTTTAAAAAAGTTTTTTACTTTTTAAATTTATTATTATGCTTTTCATTTTTCGATTGTTGAAGCGCACTTGTCTAGAATCCCTTTCTCAATAGAATTATGTATCTTTTTTATGCGTCAAACGGTGTTTATTTACATAAAAGTTTTTAAAACTGTATCGCACAGCAAACACACCATTTTTTTCATTTCACAGAAGTGAAAAAAACCTATAACTCCTACATTAATTGTTCTATTTTCGTTTAATTTCTTTTCTAGAAGTTTGACATGATGGGTAAAAAATCTTAAACATTGTTAAAAAGTGTATACCAGCAAGAAATAAAATAGCACTGCGTTTTAATAAAACCACGTTGTTAGAAACTGCATGGCTGCTAGCGTGCACAAGTTTAAAAAAAACAAGTCTCTCACAATCGTTCTTTATAAAAAGAACATGGTTTTAGAGTAAAGATAAGATAATATATCCGAAAGTGTGTTGTCGTTTTGCATTTGGAGGCGTCTTATCATTTTAATTATGCAATTAGTTATGGTCCTCAATAATAACTGAAACTTACAATACCACCTAGCTCTTAGGCCGACTGGCTAATTGTTCACCCGGTCAATAGAGTGCTCACTATTGCCAGTCTCTTTTTCCATTGATTACAATTTTCATTTTACAATAAATTGAGATCGAGGTTTGCTGTCGGTCATAAGTAAATAGTTTTTCTTACCATAAGATAAAATTTCATAAAAAACGCAAAGAAGATATAACTTAAATATATTTTTGTACAAACATTTACATAATCACCAATCAAATACTTTATTAATAACACCCTCAAATATTCTGCACAGTAACAAAATATCTTACGACAATTAGAAAATGCCGAGAGTATTTTATTTCTGGGTAAAAAGAAAATGAAATTCAAACAAATTACCGCAAGATTTTTACCCCCAGCGACAACCTTTATTCATTTTAAGGAAGCATTAAAAGAGATAGAAAATTCATAATAGTCCCATTTGTATCAAATTCCTTTCTTTATGATTCTAATCACGTTTGATTACATTGAATAAACAAATCTAATTCGTTTTATTTGTTTAACCACTCTAATGAACAGCACTTCAATTAAAATAAAAAAAATCAATCCTGAACAAACATTAAACAAAAAAAGGGGGAACAAAAATAACAAAAGTACCCCAATCAAAAACGCAAACGAATCGCCTTTAAAGGTCTCAAAAAGAAAAAGACGGCCAACAATAAAAGAATCTCGAATTCGAATAATTCAAACAATAAAGAGAAAGAAAGTGACCTCCCCCTTGCTCGTTTGGAAGGAAGGAGGGGTGAGAGAGTTCACTGTAAAGTCTCCCCCTCCCCTCTGTCAGGTAGCGGTGGAATGGATTTTAGAACAGCTGTTGCAAAAACACTCGAAAGGGGCAGGTGTCGGTGATGGGACGTAATTCACGCAGCTTGCTAATGACCGTTTCTGGAAAATCTTTTGATTCAGAAATTAGCTCCGATGAAGCAAAAGCCGTCTTTAATGAGTCCAATCGCTTCATTGGCTCTTCGAGTGCGACGAAGCGGACTCAAAAGCGAGGGAATCCGTCTTATTGTTTCCGATGATGAAAATGGAACGTTAAGCTTCGACTGGACGTGTCACTTTCGGTTGTTTTGTGCTGACAAAAGGGTCGGTTCGATTCTTGGTGTGGATTGGAGTCACGTGTCTGGAAGGGAAACATCTTGCAAGGCTCTTGATTCGAAATTTATAGCATACAGACGTGGTTTTGATTTGATTTACGTGTCATTGGTGCAAAAGCTCTGGATTGATAGCAAAGGTTTATTGCTGAAAAGATTGAAAGAACAATGGGTGATCTCTCGATAAAATTTTTAAGAGGAAATTAAACTATATCGCAAGTGAATGTATTAAAAATATATTTGCCCATATGATTTCATAAGGAATATATGTGTATGAATAATTAATTTATATTCGAAACAAATTCGTATTTACCATATAACCATTGTTTTCCATTACATATTTAAGTCTTAAAAGGGTTCACCCATGTAATGGGTTCAAAAAATCAAAAATCCCCCCCTCCATAAATTACTTTCTTAACATATCTGGAATACGGTGGTAAAGTGATTTCTTAAAATTCGATGTCGTTGTAAAGAAGCAAGTGTTAGAGGAGTAGCTGTTCGGAGCGCTGAGTTTGCAATCGAAGGCACATTGTGTACAGTCGGCTTGATACCCTTCTATGCAAATATACGTTCATACAAGTTTGTAGAGGTTTAAAAGGAAATATCTATACTTATTGAATATTTCGTCGAACTTGTTTTTGTCTTTGCCACCAGTCCTCGCCGATTGTGGGTAAGATAAGATTTTGATTGTTTTAATCGGACTTGAAATTCTAAACGCGTTTTTCTCCCCCCCCCCCAAAACTGTGTTTTTCAAACTTTCCTCCATCCTATCTCAAGAATGATTTGACCGAATGACTTCAAATTTATAGGGTAGAGACTCAGCACATGTATACGCACCAAATGGATTACGATCATTCCAAAATTCAAAATATTTCTATTTTTTATAACAAAGACATAACAATACCCCCCATGAAATTCGAAACTTTTCTTCAAAGGTCTACCAAAAATCCAATTTTTGATATTTTTAATTGAGTATTATTCATTCTGTGCATTTAAGCTAATAAATTAAAACTCCATTTTTTTTTTATTTCAAATAAGCCAATCAGCCGGTATCGTGGAGGAAGTGAGCGTCCATTTTTTCGAGGTGGATGTGTTCAGAGCGCTTTAATCCACGTTCTATTGGATGTTTTTGGTTAAACATTTATATACATACTCTTAAAATACATATAAATAAATAATAATAAAACTTAAAGTTCTATCTTTTTACTGGTCGTCAAAAAAAATTCTCTAAAAATGCTTAAAAAACAGGCCGCCACATGGGTGTGAACCCCTTTAAATTAAATAGCTAATCATTTCTCAGGAAAGATATTCCAAACATAAAATTTTAATCCCAGCTCATTATTTTTATGATCTTCGCATATACGTTAACATGCTTTACTATCCAATTGAAACAAACTAAAAAAAGGAGGATTTAGAAGTTCTAGAAATAAATATACAATCCAATTAAAAATCGGGGCACTTGGCGTAGTTTTGTTTCACTGCTAACATGTGTCGATTGCTGGCTGAATAAAACTGTTTTTACGAAAAATTCTCCATGCTTACTTCTAACTATCACATGTACACTTGCCTCCGAAAGTCTGCGTACAGACGATCATCTTTCATATTTCTGAAAGATCGCTAATTAAATGAAGTTTTTCTGAGTCAATTCTATTCTTTATCGATTCCTTTAACGTCATAAATTCAAATAGTATGAGCAACGTCACCTAATTATTACATAAAAAATACAAATATTTATAACTTGAGAACGACAAAAATCGTGTACATCAAAAGTCTGCGTACACTGGAAAATAAAATAAGGGATTGTAACTCAAAGTTAATACTTTTTAAGCTATTCCGTTCCATCTTTTTCTCTCTCAACATATTTGGCAAGGATTCAATAGCTTAGTTCTCTAATCTGTGGTTATTTTGTTCCATTCTTCTACTATGACAGATTTGGGCATTTCTTTTGATGTTATTACGTTCTCCCTGATTATCAACTCCAGCAAATCCCCCCAAAGCTGTATTCTCTTATGTCTGAGGACTAGTTTGGCTTACGGAATTGGTTTGGAATATGTTAGAACAGCCATGATTTCACAATGTAAGCCATTTGCTTGGTATCGTTGTCCTGCTGAAAGTTTTAATTTAATAAGTTTTATTTTAATAAGTTCAAGTAATCAATTTTGTACATTGTTAATTCAATAAATTCCTGATTACCAACCCAAAGGCTTCCTATGTATCCCCAAACATTATTCGTCCTCCTCTATGTTTGATTGTCGAAAAAAGATTGTATTTCTTAAGCTCTGTGCAGGAATATTTGCAAGCAAATATTTGTTCTTTTTGATGCCAAAGATACAAAAATTACTTCCAATTGAATAAATTGTATTTTCCCCATAATTATGTGTCCTTTTTAGACGTTTTTTTGGCAAAGGGCAGCTCTTAGTTCAGTTCACTCGTCAGATGAATAGCTTCTTAAGCGCAACTCGACCGTGATGGTCATCCTTTTTCAGTTATTTTCGAATTGTGGAGAAAGTCACATTTTTTTTTTAATATCTCAGCAACACTTTTAGCTATTTGTGAAGATTATAGTCTTGGATTTTCATAGAGTTTATTACAAAGCAAGTTTCTGGAGGGGACATAGCAGGCAGGTGGCAGAATCATGGCTTGGACGGTAAAATTTCAATCGATTTGTAATTTATGAACACTTTTTGAATCAATGAATGTCTCCTTTTAACAGTTTCAGCCAACTGATTTAAAGGATTTCTCAATTTTCTAAATATCCAAGATAATCTTCCTCTCATTAATACATCGATCTCTTTCCTGTTACCACGGAATCACAGAATCATTCATATCTTGAATTCCAAATAAAATCGTTTTATAGAAGCTTATAATTACTTAAAAACATGGAATTATCTCATAATAAAAGGCCTTTAAAAGCTCCATTATGGCCGTGGGTAGCCTAGTGATTAGAGCATCAGACTCCAAACCGGAAGGTCTGTGTTCGATACCGATGCGACCAAATACCCTCCGAGTACACACGGAGTACGTGCTCGTTAAAACAGTGGGACCGGAAGTCTTGTGGGTGGTCGCAGCAGAAACCATGGGTGCAGAGGGTTGGAGAATATTTCCCTTCCCTCCAGTTCCCTGCCTAAATTGTGGAGATGGAGATAGGTGGTGTCGCTATCTATCGTGTAGAAGTCCAACACGTCTCAGGCTCTGGCAACTTTTATTACTTCCCTTCGGGAAGGTCACGGCAACAACAACAGCAATACTCCATTTTGTAAGTGTACGCAGACTTTTGGTGGGGGTGGTTAGTGATTATTTGGTGGTCAATTTTGTGTTTTCATGTTAAAGTGGTTTTGTTATTGTTTGAATAAAAAAATTTTGAAGAATCCCTGAGAGGTATTATGATTTTCTGAAGCGAGATTTTTATAGTAATTATAGCGTAAACACGTAAGATGATTGTGTGTGCACAGACTTTCGGAGACAAGAGTATATATATATAGGGTGAAAAAAACTTTTTTGCCCTGATTATAAATATTTAATTTGCTCATAATTAGACATATATATTTGTTTGCATGTATTCTAAAAACTTCTATGAACATTTACCTTAATAAATATCAATGTGTGCCCCGTAGGAAGTTTGACGAAGATCTAAGCGGTATTCCAGAATCCGCCTAGTGTTCTTTAACATGTATCGAACTTTATAAACATGTAACCTGTGCAATACAGAGACTTAAGACACAGAATTATCTTCTTTCACATTCGGAACTTCTTAGGAAGGAACACCAACTTCCACTACTAATGACTCGCCGTGCTTCTATACAGTCCTACTCCACAGTCGCTACTACTCTTAAATCTAAACGGCTCAACCTAATTAACATGACATCAAATAAGGCTTATGCCATTCCTGACGAGCTAAAATCCTGTGCTCTGGTAACGATCGAACAAAGAGACCCAGCGAATGAATGGCTCCATGTCTACACTGACGGCTCATACCTGCCAGAAACAAACGGAGCCGGCGTGGGATGGTTCTGTCGGCTGTTTGAGGGATCATTAGCAGCGGGAAAAAACGCCACCAACTACGATGGCCAGGTTCTGACTGCCTATGAAGCTGCAATGCAATTACTAGCTGCTGGCCTATATCCTGCAAATGTTGTCTTCTTCATAGACTGCCAAGGTGCAATTTTAGCTTTAAGCCGCAATACACCATCTGATTGCCTTAACCCAATTCAGTGTTGAACTAAAACTGCGGAGCTCATCTCATATGGCGGGACTGTGGACTTACAGTAGGTCCCAAGTCATGTTGGGATCCCCGGCAATCAAAGAGCCGACCAAAAACCCAAGCACGGAGCCGAGTCGTCTCAACCAGAAGTTCCCTTGACTCTCAGAAGAGCAAAGAACATTATATATACATTCATCGACAAATATACAACCGTGACCCAAAAAAACCAAGAGCCTTGTAAAGCCTTGGGGTACTCTGGTCCTTGTGGGTCCAATCCCAAGGCACCTGGAGAGAGCTGAGGATGTTGCCCACTTTCGCCTAACCACCGGACATGACTTTTTGGCTTGGCCTGGTTGCTGATGAGGCCTACCCACACTGCGGCTATGCCAGAATGGATGGCGACCACCTGCTCCAATGCACTAGACTCGATGAATACCCGACTGATGTCATCGTTAGTCGGTACTGAAAGGCTCGGCGTCAAATGGTCAAGAAGCCAAGCATGGGCGTTGGATAAATAAATAAATAAACATGCAGCCTAAGCTTTTTAAGAAGAATACAAATTATTGGTGAAACTTGAAGTTTCCGTGAGGCTTCTCAAGTTGATTAGTAGGACTCCGCTGAAACGATTATTGTCCGTGTTTAAACGTTGCTTAACTTACACGAGGCCTGCCACTTCTTGGAATATCTTTAACGCTGCCTGTTTCTTTAGACATTTCATACGATCGCTTTATTGATTTTGTATCAAAAGGTTTGCTTCCATAATGATGTCGAAATTTACGCTGAGCATTAAAAGGCGATTTCGTTTCGGGAAATTGGACTCTCTTTATAATTGACGTCATTTTGGCAAAAAATAATATCTTCCTCTTACAAATGTTCCCCTGAGTCACCATTTATGTCACACGTACACGCACGAATACACACATACACAAAAGTATATAGCTACGTGTGTAGAGCTATCTCAATACAAAGGTGGTTGAGCAGAAAAAAGGTTACAAGACACAGCATTTGAAACTACATATTGTGGAGAAATTTTTTCCCCAAGTGGAGACAGATGACGCAACTTGTTATACAGCTGGTTTACGGATAAGTAGGGAAAGTTCCCAGATGGTTCAGGACGATTGAAATGGCAAGACTCTCAGGAAATTGGGCTCGATTGGAAGTGCAAACCGTGATTCAATTTTTATGGACAAAGAATGTGCCCCCCCCCCCGCATCTGCAATGAGCAGACAACATGTAGAGAAATTGTCTCACTCTTTCCAATCAGGCAGAAAAGATGTCGAAAACCGCAATATGACAGGAAGCTCTCAGCCAAGTTCTTCAACGACAGAAATCAACACGGCACGAATTGAAGGAATGATTCAAAAGGATCGACGGGTAACTCTGTGTGAAATCTCGTCAGAGCTGGGACTGAGCTATGGTAGCGTGCAGCATATCGTATCTGATGTGCTACGATATTCCAAGATAGCTCTGTGAAAACATCCGTCGACACCTCACTCAATAGACTAGGACCTGAACTCCCAAGACGGGTTAAGCAAGTTGATCCTGCGTTCTGATAAATGCCTAAATAGACTTGATGATTATGTCGAAATGTGATAGGCACGTATACCTCAAAATTTTCATTTGTATTTTCTGTCTAGTAATAATAAAATTTTTTTTATTCGATTTGTAACCTTTTTTTTGGATTAACCCTCGTATATAACTGGTTTATAATGCAGATTGTGCATTAAGTATCCCTCATCAATTGACCCAGGGCCGTTTTTAACTTCCCCGCAGCCCTAGGCACTTCAAATGGTTACAACCCTCCACTATATCCAGAGTATCCTCTCCACCCCTTCTACTTCAGTTTTCCACCCTCCAATTTTTTGTGCCCTTAACTCTTTTGCTTTCTAGGCACGTGCTTAGCGTGCCTAAGCGGAAAAGTGGCCTTGACTTGACCGAATTTCCAGATTACTAGGTAAGTCGCCAAAAAGCTCTCCTGATGCTCTAAATGTGGCGTTAGTAATTTATATAAATCAATTACCAAAAAAGTAACAACTAACAAATATTTCCAACAAATTTATTTAAGATAGATTTGATCAAGTTTTAATTTAAAATAATTTATACACGGGGTTTCTTGCATTCATTATACGTAAAAACACATGAAATGTAATATAGGGATTGAACTTCTTAAAGAAAATGAGATACCACTTTTTACGTGCCATTCTCGACGATAGCTCAAAATTGTCTACATATCAAATAGTTGACAATTTTTTTTAAAGACGAATATTTACTTAACCATTGGTGGCAATTGCAAGAAAAGTAAAATTTATGAATTTCAGGACATAAATAATCCAGTGCTTCTCAAACTGTGAGGAGCGACCCCCTAGGGGGGCGTGATAACCCTAGAAGGGTTATCACCGCGAGCATCTTGAAAAGTCGAAAACAAAAAAAAATATTAATTTATTGAAAGTAAAGAATCAAAATACTCTCTAACATAATAAAAAATAAAACAACAACATTTACACGGTAATAATACACTTATAAATGTATCAGCACTGCACAATGTATTTTCTAATTAATTTAACAATACTAAGTTAAGAACAAATTTAATAATTACCAGAGACCCCACGAGCTTGTCATATATAAAATTATATGCAAGAAAAATTAACACTTATCTTTATAAATTGTACCATTTATAATGAATCCCTTAACTGTGGATAAAAAATTACGGAATTCGCTCCCCAATATCACCTTTTTGCAAGTCTGCACGTGTATGCGGTGTATTGGGGGTGGAGAAAGGGAATGATTAAGTAAATCCTTCGTAAACACTGTCAATATCATTTTTTTTTTTTGCATTTCAAAGCCTTCGGAATAATTTTATAGATAGCAGTGAACAGTAAAAATCTTATTTCGAAAAGATAATACGTACGCCCGGGACAATTTACGCACTGACTGAGCGAAACGCTTATATGCGTAGGCGGCACTTAACAGGTTGAAGTTGTATTGTAGCTTTCACGTCTAAATATTGTATTATAGAATTCAATACATTGTTATTGTATGGAGGAGGTGCGATGAAAATTATGTTTGAATATTGGGTCGCTAGTATTGAAAGTTTGAGAAGCACTGAGATAATCAAATATCTGAAACATTTTGTATGATAACGAATTTTTTTCACAACTTTATTTAACAATTCATATTTTTTTATTAACAGTATTTATTTTTTATTTTACTTTTTACAATCTTAGAATTGGCATATGGGGATCTATCGATTCCATTAAAACATTTAACTTAAATTTTTAAGACACTTTTATCCTCAGGCATACTTTTTTGTAACTTCCATACTTTAGAAAAATCTTTAAGGCACATTTTTTTTGGAACTTGAGGTTTAAGCTATTTTTATAATAAGAAATAAATTGTGCGAAAAAGGGCAGCTATAATAAAAGATTAGTTTTTAAATGTTAAAGTATCCGATTACATTAAAGACTTGAATTTTTGAGACAAAATATATCTATTTTTTTAAAATCCTTCAAAATATTTGAAATCTTACCTTTCTAAAACTGCATTATTTTATAAGCTATCAAGCGTAGAAATGGAGAATTATAAGCATTAAGGATTAAAAAAATGCACTCACTCAAACTGCTTTTTTTTCAAACCAAAAGTTGGTATTTTCGTAAACATGTATTTTTTTCTTCTATTTATAAAAATATTTGTTCCATGCATTTTTTTAAAATTAGAAACGTATTAATATATTTTTTTGAAAATCTGACTTACCTGATATATTTATTTCTTGTTTCCTCTATAATTTTTATCATTAGAGCTGTTTTTTGAGGAACCGTATTTTTAGAAATATTACAACTTTATATATAAAATGCGTTTCATATATTTCTATAATATTTTGTAGAAATATTTTTTACACTGTTGTTGAGGGTCTGAACTAAGATTTCAGAAGTATAATTTAGAAGTGGATATTATCTGTGTAGAGAAATTTTAACACACACAAAAAAAAAAAAAAAAAAAAAAACGGTTAATATTTCGATTGATAGTAACTCTGAAAAGAGAGTAAGTTCTTCAACATCCTAGTTTAGGCTGCGTAGAGAAGTCTTAGATTCAAAAATAATGTGACCAATTTCAGAGTATCATAAATTTTTATTGAATTAAATTATTTACATGAAATTTTCAATGTGGCTTCTTTTAGCTAAGTACATTTTACATAAACGCTTAGGACAAGCCAGAAGAGCTCTTTCGAACATTTTTTTGGGGAATTTTTTTAACTTCCTCTTTGATTGCTTTTTGAAGCTCTTGAAGTGACCTTTATATCTATTTAATTGTTTTTTAAGTTCTCCATAAAAATATTCCCAAGGAGAGCAGTCGGGGATGATTGTAGCTATTTCTCAGAAGGAAGGAAATTTATTTATTTATTTTTTGTCTTTAAGCCATTTAACAGTTAATTTTGCAATATGACTTGGTGCAGTATCTTAGTGAAAAAAAAAAAAAACCTTCCCTTGAAGGTCAAGACATTTACTTTCTTGGATCACATGCTTCAAAAACTACTTTCTGATAGTATATAGTATCAATTTTAGTCTTTAGTCGTAAAAAAAATGGTTTTGATATGCCTTGAGGGTATTAACATCCGTACCATAATACCTGATGGCATACTTGTCTTTTGCAAAACAGCTGCTTCTTTACGACGCTTTTCGAGTGAAATATGTCGTATCTTCGTTTCGCCACTTGTAGATGACAGATGAAATAGAGCTTCATCCGATGTGATTCATGTTTTGTATCTACATTTGTGTAACATTAAATACAGAGACAAAGAGCATTTTCTTCGTTTTTCTTAGGTCTTTGCAGACATTTGATGACGGTTTTCTTTACCTGACGACAAATTGTCGCTTGCGATACTTATAGTCTCTTTGCCACAATTCTTTGAGACAGGATTTTCGACAGCAGTCTCTTTTGAGCTTCTTTTTTCTTTATCATTAAGTACTTCTTATCATGCCCCTTTTTTCCCTGGAGCTTTTGATTGCCATCAAAACTGTATTTCTTTTTAAAGTTTCGATAATAATACATTAGAAAAATGTCTTTTCTGATTTTTAAATGCTTTATTTATACCAGAATTTGAACAACCATCCTTCAAAAGCTTTAAAATTTCGTTTCGGATTTCAGGATCTAATTTCGATACCATAATTTAATCCCATTAATAAAAATGGTTTTATTAGTAATTTAAATGGTTCATTTTTAAAACAAAACCGGTAATAAAACGATTGAAATTAATCATAAATAGTCTTTTAAAATTGGTCACACTAATTTTGAATCGACTGGTATATAGGAAAAAATTATGAGACGTGTCCGTAAACTAAGTACCATTTCGTTCTACCGCAAAAGCAGTGGTAGTTTCGCAAATGCAGTCTTTAATCAAAATGTCTGGTCTAATTAAAAAAAATAATTAAATAAATTGGGGAAAAAAAGTTGATCGCGCGATTCGAACCCTATCCGTCCGCGTAAAAGGCAGTGCTTTGCCAGTTGTGCTACTGCGTCGATGGAAATAATTGAAACTTAATTGTATCAGCATGCATGCTAAGCATGAATTTCAAAGACTGTTTTCTCCGAATTGACTGGCCATTCGGCGCTAATACATTGAGGGTTGAACACCCTAATGGAATGCTACTATTATACCAAGTCTCGTCGCAAAATGAATTTTCTTAGTTGTTACTTTCCCTAGTGAGTTTCCATAAATTTCTCAAACTGTTCACTGACTGCATCTTTCTTTAAAGAGGGTAAACCATTTAAATGGAAAATCGGTTTCCTTTCAGTTGTTTGTAATTATATTAATTTTGTGAATCTTTGTTAAAATAACCCCAAATGTTGCTTAAAATGCATCCTCTTTTAATAACTATTAAGAGTCGGTGGGAATGCACCTATTGACTTGATAAATTTTCTTTTAAGTTCTATTTTAATACTGAACATATTTATGGACAGGAATAAATCGTTCGAATTAAATGCTCTTGTACCCATATTAGTTTTCCATATTTTCACAATTTATAAGTATTTATTCAAGAATTGATTTCAAAATTCAGTTATTAATTTAACATATGCATTCTATTATCAATACGCCAGTATACTACACTTCAGGCCACCGTAAATGCAATACCCTGAAGGAAGTACGCAAATAACATGAAATTGACAACATGCATTAGCGGAGGTGAGATATGCAAATGATTAGAATTTCAGCGCAGGCACACATCACACATGCCTGTGGCGCTACCTCAAAGCGCTATTTAAGGCTTGGAGATTTCGGCGATTTCAAGTTCGGAAATTGTGTTTTCTGTATGGTTTTTTCAAAAAACGATCAGTTATGTCTCATAGAAAACAGCGATCAGATTTTGATCAAGTATCCGAGTTCGACAGAGGAAGAATAGTGGCCTACCGAGATTGTGGATTGTCTTTCAGAGAAATCGGTAGTCGTGTTGGACGAAACCAAACAGCTGTAATGCGGATATGTGACCGTTGGATACAGGAGGGTACGACAGACCGACGTGGTCGATCGCATCCACCTCAGTGCACCACTTCACGTGAGGACAGGCAAATTGTGCGCATGGCAGTGACGGATCGCTCAGCCACATCACGAACCATAGCACAACCTATTGAGTCTGTAACGCATCATTCAGTGTCTGCGCCTACCATTCAACGCCGTTTACAGCAGAGTGGTCTGTCCGTAAGACATACATTGCTTGGTCTAACCTTGACGCAGAACCACAGACGTCTCCACCGTCAATGGTGCGATGAAAGAAGGATGTGGGTGGCAGAATGGAATGAAGTTGTCTTCACTGACGAGTCACGCATCTGTCTGCAACACCATGATGGGCAGATTCGAGTCTGGAGACACCGTGGAGAGAGGATGCTGAACAGCTGCGTTATGCACCGACACACTGGTCCTGCACCGGGTATTATGGTATGGGGTTGGTATTGGATATCACTCTCGCACTTCTCTAGTACGCATTGCCGGTAATTTAAGCAGCCAGCGCTACATCTCAGAGTTGTTGGAGCCAGATGTCCTTCCTTACCTTCAGGTCTTGGCCACAGCCATATTTCAACAGGATAATGCGTGACCACACGTGACACGCATTGTCCAAAGGTTCTTCGTCAATCGCCAGATTGAATTGCTTCCCTGGCCGGCTCGCTCTCTGGATCTTTCGCCGATAGAAAACATGTGGTCCATGGTTGCTCAATGATTGACCCAGATTACACCCCCAACTGCCACAGCAGATTAACTTTGGCAACGTGTGGAAGCTGCTTGGTCTGCTGTACCTCAAGAACACACTCTTTGAATCAATGCCGAGGCGTGTGGCAGCAGTGGAAGAAACCACACTTCAAAGAAGTCTATAAATTTAATCATTTGATATTTGGTCAACATGTTATCTACAAAATAAATTTTGTTGCGCTATCTCTTGTCTTTTTTGGTGTTGCATTTACGGTGGCCACAGCAGTGTACTTTAAGGTAAGACGATGGTTATGATAAATAAATAAATTGAAAAAAAAAAACCCCCGAAAAGTAACTTGATCTTTTGTAATGCAACAACACTTCTGGAAAGTAATGCTTCAATGTTAAAAGAATAGACGTCGGATTTCAGTAATGTCGCAATAGGGCAAGGGTGGCGAACCCTTATGAATTAACGTGTCATTTTTTCTAAATAAATGTTCAATGAGGTATAGACATACCGTCAAATAATGTTGACTTGATATATATATATATATATATATATATATATATAATTGGAAAATTAATAAAACACTAAATTCTATAACACAAAACTCTATTTACTACGAAAAAATACCTTTTGCATTGTATAGTTCTAAATGTTTTAGCTTACGTGTAATTGAAATTAAAGTAACATTAGCGTGATTTTTGTTGTTGCAGATTGGATAACACATAACTTATATAAGGATTGTAAAATGTTACTTTTTGTAGAATACATACTGAATTTGAGGCATCTGCTAAACGGTTTCTAAGAAATTAATTATTTTTGCTGTGGTTCACTTTTTTGACAAGAGGGTTTGTGATTTAATTAAAAATTCTGATTTTTACAGACGATTTTCTGCATACCAGATCATAAAGCACACACCGTTCTGTTGCCTTTACTAATAATGCTATGTTTAATGGTCCACCAAATTTGAAATTCTCTTACACTATCTTGCACTTTTTGTTCTTTTGCTGATCTAGCCATGTTAAATAACCTTTAAAAATCGCAAATATATCACAGGTAAACTTTAGAACATGGTTCTGTGTCAATGAAATTGACTATGCTATGCGTGGACAAACTTTATATCATAAGTAATTGCAGTCCACGACGTAACTAAGGCAAGACAATAATAAATGAGTGTGCCGCGACCAATCACTCGCGTTTGTTCGTAATACTTCAGAGTGAACTTAGAAATTATGAAACAAAATACAAAGCCTTTTGATCACTGGCATACCAAAAACATTGTGTCGCGTGCCAACAATGGCACGCTTGCCACTGGTTCGCCATCCCTGTAATAGGTCGTCTCTATAACGGACAAAAATGTAATACTTTTTTTAAATTATAGTGGGCTAGGATTGGTACTTTACTATTGCAGACCTAGTACATTTTCCGGAAGCTAGTACCTCTTTTTAGTGCGGCACCCTATGGGCGGATACCAATCACCGCAGGTAATTTTAACGCCCAGTTTCTTCCCTAAAAAGAGGCACCTGAGCTCTGACGATGCAAACCTGGACTAGAATTTAATTTTGCCGATAGCACCCAAGCCAAATGGACACTCTAGGGATCTTTTACATGCCGTATAATCATACGAGATGTCTGAGGTCGAAATTCTGCATCATGAAATCCACCGAATTCGATCTCACCCGAAACCTTAGGTGCCGAAGGCCAGCGACAAACCAACCACGCCTGCCGTCCATCCGGTATAGTGGTCAGTGAAGTTGACTGCGGTGCCGTAGGGACTGGTTTCGAATTCCGGAGAAAGCATGGATGTTTGTGTTGTAATCCTTTCTGTTGTCTGTGTTGTATGCCCCTGTATTATACACTGCTTAGTGCTCAAAATTTATAAATGTTCAAAAAAAAAAAAAACACGCCACCCAGCGGGTTAAAATGTAATACTTTTACGAATTGTTTGTAGTTAAGACCTACATAAACGTTATTCAAGTTCTACTTAACTTTGACAAAGGTTTTTTTAACAGGCTGCATACTGGAAATTAAACATTTGCAGACACGGTAAGTTCCCAAATGTGAGAGCCATTTCATGGTAGCACCATCTAGTGGAGACTCTCGCTACCAAATTCCAGTACCTGAATTAATTTTAATTCAAGCTCTCGTCGAATGCTAAATTTTGCCGCAATTTAATCTTGTGAGGAGTCAAACTTATACTCAAGGGATCTTTTACATGTCACCCAATCATGTGGCATGCGTGCCTACGATTTTCACATCCAAACAATTTATCCACTCCATCCGGTTTCGAACCCACTACCATCGGCTTACGAAGCGGCCACACTGCCTCTAAGCCCCAGAGCAGTTTTGCCAAAATCGAAATATACATCTTCAGCCAAGCATCGTACAATTTTTATAATTTTTATAATGTATAATTTTTATAATATTTTTTATTAATGTCGTACTTTGAACTACTATTGTACCCTAGTACTAGTGTACACTTGTACTAGAGGGTACGCTGGTACTACTGAACACTGGTACTATTGTACACTAGTACTAGGATACACTAGTGCCATTGCACACTAGTACTATTATACACTAGTACTATTGTACACTAGTACTATAGTACACTAATACTATTGTACACTAGTACTAAAGTACACTAATACTATTGTACACTAGTACTTTTGACGATACAACTAGTAATTTCATGGTGAAGGGATGAAGACGAAAGACATCTGAGCCGGCACAACACGTCAATGTAAGAACTTTGTGTCTTATAACAGGCAACAGTACCTCTATACGGTTGGTCTTCACCGGACTCGAACTCAGGAATCGACAACGCCAATCACGAGTTTGCGACAGTGATCCCTGCTTACGCGATAATCTGCAGCATAATTAAGTTTAGTTCTTAAAAAAAAAGGTGGCCCTGTGTCTGGTCCTCAGTTTAAGATGAAGTTGTGAAGTCAAATTTATCATCGTTTAAGTCAGAGGTTCCCAAACTTTTTTGTCTCATAGACCCCTTGCCATGTTTTTCGAATTTGGGTAGACCCCTACTTATTTGATAATGAAATTTTGCAAAATTATCAACTTAAATGTCTTTTTGACAGCTGGTATAGAGCTATACTTAATTTAAAATATTTAAATTTCTAACTGTAGTGGAGTATAGTTTTTAAAACCTAAGACACACGCATGTTAATTAATCAAATTGAAATTTAATTAATACTTAAAATAACTGCTACGTATAGTAACTGAGGAACAAACAAATGCTTTTAATGGGGGAGATAAATCCTGTGCTTCTAAAATTGTTGATATCCGTTTCTAAATTTTTAAGATCTTCTTAGTGCCTATTCCGATCAGTTCCTCTTGTAATACGACATTTATTTTTTTCTTTCGATGTGACCATATGAATTAATTGCCTAATGTGTATTACCATATGTATATAGATTTATGTGACAAATTGAGAAACTAGGAAAAAAAGGTCCTTGCTACTGCGAATTAACTTCATTAAATTTAGTAAATAATTCTGTTTAATAGGTAAATCTGGTTTCCACTTGATTAAATTTTCTTTTACAATTAAACTCATGATCTGGTATAAGGAGAGTCACTATCGTAAGCCCCCATTTACACCTCATTGACCCCCAAATTATTTTTTTTGATGACGTGGATCCCCTGCATGTGTTGTCATAGACCCCTGGGGGTCTATATAGACCACTTTGAGAATCATTGGTTTAAGTCGAAAATTTCCTTCCGTAAAATGTTGTCTATTGGTGATGGTCACAGACTTGAGGCGGGCATTGTCCAGTCACGAGTTCGTACCAATCGCCACTGAAGATTCTCCGTGTAGATGGGCTTTGCTCGTTAAACCTGTTGAGACTCAAAGTCTTCCCATTGACTTAATCGTTTGGAGAAGGGGTGCTGGATCTGGTGTCACCATCATCACTTAAGGGTGGATCAAAATTACGAGGTCCCTTCGCCAATATCATTTACCCATTCTACAAAATGCGTGTGGACACATTTAAGAATCCAATTCCAGTGTTTCTTTTGAATTTAAATGGATAAACGAATGACGGATAGTAAACACAGAAAGAGAATAGCACTTACTGCCAACGACAAGGTCAAGTACCCTGGCGACCTTCCTGACGCTCCCATCGGCCCCCAGCTCTCGACACTCCCACCGCCCGGCATCGGTCCTCCGTACTTCCGAAATGGTGAGGGCCGCTGTGCCGTCGGGAGAGATGTTCCACTGCCGCCGCCGTGTGGCGCTCAGATCGAGCACGATGGGCGTACCATCTTGTAGCCATTGCACCGATCCTCCAGGAGTGGACAAAGGGCAAGGGATGCTCACCGATTCTCCCACCAGGACAGTCTTCTCCAAGGGAGAATCGTCTGTTCCTCTGCACACGAACAGGAAGCCTGGAAGGAAGAGAAAATAAATATGTTAAAATCATGATACACACTTATGCTGTTGGTTTGTTTTTATACTGCAGGATGGTATTTGAGACGAGTTTCGTTAAAAACCAAACTTTAGTTGTATTTTTAAATTGGTTCATTTATGGTAACTATATAATCAGCTTGCTTGGGAACTAAACACTGGGGGGGGGGGGTTGCTTCAGATTGACCTCCTGGCCGGAATATCTACCCATGCACCTCAATGCCCAAAGTTATGAAAAATGAGATGGGTACAGTAGGCATTGGCCTATGGGCTGAGATATATAGAGAGATAACAAGAGAGCGTGAATAGAATCAGCTTTAAAAACGTTTGATTATTCATCGTCCAAGGATTAGTTGTAATATATATTGAAGATTATGTAACGGGTTCTATTCGAGTTCTTCTACTAATCCTTTTGAGGAAATTAATTCAGCTGGGAAAAAAACCGCTTTCTCCATAGGGATGACTTGATTTTATGTAAATGTAATTACTAATTAAGTACCTGCCATTGAATTTGTGAGTTAATGGTAAAGAGTTGATCGTTAAGTGTGAAATCCAAGTATTTGTGAAGGTGAACAGCAACTGGGTGGTAGCACGTTTTGAGATTTTTGTCGACATAAAATCCACCAGGAATAGAGGAAGTAATCAATCTTGGAGCTGACTGAGCTATCGGGCTTCTAGAAGGATCATAAGAAGGAGCTTCTGCTCCAGATTATAATAATTTAGTATATCCTGTTAAGGGTTAGGATCACTAGTGTAGCTAGTTCTGAGTGGGCCCTGTATCAAGATTCTTTTGGGGGGGGCCCTTTTTAAGTATGGGAGCTTTGTTTGTGGGACTGTAGTTTCACATGTTGGGGCCCCTGTTGCTTGGGGGTTCCGTATAATTGATACGGCTGATAAGGCGGTCCCTGATTAGGATTTCAAATTTCACCCTGACATATGTTGTTGTTTTGTTACTAATGCCACCTGTATGACGTTGTCAGATCGAAGCCCACGAAATTCATCGTGTCAAAGGGTTAGATATACGCCTGTCGTTAGCCGTAGCTTTGAGTACCATAAGGGTGACAGTAGAGTTAAGTTATAAAATTGTATATTTCATAAAGTGCTAACGATGGAGCCAAAGTAGCTATTTTTATGACCATGACTGCTTCTTCTTCGAACCCTCACACACCCGCTATCTTCAGGCCCTGGCAATTGTAATTTTGATTTAGAGTTTCATTGAAGATGCAATGTTCCAAAAATGAACGAGTACAAAGTATACAAAATGTGCTATTTTTGGGATATTCTGTATACTGTTATAGATACTGATAAATTGCATTAACATATATTAAATGATGGAAGTTGCAATATACAGGGTGGTCTCAAATTCATGGTACAAACTAAGGGGTCTCAGGGGCGTTAATTTTGTCTCGAGGGGTGAAAATATAAACAATTTTCAAACAGGAATAATTCTTTTAAATACAAATTAAATAATTCAATCTTTTACACGTTATTTACAAACGATTATGGTTTCAAAAAAGTACAAATGTTTGAGATATAATCATAATTTTAAAAATTTTAAGCATATGAAAATAAGAAATATTTTTATAAGAAATATTAATTAAGATTTACGGCGCACACGCTATTTTCTAAAATAGTAGCTTTTGATGCATAAAACTTTATGGAATTATAAAATGTATCATACTCTTTAAACCCTAGTAAATTAAGAATAATATATCTTTCGTATTTCAAAATATTTTAAAAAATTTGAAATTTTTTTTATTTTTATTTTTAAAAAATTTTAATTTATTATTCTATTTGGTTAAATTTACTACGGTGTAATAAGGATACATTTAACTTTATAAATCAACTTATTACTAGTAATTAAAGCTAATACTTTAGAAAATAGCATGAACAACGTAAAACTTAATATTTCTTATAGAAATATTTCTCAATTTCATATGCTTATAATTTTAAAAATTATGATCATATTTTAAACATTTTACACTTTTCTGAAGCCCCATTCCTTTTTAAATAATGTGTACAAGATTCGAAATATTTAACTTTAACTTCAAAGAGTTATATGTATTTGAATATTGTTTATATTTTCAGCCCCCCCCCCCAGAAAAAGTAACGCCCCGGAGACTCCTTGGGTAGATACAAGGCATCACATAATAATAATTTATTTTATAGGAATGTATGAGCGCAGGAGAGAGAGAGAGACGCCGTAAGGCGTAAACAGGGGAAATAAAAGAAAAGAGATATAGAGTTATATCGGTTGGTTGCGTTGCCGATAGGGGGCAGTAGATGTCTAGCCACCGTTCAACATGATGCATCTCAGTAGGGAAAAGTGCTATTCATAATTGTGCCGACGTCTACGATGGGAGACTCAGTGTATGCCGAAAATGCAGACATGCTTTACATGTACGACCGTGTAAATGGTAACTGCAGAGCTGCGCTACGAATGTATCAAGCGCAGTTTCCTGATCCTGGATTTTCAGCGGTTACATCATCAACTTCATGAAACACGCTCGTTCCACGGTCACCAGATATGATGCTGGTCGACTAGGAGTTGTACGCAGTACACGCCTGGAAGAAAGAACCTTGAACGTTGTGGCTGATAGATCAGAGTCAAGTACAAGTGCTGTTTCTCATCCCGTAAATGTGATTTATCAGACCGTTTATAGAGTTTTAAACGAAAATGGCCTACACCTCTTCCATTTTCAGCTAGTACAAGCTTTGAATCCGCAAGACTATCTCCTCCACCTGCCAGTCGGTGGTACACCAATGTGCGTTGAAGCTGGAATTCATAGTTTATGTGCTGAACAGTTATGAACAGTTATTGTAAATATTACGCCAGTCAAAGATGCTTTCAATAAATATTTTGTCTCTTATATTTTGTATTTGTGTCTCGCCGCGTCGCTTGCGCCCATACATTCCCATACAATAAATGATTGTTACAATGTCCTGTACCTACCCTTAAAGTTTGGTATCATCCCGAATATACTGCTGATAGAACGAACATATTGAGAAAAGTCGTTAACTTTTAACACGTATCTTACAAAAAATAAATAAAAATAGATGTTCTTTTTCTTAAAAAACATACGCGACATGTTTTTCCCCGGATTCTCAGACACCACGAAGAGCTGATGAAACAAGAATTCCAATTTCATTTCAACTCTCGAACCTTTCGTTACTAATTGATTACTTCCTCGAGTTGCCAAGGGACGACGGAGGAGAAGGGGGTGTAAAAGGGGTGCATCAGGATCCGAAGTGAAGAAACAACACTCAGCGAAAGACATAAATCAAAAGGCATATCCGCCCGAAGGTGTCGAAAGCGAAAAGAAGAGAGAAGCTCCTTACTTGTTTTTTAGGACAGTGTAACACGTATCTTTTTTCTTCACCGTCCTGTCAATACTGGGGTTGGTGCAGATTTGGCAAAAAAAGACGATATCCCTGGGCATCCATCACAGCATCCGGCAATCCCCCTCCCAACCCCTTATTCTAAGTCGCATCCAATAAAAATGGCCCACACCTCAGGGAAGAGGGTGGAAATGTACAGGGTGGTCGTTTTTAATCAAAAGTGTTGTTGATGTGTCTCGGGGGACAACAGCTTGCTAGTGTCCAGTGGGATGAAATTCTAGGATTTCCCTATTTTATTTTTGTTGGACTCAGGTAGGGAGGAATCAAGTTGCCATTGATATTAACAGACGACATTCTGATGATATATAGTATTCATTAAAAAGATATTATGTGCTTGTAAATTCAATAATTCTCTAATATTATGTGTTTATCGATGTAAACTGCGATGAATATTAACTAGACATATGCAATTTGATTCACGATGATGAACTGCAATAACATTTTAATTCCTTGTAGTAATTAAAAATATTTAATTACGATGTAAAGAATGCGCAAAGAAGAATACAAAGTTTATAACATGTTTTATTTAAGGGAATATATATGAGGACTATAAAGCCCTGTGGCTGAGTGAGTAAGTGAATATTAACGTCGCACGGTTAAAGTGTAGTATGGGGAGGGAAGGGGGGCTTTGGCGATGTCAATTTTTTTGGCGACCAGAACCGATCGTCAAGCTACTACTTCACTTAGCGATAGGTGTCCGGAAGCCAGAATGAATTTGTTATCTCACCATAATATCTATATAAAAATCACCAAATCCAAAGAAAAATCGCCAAATTCAAAGGGCACATCCTATACTACACTTGAGCACGTCGCACTGTTCAGCTAAACGAGGGCATTTGGCGAAGGTCCGCGTCATTTTGAACCATGGTCAAGTGACGCGGGCGACACCTGAGCTGGCACTCCCCTCTCCTAACTACTACATCACACCAACGAGAGGGCGTATGAGCTCTCAACAGATTGAACTTGCATCGCACCCCTACACTGCGGGTCTTCAGTGGTACTGGGATTGAACTCATGACACGCTAGCCATGATCCGATGCCTTGACCAACTGGCTACCGCGGCCACTGCCTGCCCTGTGGCTGAATGGTAGTGTATCGCGCTTCCACGCCACAGGTCCGGGGTTCAAATCCCAGGCTGGGCAAGGTCGACTCATCTTTCATCCCTTCAGCGAATCAATAAATGAGTACCAGGCTTGTTTGGGAACTAAACACTGGGTTTTTCGCGTCACACTGTCCACTTAGCCGAAACATCTGCATATGTACCCCAACGCCTAAGGTCACGAAAACTGAGATAATCACAGTAGGCCTTGGCTCTCATGGCCTGTTTAGTCACTGAGTTCAGTTCAATTAATACGAAGGTTATTGGAGATGGATCTAGTCATTTTGAGCCTCGGTCAAGTGACGAGGATGACACCTGAAGTGGCACACCCTCTCCAAACTTCCCCAACATGCCAACGGGGAGACTTTGAGCTATCTCAGATTTAGTGTGCCTCTACACTGTGGTACCTCAGTGGCACTAAGCTCGAGCTCATGGCACTCTGACCACAAGTTCGTTATTATGATTACTAGGCTACTGTGGCCATCCTAATGCCACTGAAGACTCGCTGTGTAGAGGCGCTAAATCTGTCGAGTTTTAAAGACCTCACGTTGTCATGGTGTTAAAGTTTAGAGAGTTGGATGTCAACTCTGTTTCGTCCTCGCTACTTGACCGAGGTTCATAATTGCGAGGTCCTTTGCCAATAACTCAAGCTTGCCCTAAAATGCAAGTCAATAAAAATCAAATAAAATAAAATCAAACGACATGAAAAGAATAATTGAGCTATACATTAAATAAAAAAAATACGTTCCAACAAATATTCTTGCAGGCTCAATCACAATAATTTCGTTTGCAACAATTGTTGGTAATGGAATGTTTTAGTTTGGAAATATAACTACAAGAACAAATCGATAATGTAAATGCTCTCCAGGGAGATAGTTTGCCATACAAGTTCCAACAGGTGAATTACATCGGGGCGATCCAGGGACGACCAGAGATGCCAACACATCAGAGTCCAAACGTGCTCTACTAAGGACAAATTAGGCGATCTCAAGGGCCAGGGAGGTGTTAGAAAAATACAAAGACAAACAGTGGAAAGGCGTTCCGTGTAAGGCTGGACATTATCCTGTTGAAAAGTTTCCCTAATTTAGTTCGAAAATTCTATACAAGAAAAAATTCTTTAAAAGCCTTATACTCAAACTCAAACTCATTGACGCAACACCACATGAGGGCCAAGGCCTACTGTGCCCATCCCAGTATACGTGACCATTGGGCTCTCAGGTGTATGAGCAAATATCCCGATCAGGTGCTCAGTCTGAAGCGAGACCCTCAGTGTTTAAGTCCCCAAGCAAAATAGGTACTCATTTATCGACCCATTGCAGTAGGGATGAAATTAAAAGCCTTATATTCGAGCTTTTAAACTGAGTATTTATAAAAATAATTAATTTCTTTTTTTATATTAGTCTGGGATTTCCTTAAGTTTTACTGTTGAAACTGTTTTCAACTACATTCAAAGTAAGAAAAATAAAGATATATTTTTATAAAGAAAACTTCTTTCTGCATTTTAAAAATAAGTTTTAGAGCACTCAGCTTCGAAAAACTTTTTATGGGTGATTTATCACGTTATATATATAAACCCTAACACCAAGTAGTGCTAGATTTTTTTAAAAAGAACTTAAGATGATGGATAATTCGATTTCAAAAACTTTCCTATTAAATATTTCCAAAGTAAAGAGTTATAAGAATGAGCTTTTTAAATCTAACTACCTAGGTTTAAAAGCGAGAAAGTATTTTTATTGAAACAAACTATAACTTTTAAATTTTATAATTCAATATCGCGAAATGAGTTTTTCTTCCTTCATGACACTTTGAAAAATAAAACGGATAAAATGAAGCACGCGCAGTATTTTATATGATTTACGAAGTATTTTATATTCTCTGTGAAATAAAGGTCAGGGAGTAAACGAATAAGAATCAGTTGAACAGTTTCTCAGATGACTTGGAAAAAACATTTTAATAAACTACTTGCTTTATTTTGAAAAATTGTGTTGATTTTTCTTAGGAAACACCGTGAAAGAGAGAGAGATAGATAGATAGAGAGAGATCCAAAGTAGTTTTCTTCTTCATGTTGCCGGAAGAAAGACTATATTAGACTATACCGTATATTTCTGTAAAAGTCTAGAATATTTGGAACTTTTTAAAGAAGAAAGTTTTTTTCTCTTTCAAATGGGGTTGCGGATTAGTTATTGGCTTTGCAGACCCAGTACATTTCTCGGGAGCTGGTATCACTTTTAGTATGGCACCGTATAGGTGGATACCAATTACCACAATGTAATTTTGGCACCCAGTTTCTTTACTAGAGGGAGGCACTTGAGCTCTGACGAAGCGAAATTGAACTAGTAATTCAATTTTCCCCCTCAAAAATGGGATGGAGCCGAGCTAAATCGTATTGGCACCTCTATGGTATTTAAGGCTACAGATAACGATAGGCGTACAATCTAGACCTTTACAGTGAAGAATTTCATGGGCCTCGATAGGACACCGTCAGACAGGTGGTATTAGTAACAATTGTGACGGATCTATACGCGTCATTTTTCTATTAATCCTCTTGGGGAAACTTTGGGGCTAACATTCACGTTAATTCACAGCCTCTCAAGAAGAAACCATGATATTTAAATTAGTTTGACTATATAAAGTCTAGTTTTTGTAGATGTAAGATAGAAGGAGCCGGAGAGCTGTTACGTAAGTGTGAATATTGGAATATTTCATTCACAAATATAGCGCGAGTTAAGGAAATAATTGCTAAGAGATGAAATTAGAATTAGTTATCGGTTCATTAGCGCTTGTTCTCCTTGTCTAGTTCACGTAGTCGGGTTTATTTAGAGTTAGTCATTGAGATTAAATAGCTCGTTTTATATATCACTCCTAAGGTTTTTGTAGTTTCACTTGTAATTGTTTAAATCTGTTTGAAGATAAATAAAACTAATTGTTATTATGGAAGTTGCTGGTGATGCTTTGTTTCCCCCCACACATTTAGCTTGGCAAGACGGCGAGAGAGGGGTGCTCAGAGAAGGGAGGCAAAATTTTTAGGATGAAAGTCGAATGACCCTCTCCCCCCAATACACAAATGAAAAAAAAACATTATTAGAGTATATTGTACTTCAATGACGAGGAAGCATCTAAATTCAACAGTGATGGAAAAATTCTTAAAAAACAATGCTGAGATGGAGAAGGGCGTGGTACAATTCCTTGCATGGCAAGACTCCCAGTGGTTTTTAACGAAATAGTTCCCGAGTGGTTTCTTCAAACATTTGCACACGAAAATAAATGACTCAACGTTGGTGGTGACTATGTAGTAAACTTGTGACGGTTCTAACCGCGACTATACTAATACCATGGGGACTATTCTGGGGAAAAATAATTTCAATTCAACCAACTTTCGCCGACCAAGAAAGCGTGATTATGTAAATGAAGTATATTATATAAATTCTGTTTTCGCGTGTTTGTGAGTTGGCACGTTGGAGTTGGCAAGTAGAAGTTATCATAGAGCCTGCGCGTTAGTTTGTTAGTTGAAGAATGAAAGGTAGTGGAATTAGTGAGAGGTCTTGGAGTTGTCCAGGAAAAAGATTACAGAGTGTGGATCCAACGACATTGATCAAGCCCGATTAAGATCACCTGCAAGTTTCCAGTGTAGGATCCGATGCATAAAAAGTACAAATATAGTGAGCTTGATTAATTAGAGGTTAGCTTATTAGTGTGTGACGTAGTTATATTTGAGCGTATTTAAGCTGTCTTAGATTCAGTTTAGGGTCCGTAGTAGTATCCCCATGATATAGAATCTCACCTCCGCGCTCTGATATTTAATCACCTATCTTAATTAGATTGTTATTGTGTCTGGTTGATATTTTGGTAACAATAAATTAATTAGATTGAAATCATGTCTGATGATCCTTCAGTTTCTCCCACACACCTAGCCGGGATTACAGGTAGACAAGGGGGTTCAGAGTCAAGCAGTAACCGATCGCTGTCACAAACTAGTGCAAAGTGTATTGTTCATGAAGTCAGTATGCAACATTTTTTGGCAATAATATTTCCGTCTGTAAAAAGATGAAAAGACGTAATTTTGAAACGCCCCTCGTAAAATAAAGAGAAGTAAAAAAATATCAATATAAACCACTTTCGATTAAAATTGAAGAAATACTGCTCCCCCGGAACGGCGCATCGTGCACTTCCCCCGCTGACACTTTGGATATGAAGTGGACACTTCGATATAAAAAAACAGGGGGCGAAGGAGGGATGACAGAAGTGTCCGAGTGGAAATGTCTATTCTCATGGAAAACTTGGCAACGGAACAAGGAAGAGGGGTTGAGGCGATCTGTCGATATCGAAAAAGAGAAAAAGAAATCTGCCGGTGTAAAATAAATAAATAATAAACAAAAGATATTTCCATACACTGTCCAGAGTGATAAACGAGTTTCTGTTCTTTTTTCCCCTTCTTCTGTCATCTTTGGTTCTTTTGTTCGGGAGTGTGGGGGGAGGAGGGTTCTCTTGAGTTCTTTGAACGTCACTCAAGCACATTGAACAAAGAAGGGAATTGGATAATAAGATGTCTCAGTACAAACATAGAGTTAGACAATTTGTAAAGCAACGTTTTTCGCGAGAAAAAAAAATCAGAATGCAATGCAAATGTTTCCAAATTTGTCCGGTATTTCATTTGGATGGAAACGGATAAACAGAAATATAAGGCTGAAAATATTTTCCTTTATGTCTATTTTTTTTTTTAAGTTCGTCGCTTTTTTTGAAAAAATAGATCAATTTTATGCGTTGATTAATTAGCTATGCTTAAATGTTTCTGTGAGGATTTAGGAAAATTTACGAGTAGCGTGAGATTTATTACGTCTATTACTATTAATTACAATAATTACATTTAGATACAAGCTATTCAAACTGTTTAAGTACTTCAATGCTACAGAACATGTTATTAGTGATGGAGGAGGTAAAACACCACTTCTTTTAGTCAAGTGTTTCAAGTTGACTGACCTCTCCACTCTCTTGGGATGGAGTGGTCCCTTCTTACACCTTGAATTTCCATTGAGGTTTGGCTGACATGTGGAAAGACAGCTTTTATTTTTTTCATGACCATTGCTTGCCGGCGTAATGTCAGATGAAAGGACTCTGCAATATTTTAGGGGTGCACGTGTTGATACGAGCGGCGTAATTTTATCTGCATAGTAAAGCCGATCTTGCAGCTGCGAGGCAAGAAAACGTTACAGTTTTTTTATATTTCTAACTTAATTCGCGATCACTCACGCGGGGTGCTTTGTACACCCCAACGACAAGAAAAGCCTCTTAAAATTTCAAAAAGAATGCGCAGAACAGCTATTTTTTCAGTAGCTGCTCATTTTAGGTCATTGAACCTTCAGGCATGATGCAATCATTCTAGCTCGGACGATTGGAACGTAACGACCTTCAAAAATTTATCTGGGATACTGAGAACTTTCCGCGAGCAATTGAGCTATGTTTATAGTCTGTATGTTTGGAAAATGATTAAAATATTTGTTTTTTAATTTCTACTATCCTTAACATAAATTACGAAGTAAGTTTATTACTGGTATAAACGTTTTTCTCGTGGTTTACAAAAAATACAAAATTATGTACTTTAAAATGAAAATTTTGCAGGTTTATTTTAAAATAATTTCAGTCCAATTTGTATAAAATAAATGTAATATTTTTATTTGTATCATACAAAAAACATCTTGTATTTTACAAATGTGCATCATTATTGACTTAATTTTTTTTTCATTTTTAAATAAACGTGTTAAAATTTTGGGTTCTCTACACCCCGCGAATAACGACGGTACAAAAACAGGCGCGAGTGACCGCGGGTTAAACAGCTAAATGGACAGTTGTCTGCATCAAGCTCGAGCCCTAGTGGAACTAAAGTCTAGAGGGGCTGACACACGTTTAATCCGTCGGGTCTCAAAGTCTTCCCATTGGTGTAGTAGGATAGTATGGAGAGGGGATCCTAGTTCAGGCAACATCTCCGTCATTTGATTAAGGTTCAAAATTACAAGGTCGGGTCCTACAGGTCTCGTGTTGCTTTATAGTATGGTGTGAATAAATAATCGCTTACTTCATACTTTCAGTGAAAATACTTCAAAATCTCATTACCAATTTCAATTTGAGTAAATTTGGTTCAACTTATCTAGGTAAAATTAAAATCTTACAAAACGATTGACTCTTTATTCCGAAATTTATCACCTTGAATCACAACCAGAAGATGAGGGATGAATCATTTTTACACTTAAGACCTTATCGCACGTATACGTATTTGAAGCAATTTTCCTTGGAATAAACCAATCTGAAAAATTTTAACCTAGTTGCCATAGCAACGACTCCAAAAATTTTTTCCTATGAGTTGAAAGAATTGCCTGAAACTAAATTGGTTGCCAATGGGGTTCTTCGTCTCTCTACGCCATAAACATGATAGCATTAAAGATTGCAATCACGGCTTCGTCAAACGCATCAGAAATGGCGTATAATATTTTAAACCGAACGGTGCCTCATTTCTCCTAACGACCGTCAACAAAAGTGTTAGTGGACTAAAAGAAACAATATTTGGATATTCGTTTTCGAAATCAGAAAAATCGGCGAGATATTTTTCAATGTGAAGATAAGGCTCGGCTGACGTCCGAGCGAATTATTTCGTTTACGGCAACCCTTCCTCCTCCGAGCTGCTCGAAAAGTTTCCCGAAATAGTTGCTCCAGATATGCATGTGTGATAAGGCCTTTAAACATCATGCTCTCATTTAAAATAGTTTTAATATGCAGTATTCAGACTAAAGTTTAGACCTAAATCCAATTTTAAATTCGCCTGTTATCATATTTGTATCAATTTTTAATTAGTTCTTCGCAATTATGTATTAATTCTGATGTGTGGTTAAATGGGCTTAACCCCAAGGTACTACATTAAGGTATGTCCGTTACCGGTTACCTGATTATATCAAAGCCTTTAAAGAAGAGTAGGAAAATGTGAGCAATGAGTATAATTGTTATCTTCTTACATAAATGCGTCAGCCATTTACCCTTCAAAAGACCTCCAAACAGTCGACTCTCGCTAATTCAAACCTTCGATAATACGAACCTCTTGCTCATTCGAAGTATATGCTCAGCCCCTAGAAAAACTTGATATTTCGAACTAAAACAATGCGTTTTGATACACTCAATATTTCGAAGTAAAATCTGTGGCTGGCCAGACTACAACACGCAATATAATTCGAAGTTATCTTATAAAACTCTCGACAATTCAAACACTCACTATCATCTAGAGTCTTGCAACAAACAGGTTGGAGCTTGCATGTTTTATGTTCTATTGTCTCTGGTTGAATTCCCTGTAACGTAGTCCCTTTGATGACCATCATAGTTTTGACTCCGATAACTCTGACAGAACGCGATAAAATGTCACTAAACAAGCTACGCAAATTTTTCCTTCAAAATCATGTTGATGCGGACGTTTTTCAAGCTTCATTTATTCCAGAAAAATCTATTGACAAAGTTAGATTGAATGCCATAAGACAAAAAAAAAGAAACAAAAAAAAAACAGATTTTTTTCCGTCAAAAAATTAATTACGTAAGGTATGTATTCTTTTAATAGTTGTTTTTAATACATACATGTATTTTTTAATACAGGACTTTAAACTTCTGTATTTATATGGCATATACAATACTATGTACTTTTTAAAAATGCCTAAAAGTAATTGTATACACATGTACAATTGTTGTTTTATTAAATAGTTTTAAATTTAAATGTGTTACAAGAAAAAAAATCTCTTCGTGTTTTTTGTGAGCTTTTTCCTACCCTCTTGATAATTCTAAGTTTTTCATTGGTCCCTTCAACTTCGTTTTATCGAGAGTCGATTATATGCATTTTTCATCTTTGAAAGGTACTGTACAAATTAAATTATAGCAAAAAATATCTTCTATGCATTTAAATTTGCCCAACTTTTGCAGATAAATTTTTATTAAAAATATTTTTAGAATTAATGACATAAATGAAGAAGTATAATTAAATTTTTAAATAATGGACAATTTTCTCAAAATTTCCCAAGCATAACACATTGGAGTGATAAGAAAAAAGGCTTAAAAATGTAATTCTAAATTAAACTACTGGCAATATCAATCTTATTCTATCCTATTAAAGACGAGAGATTAACAAAAAATATCTTAATAAAGAGAACATTCTTATAGTTTTTATTTTCAGTTTACAAGAATAATGAGGTAATTTTTTAGCTAGATTTATATTTATCTTTCAAAACAACATTAAAAAAAGTATTTTAAGCGAAAATTTTTTAAAATTTTTTAAAGGAAAAGGCATTGAGTTATAAATAATAATGTGTTTAAAAATTAATACATCATTTGTTGCCTTGCAGACTTCAAATTCCTTCAACATTCTCTTTAATTAACAATTTCAACCAGCGAGAGCATCTTTTTTCTTTTAGTGGATACTCAAGATGCGATTAATCAGACCACTTCCTTGAGAACTCTTTAAAAAGACAATGTACTTCCTCTCCACGGTACTTACCGTGTCATTCACAATAAAAAACGGTATCCATTATTGTAAGAACAAGAGCTCCTCCGAGTGCGCGAAAAGTCTTTAAAAATGATTAAACGCTTCAACATGATAATCGTGCTTGAGCTTAACTTGTTAAATTTAGCTTGTTTCGTAGATGGAGAGAATAGGGTTGCTCTTAATGTTGTTGATTTTACACAGAATAGAAAACTCGTATTGAAAGTTTCCCTCAGCAGAATTTTCATGTAGACTGAAAATCGTATGAATTTATTCACTGCGCAGTTGGTTATAGTTTATTTCTTGTCGTTAGTGCATTTGCTTTGTAATCTAACAACTCAAAAGACACATTTCCTCCTTTTTGCAATCGAAATAATTTTATTACAAGAAATCAAAAATAAGATTTATACATCTATCTATGTATATATAGAAGAAGTGCTATTCACACAATCACTCACTCAACACGAGGTAATTAAAACTATTAGACAAACAGACATGAATTTATGAAAGCATGTTTCTTTTCTTCAATATCGATCCGCTGAGAATGGATTATAAAAAAATAGACTCCAAAGATTGTATAGAGGAAGAGAGAGGGGGGGGGAGTTAAAAGGCGTTTATAGATTAAAAAAGTCCCGTGTTTAAACAATAAGACCCCAGCAGACTTTAAATTTGATAAGCATATTTCTTTTGTTCAGCAGAGATACACTATGAACGGGTTTTAGGTTTAGGAAAAGGGATTGATGTGGAGACGTGACAGATATATAAAATCCCGTATTTAAGGTATCCGACTACCCTAAAATTGTGAATTTTGCTACAAATTGAAGATTTTTAAAATTTTATTTTATAAGCCATCTTATTAGCTTTATAAAAGTACCAAGTTTATTATTTTCCGTTCACTAGAACAAAAAGAATAAGTGTTTTAGTAAGAGAAGATGCCATTACTTTAAGCAAGATGTCATACTTTAAAACACGTTTGACTCGAAATGTAGTTTTTTGAAAATGCTCAAACGAGGAGACAGCGATTGCTCAAAAAATTTCGAAAATAATTATCTGAAATTTTTGTGTATGTTTTGTATAATAGTAGAAGTGTTTTAACCTTCAGATTTATTAATCACCATTTTACAATCCCTTATGTGTTGTTTTAAGCAATTTGTGTTTAAAAATGTGAGTGTTAAATGCACTAGTTTTTATAAAAATTAAAATACCTCTTATCCTGAAGGTCATTTCAAACATAAATAACATAGCAACTATCAGAATTGAAAATTTGTTTATAAACTTTTGGTACAAAATGGGCCGCGTTTATGTTATTTTTTGTCAATTTTTACCCATTTTCCCGTCTTAGTAAAAATAATTTTTTTCTCTTCTTAATTTTAGCATATTTTTCATAAAATGTACTAAGGTCTAAAAACAACAAAAAAAATCCCCATATCTCCATTTAAAAAAAAATTGTCGCAAGTTGTCGGATACCTTAAACTGCTAGGCATACCGTCTTTAAACTAAGCACACACACAAGCAAGTTTTTTCAGTTGATATGCGCTAATGGGCTTTATGGAAACCGACTCCAGGAAGGGCATGTTGCACGGATTTTATTGAGAATTCGTTTCTGAATTATAAGGCCTATAAACTTTAAATTTGTTAAACATGTTTTTTTATATATATTTAAGGGGTGTATAAGTTAAATATATTTCCGTTTTAAAAATGTAAGTCCTGTTCAAAGGAGGCAGAAGTTCCAAAGTAATTGGATTATTAAAACTTTTCAGTTTCTTGAAAAAATATCATTAAAATAACATTACATCTTGAAAAAATACTTCCAGTTAAGTATTTTTTCAAGTGCTGTTTTTCTGAATATGATTATCACCGGATGAATAATTTTTATTAAACGTTTTTAACTTTGTAAACATTTCGGGTACACTGAATGTCGAATGAATTGAAGTTCTCCCTGAGTATAACTTCCTACCCATACAGTAAAAAAAATAATTTACGCTGAAATTATCTTAAAGCACTTCTCCGAATTTAGTTTTGAGTAAGGAAGCTGGGGAGAAAAGATTAAATATTTAATTCATAAAATTAGTTAATGTGTAAAGTAGAATTTTGTAGGAGATTTTTTCTCTTGGAAAAATTCTTTGAATTCACGAAAGTATACACGCATTTTGTATGTGATGAGAGTATAATTATGCCAACATGGTCTTGCGACTACAGGATATATTAATTTAAACAGATTTTCTTATAATATCCGACTACTTGCGACGAATTTTTTTTTAAAAAAATGGTGGTATGGGGATTTTTTCGTGTGGTTTTTAGGTTTCGTTAGCACATTTTAAGAAAAATATCCTGAAATTAAGAACTTAAAAAATGATTAAAATGGGAAAAATTTAATAAAAATTTACAAAAAATAACATAAACGGGGCCCATTCTGTACCAAAAGTTTATGAACACATTTTCAATTTTTCAATTCTGATGTGTTGCTATGTTATGCCTTTTTTAAATGACCTTCAGGATAAGAGATATTTTAATTTTTTTACAAAAAACTAGAGCACTTTTTCTTAGTTATTATATAAAATTGCTTAAGCTAACAGTGATTATAGTCACATAAGGGACTGTAAATTTTGCAATAAAACAGTGATAGATACATCTGAAATTTAAAACACTTCTACTATTATAGAGAACATAAACAAAAAATTTCAGGTAATTAATTTCAAAACTTTTTCAGCAATCGCTGTTTGAGCATTTAAAAAAAAACACATTTTGAGTAAATCGCATTTTAAAGTATGGCATCTAGCTTCTGCTTTTACTAAAACACTTGTACTTTTTGTACTAGCGAACGGAAAATAATAAATTTGGCATTTTTATAAAGCTAATAAAATGACCTATAAAATAAAATCATAAAAAATTTGTCAATTGTTGGCAAAACTCACAATTTTAGGGTAGTCGGATACCTTAAAAAGTTAATTTATTTTGAGTTCTCAAATCGTCGTTAACGACCATTCAAAAGAGACTCAGCAATAATCCCCCAGTTTTTTCTTCTCTAAAACAAATGAACCACAACTAATTGCACAGTAAAAAAAATCGATCTTATTTTTAAAATAATCTCATCTCCCCTAAGCATGACTCAGAAAGAGCTCCTCCATACTAAAACAGACATCGGAATAAAAAGTGAAATTCATCAATATTGAACATGGGGGTGGATTAAAAAGCAGAAGAGGAGGGGACCAAACGACCCCCTATTTTTAAAAAAAAGAAAGAAAGAAAAAAAGCCGTAAGGCCAATTTAGGATTCAACAGAAGAGGAGGACATACGAATCAAGTTTGTATAATCTTCCTCCATCTTGTTAGAGAACAAATTCTAAAAAAGTTTTTTCATTTATCATACAGAGGGGATGTATTTTTTTTTTTGAAGTTCATTGTGAACAGGTTTAAATGAAAGATGCCTGCTTTATGCATGGGTTGAGAAGAGGTTTTTAATAACTAAGTTGCGTTCCTCAACATCAAGAATAGTCAAACGCAGAAAAAAAATGGTGACGTTTGTTTCAAAATTACATACATTTAAGACAAGCAAGATAGTGAGTATGAGTAGATATGAATTTTTTTTAAAAAAAAAAGGGTAAATGAAAAGAAAGGATCAAATCATTAACAAAAAGAATTATATTGAAATAAAAAAAAGACAGACATTTTAATTAACAGCTCTAAATTAAGCATCAAATATTTTATTAATTCTTGGATCGTATCGCTTCAAAATTTTGAAGGAAGCTTCGCTGATGCTTCAAAGGTGCCGTAAGTTTATATTCGCATAAAATTTTTTAAAATTTATTTTTATTTTTTTAAAAATCCTACGGCAGCGTTTCTTAAACTGTGGGGCATGCCCCCCCCCTAGAGGGCGTGATAACCCTACTAGAGGGCAGGGCGCAAGCCCATTGAAATTATTTTATTTAAAAAAATTATTAATTTACTGAAAGTAAATAAACAAAACACATTCTGACATAATAAAAAATTAAATAACATTTGCACGGATATAAAACTCTTATAAACGTACCTCATAATGTATTTTATAATTAATTTAACAGTACCAAGTTAAGAACAAGTTTAATGATTACCAGTGATCCAATGGCCGTGTTTGTCATACATAAAATTATGTACAAAAATTAACACCTATCTTTGTCATTTGTATGGTTTATAATTAATCTCTTAAGTGCTGATTAAAAGTTACGATATTCTCTCCCCAAAGCCACCGTTTTCCACGTAGGCAAGCGTATGTGATGTATTGAAAAGGGGGATGAATAAATAAGTAAGACGCTCTCTGAAATAAGTAAGTCCTTCTCAAACAGTGTCAAGGTCCTTTTATTGTATTCCAAAGCCTTCAAAATAATTTTATAGAGAGAAGTGCACAGATAAGATCACATACTTCTGAAAGGCGTATATACACGTCCGGAGCAATTAACACTTTGGCTGAGTGAGACGTATATATACGCCGGTGGCACTTAAGACATTTAAGTCGTTTTGTAGCTTTAGCGTCAAAGTATAGTATTATTGAATTCAATACATTGTTATTGTATGGAGAGGGGGGCGATGAAATTTATGATTGAATATTGGGTCGCAAATTTTGAAAGTTTGAGAAACACTGTCCTGCACCAATCTTCTGCATCTCTGTCATTATTCGACGAGCAGCCCAATAATTGCGGGGGGGGGGGGGGTCAGTCACTTTCATGTGGGGTACCTCCTGTTTAAACTAAACGACTGATAACTTATCGCCTTAAAATAGCCCTTTTAAACTTATTTTTAGTGAATTTTTTTTAGAAAACCCCCTTGTGCAAGGAAGAAGTTGTTGAATGTCGCGATATCCAGCCACTAGAGGAAAACCTTTCTCGTTCATGTTAGGTAAACGATTACCCCATTTGATTTGGCAACATTCTGGATTGACATTTTTAGATTTGACAGCGATTAAGAACGAGTTTTTCCGAAATATGTAAAAAAATTCCATTTTTGAGCTATTTGATTTCTAGACTCGAGATTTGGCAAGCATATTTTTTTTTGTTGAGCAGAATTTTATTAAGAAAGAGTTTTTCAGATATAGACATCTAAGGCGTGGGATTTCCGGGAAGTAAAAGCTAATTCCGCTTCAGGAATTCAAGACTTCTTTTTTAAATCAAGAAGGGAGGGTTATAAAAATGTTTTTCAATACAAACCAAGGCTTAATTCTTAGATATCGATAACTTAAAAAAATATAAAACCTCTGACAATAAAGTTCGGTGAATAGTCCTGTAACATTAACTTAGATGAAATATTAAAGAAATTTGCCTTACTGTCCTTCGAAATAGTCACCTCTCGTAACTATGAACCGTTGAGATCTGCTATACATGTCCTGGAAACTTTGCAAGAAGTCTTCTTTTGGAATGGAGTTCAAAAACCTCGTCAATCAATAACCTAAATATCAGTAACACGTTTTTCTCATCCCTAAATTCTAGGTAACGATTTGGCGCAAGGATACATGGTTATTCTGCAGTTCATCGTCTATCATACGCACAGTTAATTGGCGATCTTTAGTGATTAATTTCCTCACTTTCTCCATGTTTTCGTCACTGACGAAGTCTGCCAGTCTTCCTCAAAGGGAGTTGTCAGAAATATTTCCCCCAATATTCGAAAACGGGAGAACCACTCGTACACACACTTCATGGACAGTGCTTGATCTTCATAAATACCTACCAGCATCGCAAAAGTTTATTTTAATGTCTTGCCAAGCTTAAAACAAAACTTTAAAATGATCTTTTGTTCATTCACATTTTCCTGTTCTCAATTAAGAATCAACGCACTAAAGACGCTTTTTGTAAAACAAGTCTTACACGAAACTCAAATGAGTCTCAATGGGGAAGGGCAGATGGTAGATACCTGCCGCTACGCATGTACAGCGTTTTGTTTCGCCAGTGTTGCCAGATCGGCAGTTCTGACTTCGTTCACTGAACTTTATGACAAAGGTTGTATGTTTATAATCATACATTATCATGAAATACCCAGTGAACCCAATGAAATTAATAAATATTTAGCTCAGAAATTATGCACTCAATTATTTCTGTACAATATATAAATAAGTAAATAAAATTTTTAGCATCAATCATCTTCAGATAATAGTCCACAAGAAAATTTGGTAGTTTGCAGAAAATTCTGATTGATTATTTTTGATTAATAATACAAGTGTATTATTTTTAAAAAAATCTTATAATCGGGCTGGCTTTCTTTAGCACTAAATTTATCACTACCCCTATGATTATTAACTCCCCTTTGCGTATTATCTAAATCTGGGTATGTTGGATAGTAGGGTAAACACCTTCGGGAAATCGATTTTGAGTTTTTGATATTTCTAAAATCTTCAAATCAGGACCTTTCCAATGATATAACATACTTGCCATTTTACTAATTAAAAGTATGTTAAAATTATTTTTAAAAAATAATCAGCTGATGAGCCACGGCCCCTTTGACAGATACAAATGTAAACATTGACCTTTTAAATCTGGGAAGCTTTTCCAAAGCCACTCTCTGTTTTATTTATTCATACGCAGTTAACTGTAGATTCACTGCAAGCGTAACTGTTAGCGTTGTTTACCTATTTTGGATAGAATACACGTTTTTCTTATTAGCGTTTTGAATATTTCGATATTTCAAATTTCTGAAAATCGAAAATTTTGACATGACTCAAAGGAGACATGTACAAAAGAAAAGAAAATTCCCAATTTAAATGAAAGTTTTTCTTCCTATGACAAAAGTGTAGGTATTATTAATGCCATTATGAATTTGAATATTCTGGCATTTGTTTTCAAGAATGAAGTTCACTGTAAAATGTGTAACAGTGGCTTAGACATGCAAGTTTTAAAAGGTAAGTCTGGACTGGCTATTACATTTGTCCTGAAATGTTGTGCTTGTCCATATCGTGTAGAATTCTCTTCTTCAAATTTTCATGAAGGAACGCAAATTGCTACAATAAATACCAGGTTTGTGTATGCTATGCGTTCCATTGGAAAAGGTGCAGAAGCTGAGAGAATGTTTTGTGGCATAATGAATCTTCCTCAACCACCTACAAGGTTTTCTCTTTACGGTAAGCGAATCTTAAATGCTGCAAAACTTGTTTACGAGGACTCCATTCAAAATGCTGCGAAGGAAGCTATTTGTGAAAATGAAGGTAATAATAATATTGCAGTCGCTGTAGATGGAACATGGCAGAAACGCGGTTACTCATCATTGAATGGTGTAGTTACTGTGACCAGCATGGATACAGGTAAGGTGATAGATGTTGATATTCTTTCAAAATATTGCATATGTAAAAACTTACCTTCTCATCAAAAGGATTGCAAAAGGAATTACGTTGGATCTAGTGGAGCCATGGAAATTCAAGGTGCGTCTAAAATTTTTCAACGGTCATTATCTTTGCATAATGCCCGATATATTACTTACTTAGGGGATGGAGATTGCAAAGCATTTGACGCTGTTAGAAAGAAAAACATCTATGGAGATGAATACCCAATTGAAAAATTGGAGTGCATTGGACATGTCACGAAGCGCATAGGAACAAGATTACGCCGATTAAAATCTCAATTGAAAGGGCAAATCTTGTCAGACGGTAAGTGTTTAAGTGGGAAAAATCGTTTGACTGTGCATGAAATAGATAACTTACAGTTTTAATATGGATCAGCTATTCAGAGAAATTACACCAGTGTTCAGAACATGCGGCAAGATATCTGGGCCATTTTTCTGCATAAGCTGTCAACAGATGAATATCCTCAACATGGTTTTTGTCCTGATAGTGAAGATTCATGGTGTGGATATAAAAAGGCTGAAGCATCAGGTAAGTCTTACAAGCATAAAAATAGTCTTCCGGTCGCTGTTGTAGAAGCAATGCGTCCTATATTTAGAGATCTTTCCCATCCTGATCTGTTAAGAAAATGTTTGCATGGAAAAACACAAAACCCGAATGAAAGTTTTCATAATGTCATATGGTCACGTGTTCCTAAAACAACACTTGTACAGATTGAAACACTTTCACTTGGTGTTTATGACGCTGTTTGTTCTTTTAATGTTGGTAATGTATCCAAATTAAAAATGCTGCAGAAAATGGGAGTCGAGCCTGGAGAATATTCGGTAAGTGCCATGAAAATTCTTGATAGAGAAAGGTTAATGAAAGCAGTGTATGCTTTTTCTGCAAGAGCGAAGAAAATTAGAAAAGATAAAAGAGGAAAAAGAAAAAAGAAGGAGATATAATATTAAGAAAAATAAGGTAAAAACCGGCTACAGTGCAGGATCTTTTTGATGAGGTAAAATTTTATATAAAAGCTACTGTTTTCTAAAAATTTTCTTTTCTAAACTGTGTTTTCTATAAATGTACTGTATGCATGAACTGGAAATTTTTATTTTATATTTCATATATATTCTTGTGTATACTGAAGTGAAATTTTTGAAATATTCCTCAGACATTTAGCTAAAAAGCATATGTTGTAACACAGAAAAGGAAAATTTTTATTAAATTCCTTATTTTACTCTGCAAAAATTATTTTTTTTAATAAGGCTGATCAATTTTTTAAAAAAAGATTTCACTTCTGTATAAAAATAAATGTTTATTTAATGCACACACAAATATATCTCAATGCGTTGCATGAAGCTTGTTATATACAAAAAAAAAAATCATAAATTTCATGTTTAAAAACACAAAAATAGTTTTCTTGTTGTTTTGGATACTATCTATGTAATATTTATATAATCTTTTAATTCTTATATTTAAAGAAATTGTGTTTACATGTGAATATACAAAACACTAAAGAAATTTTTCGAAGTGCCATATAATCATGTATTACTGTCTTATATAGATTATATTTTTTAATTTGTGTCTTCTTTCTCTATAAATTAATTGTATTCGTGAACTGGAAATATTTATTTTATATTGCATTTATATTATATATACTGAAGTGAAATTTTTGAGATATTCCTCAGACATTTAGCTGAAAAGCAGATGTCGTAATATAGAAAAGAAAACTTTTTATAAAATTCATTATTCTACTCTACAAAATTACATTTTTAAACATGCTGATCAATTTTTTAAAAAAAAATTTCACTTCTGTATAAAGATAAATGTTTATTTAATGTACACACAAATTTTTAAGCTTTGTTTTCAATAGTTTCTTAGTAAAAGGGACATAAATATATCCCAAATTGCAATGCCCTTTTTCGTTGCACAAAACTTGTTACATACAAAAAATACACAAATTTCATGTTTAAAAACATAAAATTAGTTTTCTTGTTGTTGTTTTGGATACCATTTATGTAATATTTTAAGAATCCTTTTAATTCTGATACTTTAAGAAATTGTGTTTACATTTGAATTTATAAAACACTAATGAAATTTTTCGAAATGTCGTATAATAATGTATTACCAAAGCCATATTTTCATGTATTGACACATTTTTACATGGTATTTATGATACTTATAGTCATCTTGGATGACAGTAATGTATCAAAACTAAAAATTCTTCAAAAATTGATGCATAATTTGAGAAAAATGATGCAAATGCTATAAAATATCTCGATAGATTAAAAGTGAAAAATGCTATACATGTATTTTCTGAGAAATCTAAGTAAAAAAAATAAGTAAAAAGTCTCAAAAGTTATTGAGAATAAGCTAATATTAAAAAAAATAGTGCAAATACAGATTGTAATTCATAATTTTTTTGATGAAGTGACATTTTATAATAAAAATGCAATTATCTCAAAACGGTGTTTTTAAAAATGCGTGTACCATTTTCTCAGAACCTATTCAACGGAAGCACTTGCAATCTTCACTGAATATTACTGATATGTTAATATATATACTGAAGTGAACTTTTATTAATATACCGATAATATTTTTGTAAAAGTCAGTTATCGTGAAAAAAAATGACATTTTTCAAAAAATCCATAATGATACATTACGATGAAAGTTTTTGAAAAAACTAAACAATATATTTGAAAAAGCTAACTTCAGTTTAAATAAAAAAGTTTAATTAATATACAGAAAAAAATTTAAGTCTGTACATTTAATATTTTATGAGAAAAAGGCACATAAAAATGCTCAATTTAACATTAGCGGGATAGGGGGTACCGACTTACCTTAATGACTACTTATTTAATAAATCAATCTTATTTATTGACCTTTCTTAATTGAGAAATACACAAATATTATTCAAACTTTAAGATCAACAAGGTACAGTGGAGTGCGAGAAGAATCTGATTATGAACGACGGAATCCTAACTGAATCCACGGAGAATAACGCATACAATCAAACTACGCATTTATATCTAATTTATGAAAACAACTGACCTGATACCTTTTCTTAAGGCAGGTTCTTCTTTATCTGGATTGCTTTAAGGAGCGGCTTCAATCTTAGCTATTTTTCAGTTCCGTCCCGAACCGAATTAATGAATACTTTTCAATAGTCTTCTCCCGACGAATATATTTCCACTAGATAAACTACTCTCTCAAAATCATTCTCTTAATCAACCTCGTTCTCTTCATTTCATTTCTCCCTTTTATATCTTTTTCGAACTCGCTAAACCCGAAATTATCTCGTTTGCATAAGTCACACTTTTGGCTCTCGGCGGAGATTGGTTAAAATAAATAAAATATTTAAAGACTCAAGAGAAGGTTAGTGAAACGCGTAAGCACCCGTCACAAATTGACACATTTTGCTCTGGAAAAATGGAAGTTATTAGAGAGATGCTGGGGTATTGTTCCGACCCATAAGACAATCAATCCGCTTAAACAATGAATTAATTTTATTCCTACCATTTTTCTGTCAGTAATGATTTTGATGTTTCTCAAGATATCAATTTTAAGTTTAATAATCTGTGATACTGAAAGGCCGCTCAACTCTATTCAATAATACACACCCAGATGGGAATTTATTGCACCATGGTGCTAAAATATGTATTATTAATAATATTTATTATTATAAAAATATTATATACTTAATATTATATACTTATAAAAAAATATTTATCTTTTTAAAATCGATGCTTGTAGAGAAAATCGAGTAGAAATATCGAGCTTAATTCGTTTTATCATCATGATATTATATCTCAGAAATGCTTAAATAAAAATTCTGTCAACGTAATTTCTGAGTCGATTTGATCGATGTATTTTCGGATTTGACATCATGTTGACTGAATATAATTGGAATGTTACCAATTTTTCAAAATTAAACAGCATTTCTCCTTTCGATTGTTTCTATGGAAACCAACTGATTGGTGCCAAACAAAAAGGGGAAAAAATGCCCTTTAAAATCTTTCAGGCAATCTTTTTTTTTTACAATTGATACTTTCATCAAAATCACGCTACATTGCGATCACGATTTTCCACGTAATGACGATTATAGTATCGTAATTTTATTCAGTTCTGTAGCATAGTTTTTGCAAGAGATGTTTGTGCTCAATAACCATAATAAAAAAGTATAATAAAAATGATAATGAAGAAATTTAGAGAAAATAATCATTTTAACCAATGCATATGTATAGGTGAAAAGAAAATTAGCTTTCTATCGATGTACAGTAGTTTATTTTCAAGTTATAGAATTTGCATAATTGTATACGACAATGCATGTTTATTTAGTAGAAATTATGATATTTTTACTTTTTTCAATTCCTACTATAAGCTCACTCTCTCTCTCTCTCTATATATATATCTTGTTCAAATTTTCAATCGTTAATAAAATACTTTCTACTCATCCAATCAAGTTCAAATAAATTTTTTTAAACTTGTAGTGGATGACACACTTAATGTTAACACAGTTTTTTCAAATATTAATTCATTAATTAAATTGAGTACCGGTTTTTGACGCCAATTAAGATTCGTCTCCATTGTTGTAACAATGTAACTATCAAAACAATGACAAAAATTGGCGTCGAAAACCAGTTTTTTATCCAAACTAGCCAAACCGGGTGAGCATTGTTACAACAATGCAGACAAATCATGCTCTTTTTTTCAATTGCTCTACTGTTAGTTCACTCTCTCCCTATGTATATATTGTTCAAATTTTCAATATTTTATAAAATACTTTCTATTCATCCATTCAAAGTAGGAATTGACTTAAAATGTTTTTAATACTATTTGTTTAAATTTATTTTTTTACTGCTATGATAATTTTTTTTGAACAGAAATGTACTCTTTAAATGTTCTGTGAAATAAATTTGTGCCATACTTTATTTTTTTAAAAAACTACAACTCCGTATACATAGCTGTTCTCGTTACTCGATCGAGTTTCAGAATTATGATGGCTTTTTTGAAAATAATCCTTGTGTCATTCAAAAATGATAAAAAAAAAATAATATCATTGCGTTTGCTGCCTTCTTATTTCCCTATTATATATAGTCTCAATGAAGGCAAAAAGTCACTTTTCTAGCTAAACTGTTTCTGTTATATATTTACTGTGTTAATTAACAAGCAAATATTTAGCAATTTTTAACAGAAGTTAGCTTATTAGTGTGAGACGTAGTTTATATTGAGCGTGTTTAAGCTATCTTAGATTCAGTTGAGGGTCCGTAGTAGTATCCCCGTGTTATAGAATCTCACCTCCGCGCTCTGATCAGTTATCTTAATTAGATTGTTATTGTGTCTGATTGATATTTTGGTAACAATAAAATAGTGTGAAATCATGTCTGTTGATTATTCAGTTTCTCCCACACACCTAGCTGGGTCTGCGAGTAGATAAGGGGTTTCAGATGGAAGCAGGAACCGTCCGGCATTACAATTGAAATTAACACACAAATTGGGAAATCTTTAATAGGGGCTTTAATATGTTTATTTTTGCCATTTGTCTGATTTGATTTTAATTAGTTGCACAAAAGAGCTGGACGAGGCGTATTGGCGATGGACCTCGTAATTATGAACCTCGGTCGAGTGATGAGGATGACATCTGAGCTTTAGCTCCTCACTCCGAACTTGGACACCACACCTAGGGAGAATTTTCAGCATCGACAGATTTAACGTGCCCTTCGACACGGTGGCTCTTCAGTGGCATTGGAACACACGATTCAACAATGCCAGCCCCGAGTTCACGACCGGCAGTATTCTGCTACCATGGCCACGTCATTTATCCGGCAGTACAAAAACTTAGTGAAATAATTATTTCATTAAAAATAATAAACTACTCAAATATAAATTCGTCTCAAAATGTGCACAATTATTAAAAGAGTTGATAATTTATTATTAAGCAAGGACTTTTCTAATGTAAGGGAGTAAATTTTGAGCATATTACGAAGGTGGTGAGTTTAGGCATGCGATACAAACATGTTGATTTTTAATGAAGCCTTTGATACCCAAAAATAAATAAGATAGGTTCATTATTGGGTGGTTAATTCAACTTGTTAAAACCCTCCAGAAAAAAAAATAACTTTAAAAAAAAACTAGTAATAAGCAGAAAATTCTATTGGAGTCTCACAGAATTATACTTCAGACTACAAAGAAAATGTATATTCTTTTGTTGTCGTTGTTTTTTAAGAAAATGGCTGACATAGAAATGGCCTTGTTAAAGTTACGCGATTCAATACTCTCGGTAAATTACAAACTCTACATTTCTTTTTTTTTTCATAAAGAGCATTCTCCAAACCTCCCTTTAATCCCAGTTACGTTAAAATTACCCTTCCTTTCTAGAGCCTTCGAATTTAATTTTTAGTCTGTGTGACAGATACGAAAGCGAAAAAAAAAACCGATCTTTTCACGAACTCTTACGAATTTCTCCCAAAGATTGAGTTGACACGAGACCCAGGCAATTTGTTAGCAGTGACGGCCAATGAAAGAACAAGTCGAAGATCTGTCACTTTCATTCTTAAGGAACAAAAGAAAATTCAATTCGTTGCATCAAACTCAAGCAAAGAAGAGTTGAGATGTAACAAACCTTTCTCCAGCTTTTACTTAACAACTAATGACTGGCGCTGCTGTCCAGTAAATACTGTGATACTGCTCAAGTCCTCCGAATTCACTAATGAGAAGGCTTAAATTTTGCTTTCATTCATCTTTGAACCATTGTTAAATTTTTATTAAAAATAAATTGAGGCAGACATATATTTTAAGACATGAGATATGGATGTAATTTTTGATGCATATTGAAGAATATTTTTTAAAAAACTACTAATATACTTTTTATGTGCTTGCGTAAAGCATTATTAATAATTATTTCGTAATGGTTGCGTAATGATTATTTCTACCAGACAGGATGTAGTTGCTTGAAAAAAATTACATTGTTGTGTCTGGAGACTTAAAATATGGCAGACGATTATTATATATTTTCATTCGATGTAATACTTTTAAATCCGCTCCTATAATTAACATTTTCGCATCTGGAAGCGAGAATTCTCGTTTTTAAAAATTCTAATTTACGTTTAAAATTAGATTAAAGTGAAAGGTTTGTGAAAAATAATCGATGTGAATAATTTAACATTTATTAGAAACAGTAAGTACATGCATGTATTAGGTTGCTGCGTAATGAAGTATCGGATTTTTAAATGATTATATAAAACTGTATATCATATGCTGTTTATTTAATCAAAATATACATCAGTTGCTTCAATACACGAGCTATAGCTCATTCAGGGCATTTGTGTAATTTTGTATTATTTAATAATAATTATTATTATTTAAAAATATAACTTACAACAAATCTATCTGGCACAATAAAAATGTTCATTATTGCGAAAAAATAAGTGGAAAACATTTTGTATTTGTAAAGAAGATGGCTTTCAATAGCGGGGTGGTACATTTTTAGGCTCTCATATTTTCCTACTAGCAATGCACATGAGAGGTACTAATTATTATAATATTGGCTTATTTAGTTACATAATATGTGTACAAACCTGATTTGTATCAAATATCACAAGAATCACTTTAATTTACACTTAAAAATACACAACATAATCACTTCCAAAAAATGCCATTCAGCAGACTCACAGATGATCAAAGAACGAACTACTGCATAAACCCATTGCACACAATTAAATTTTGACATCTGTTGGAAATTTGAGTAACTGCTTGGAGTTGACCTCTGTGGTGGTTCAGAAAATGTACCATCTAGCATCAATTTCTGAGGCATTCAAACAAGTGGTACGTTTTATGTACCACCACAAAATAAACAAGAATTGGTGGTGCCACCAAGAATGAAATAGTTAAGAAAGAAATCCGATTTACTCAAACTGCGCTTGTTTCTGATAAGCCAATGAACTAAAATCAAGGCCTGATTAAAAGCGAAAAAAAAAAAAAAAGAAGAAAAAAAAACATATATATATATAATAAAAAAAAAATATATAATATATATATATATATATACGTACATGTAGAACAATAAACTTGCGCAGTGGAACATTAAATACTGCCCCCCCCCCAAGTACACGTTACAAAATTCGAAAAAAAGCAAGTTGCACTGATTAATTTCAATCAATTAACTATAAGATGCTTAAAAATTTACATTTTAACGATAAAAAGTAAATAATAATTGGTAACAAATTAATTTTCTCAAAAGAATTGGTTTAATTTAAAAGAGAGAGAAAAAAAGAAAATATTTTAATTAAGAACGTTCATAAAAAAAGTAATCAATGTATTAGAATTAATGGTATCTTTTTTTTTAAATAACTGATTTGATTGTACAGACGAAATTAAGGATTTTTAACAAGATATTCTTCCTACACTACTAATTAACATTAGATTCGAAATATAGAGACAACAAGGAAAAAAACAGAAATAGAAAATAACAAAATAATTAATACAAAGTAAAAAATGGATAACTATATACGGCAAAATCTAATTTAGTTTAATTGAGTCATTTTTGCAAAAACATCTCACATTTATTCTTTTAAATCTCTTCTCCAGCTTTTTTTCCTTATTCTAATATTTTGTTTTTCTTTAAATATGAGTTCTGTCTTGTTAATTCGAATCTTTTGAAGCGTTGTGCATTTTTCATAAAAACATCACGAGAAAGAATGTAGTTATGCTAAAGCATGGTACTTTTTTAGCAGATTTCATGCTAATATTATATCAAGGAAATGGAACATCGTATTAAAAGTTAATAAGAATGTGGACCATGTAATTTTTTCATACTTATTTGTTACTTTAGCGAAATAACTCTTGCGTGAATGCTTTTATATGTATATAAAGAAGAAACACTCACTCATCAAGGTATCCTAGAATTATTATACCTACAGACTTAAAATTTGGTATGCGTGTTCCTTTCTTCAAATAGAGATCCTCTAAGAACGGATTTAAAAAAAATTGATCCCCAAAGGGGCTGCGAGAAGTTAAGTGCCGTTTTCGAAAAATATTCCCGTTTTTGAACTATTACACCTTCAGACTTAAAATTTGACAGGCGTGTTCCTTTCTTGAAGTAGATATCCTTTAAGAACGGATTTTAAGAAAGTCGTTCTCCAAGGACGGCTGCGAGGGGTTAAGGGCCGTTTTTTAACTATTATACTTTTTAACTATTATACTTACAGACTTGAAATTTGGCTGGCGTGTTTCTTTCATGGAGAAGAGATCCGCCGCAAAAGATATTTTGCAAAAAATAGATCCCTTAAAAAAGCTGCGACTGGTTAAAAGGGCGTTATAGATAAATATTCCTGTTTATGAACTATTAGACGTACTGACTTGAAATTTGAAAGGCATGTTTCTTTGACTGAGTAGAGATTTGCTCAGTATGGCTTTTTTTTTTTTGTGCTAAAAATCGACTCCAAGATGGTTTTACAAGGGCGTTTTATGTAAAAAAAAATATATTCCCTTTTGTGAACACCAAATCTTACAACCTTGAAATTTGGAAAACATGTTACTTTTGTTAAGCAGAGGTCAGCTAAGGGGAGTTTTCAAAAGCTGACCCACAAGGTTGATTACAGGGACGTTATAAATAAAATAAATCCCATTTTTTTAACGATTAAAGCTATAGACATAAATGACACATACGAGTTTTTGTTAAACAGAGATATGCTAATGGCCTTTTTTTGTTTAATTTGTAATTCACTCGTGCAAAGAACGGATATACCAGCAAAAAATAAATATATATTTTAGAAAGATTTTGTGAATTCTGCGCAATCCATGCATCTATCAAATCTGCACAATTCAAAATACAATCCATGCTTTTCGAAAAGAATTTCAGAATTTTAGATACCAGTTTACTTTTTTCCCCTTAAAATAAATTATTTTGTTTCATGTTCTTTTTATTTTTAAGACTTATTTTAAAAGCTGTCAAATCCAAAGAAGTTGAAAGATTTAATCATTTTCCTCTGTGTGTGAATTTTTCTTTGTTCATTCTCTCTTTTCTATATTCAAGTTATAATTTTTCTTTCCAATTATTGTTATATTTTAAAACTATTTAAATTATCCACTCGCATTTTATTTTCTTGTCGAATTATTTGCACACTATTTCTTTTTCTTGTTTAAAATTTTTTTCTCCATTACCATTATTTTTAAAAATTTATTTTAATTAAATTTTTCTTTTCATTTTGAATTTTTACATGAGTTTCAAATTAAATAATTTAAATACTTTTTAATTATTGTAAAATTATAATTAATTAAAGTTACGTATAGTTAGTTAAATTAAACCTTATTAAATATACTAAGAATTGAAATATGTTTTTTTTGGCTGCAGAGTAAATTAATATTCCCTTTCGATTTGGTGGTGTTTTTTAAATTTCAGGGTGAGATAACGCTTTTATTCTGACAAACTGTTTATTTTGGAAACCCAGATGCAATGAAATGCAGGCTTTTGCCTAAAAAATTACGTGTTCTCTATACTTGATCGCTATTCGTTATTTCAAATTGATGTGTGTGTGGATGTTATATATATATATATATATATATATATATATAACTTTTTTGTACTTTTATTTTCTATAAATTTTAAAACAATATTTAGAGTTTTTAAATGCATATATATAGACTTAATGCTATATTATCATAACTTACTAATTTTATGCGTTACTGATATTCACCTTTCTATCGCTCGGGAAAAATAGTTATTGCTGTACTCACGTAGATTTTTTCATCTAATTGTTTTTAGCATTGTTTTAACATATACTAGTAAATATTATAGGCTATAATTTTATCGTTTTATATTAATAGCTTGTGGTTTTATTTGTAAAAATTAAACTTCTCTTGATATTCCTTACTTTCCCTATGGCTCAGAGTGTTGGCAAATACAGGTGAAGGTTGGCTAGCCATAAAACTTTGTTTAAACCTGCAATCCTGGTTCCTAAGGCCAAGAGTTTGCTATAGTACTACTGTGGCTAATACTTTTTAATGTCTTGACTAGTTATATTAGGTTAAAACTATTATATATATATATATATATATATATATAATATATATAATATAATATATATATATATAATATTATATATATATATATAATATATATATATAAAAGGGGTGATCAAATGAAAATGTACGAAACGACATAAAAATGAAACAGTTACATATTTGCATATTCCGCCAAGGGAGAATGTAGCGAGACATCTCGGGATGCCATTGGAGACTCTGACTGGGATCGGATCATGCGCGGGTGCCCGCATGCGCAGGAGAGAGCAAAGGCTCTTATAAAAAGCGGCGTCTAAATGATGCGAGCACAGAATTACTCGAGCACAGAAAAAGCATTAACTCCGATGTGTACTGTGAGACACTCCGACGCCTACGCAGATCCATCAAGAACAAAAGACCGGGCTGCTCACGGAGGGTGTGGTTCTGCTCCATGATAACGCGCGTCCACACGTCCCCAGAGTCACACAAATGAAACTGGACAAGTTCCAATGGGAGACGTTGGACCATACGTCCTACAGTCCGGACATTTCACCCTGCGATTTCCATGTGTTTGGTCCACTGAAGAAACACCTGAAAGGAAAGCGCTTCAACTCGGACGACGTACTCAAGGACACTGTGAAGGACTGGGTCTCGTCATAGCCACAGGAATTCTGGGAAGAAGGAATCCTGCGGCTTGTTCATCAGTGGGATCGTTGTGCTCAGGCCTATGGTGTATATTTTGAATAAAGTCTATATTTGTACCCACCGTGTCGTTTCGTACCTTTTCATTTGATCACCCTTGTATATATAGATATATAAACTATCTAGGTGGCACACTAATTTTTGCTTCTTGGAGTAAACACTTCAATTTTAACACGTCATTTAGCGCGCGATTTCTGACTAAGTTGCTTTGACTTCATTATATCCTCATGGTTAGTATTTTGTCATGTAAGTTTTTATCCTAGTTTTTCCTACACAGAACTGCTGTCTTAATATTCTTCTCAATGATAGAAACATTATTGTTCTCTATTGATAAATTTTATTTTACTGTCTGATTTTTCATCCGCGTGTGATAGAAATAGGAATAATTTCTCAACATGGCTTTGTTTTTTATATTATGTCAAAAATTTCTGCTGTACGGGGAAGGTGGTACCATAAAGCATTACTTAACACTAATTTTCTGGCCTAATTCAGTGACAGCTTTAGAAATCATAACAGGTCTCCATTTTAGTCCAAAGACCCTTTCTGTATCTTTAATTGTTATGTTTCTTGGAATCCAATTTCTTTCTTTTTTGGCCTTGTAGGTAATACAACTTTTTCAATTATTATTTGATTTGATTTGATTATACTATACATGCATATAAATTGACTATTCTTTTTTAAAACAAACATTTTATTGTTCCTGTTTGGCTTTTATACTCTCAGAGAATTTATATCACTTTTTCTCTCTTCAGGCGTTTCTCTTCAATTGTTTTCCTGAACAGTACAACTGAGATGTATAATTTATATTCTTCTTTTAAAATAATTTTTGGGGAGTAAGAATTACATTAACGTTGCACTATAAACCAACTAGAGTATTATTGTTGATGGACCTCGTCATTTTAAATTTCGCTCAAGGGAGGAGGACGACACCTAAGTTTGCATCCCCTCTCCAAACTACCCCGCCACGCCAATGGGAGGTCTTTGAGCCACGTCAGATTTAATGAGTATCAGCTCCTCTGTACTAGGACTCGAACTCATGACACGCTGGCCAGGAGTTCGTGATCGTGTTGGACCAGCTGTGTGTGTGTGTTTTAAATACTTATTTACAGAAACACAAGAAATGAATAGATGTTTTCTTAAATTTCATTATGTACTATTTTTATTTGTTTTTACGATGAATTAAGTTTTTTTATTTGTTTCTACATTCACAATAAAATTAATATTAAACCAATTTTTAATTATATTTTCAGCTTTATTATGCAATTTCAACTGTACTAATGTGTAAGTATTGGAACTAGTTTGATATCATGGGGCACGGTGCTAAACGCTGTTTGGCGCGATAAAGAATCACGCCAAGCAGCACATGCCGTTGGAATGAAATACAAGATGGCGGCCTAGCGGTAAGATTTGTCAGGAAAATAATTTTAAAGAACTGTTTTGATATACATCAAAATCGATTTCAAATGAAGAATTTAGGAATAGATTGAGACTAATCAAGATCAATAAATAATGAATATCAATACAATCAAAAAAATCATATTGACTATAATAGTAATACTATGCAGTATACAATAATCTTATAATGTAATTCTATAGAAACTATTACATATAATATTAAATAGTATTGATTATTAGATATTCATATAGTATTATTTTACATAATAAAAATCATATAATATAATTTAATAGTTTTTTAAAAAAAGAATAATCATCGTATTGTAACATAATAAGAATCGTACATACAGTGGACCACAAAAGTGTTCGTACACTTGCAATTTCCTATAAAATTTAATGTTTTCGACTAATAAAAATTAATATATTGTAATTGTAATTTTTTTATGATAACTGCAACTTGTTCTTAATAGAATGACATAATTATTTTTTTAAAATGAGATAACTATTATTTTTAAAAATTAATAATCAAAAAGCCATTGAAAAATTACGCCACAAAAGTCTTTGTACACCTAACAAAAATCTCAACTTAGCTTTAAATATTGTATTTCTTTCATACTTTAGTACTTAGTAGGATATCTTTTTGTGTCCACAATAACTTTTAAATGTTTTCTTATAGATTTAATCAGTTTTTGGTAATTTCTGCATCGGTTTTCCTCCATGCTTCTGTTATTATTGTTTTTACTTCCCATTATGTGTTTATATGTCATGTTTTCTTTTTTTTAAATCAAATTCTCACCAAATTTGTTCTATTGGGCTAAATAAACTGATTGAGGAAGTTTTTTCAGAATTTTGGACAGTTATAGAGACACCAGCGGCGTACATTGAGAGCAGAGGGCTTCGCGTCATTATCCTGTTACAAAATGAAGTAGTCTCCTATATCCAAATTTTCACCGGATAATTTAAAATTTCATTTTAAAATATTTAAATAGAGCTGATGATTCACAATATCATAAAAAAATACCAAATTACCTAACTTGAGGCTTATTTACACCTCCACGCAAGAACTTCTCCACCTCCATGCTGAAGCATGGGGTGGAGTTCTTCTTCCACATAAATTCATGGATTAAATTCCTCATTTTTTCATTTACAAACTATTACATGCCCATCAGAACCAAAAATGTTTAATTTTCCGTCATCCCAATCAATTTGCTGTCAATTTTGAATTTCTGAAACTTAATCCCAAGAATCAAATTGGATCAATGAACTATGGAGATGGAAGTGTTCTTGCGTGGAGGTGTAAATCGGACTTAAAATTAGGTAATTTGGTATTTTTTGATGATATTGTGAATCATCAGCCCTATTTAAATATTTTAAAGTGAAATTTTAAATTATCTGGCCAGAATTTGGATATAGGAGACTACTTCATTTTTTTACAGGATAATGACGCCAAGCGCTCTGCTCTCAATGTACGCCGCTTGTGTCTCTCTATAACTGTCCAAAATTCTGAAAAAACCTCCTCAATCAGTTTATTTAGCCCAGTAGAACATATTTGGTGAGAATTTGATTTAAAAAAAAAGAAAACATGACATATAAACACATAGTGGGAAGTAAAAACAATAACTACAGAAGCATGGAGGAAAACCGATGCAGAAATTACAAGAAACTGATTAAATCTATAACAAGACATTTAAAAGTTATTGTGGACACAAAAAGATATCCTACTAAGTACTAAAGTATGAAAGAAATACAATATTTAAAGCTAAGTTGAGATTTTTGTTAGGTGTACGAAGACTTTTGTGGCGTAATTTTTCAATAGCTTTTTGATTATTAATTTTTAAAAATAATAGTTATATCATTTAAAAAAATAATTATGTCATTCTATTAAGAACAAGTTGCAGATATCATAAAAAAATTACAATTACAATATATTAATTTTTATTAGTCGAAAACATTAAATTTTATAGGAAATTGAAAGTGTACGAACACTTTTGGGGTCCACTGTATATAAGAATGCTCATTTAACATAATTATAAATAACAAAGTAATAATTATAAATAAATAACATAATGATAAAAAATAAATAATAATAATTACATATTAATAACACATTTGTAATAATATTTATAAAGTAACAATTATTACAAATAACGAATATTATATGATTATTACACATAATAATAATTGATTTTATATTATATAATAAAAAATAATTACATAATATATATTAAAATTGATAATGAATAGCAATTAAGAAGTACTGAAAACTTGCTATGTTCAAAAACTGAGAGTTTCTTCAACGAATTTCATCGAACAAGAAACGTTATAAAAACATTTTTAAAAAAATAAAATAAATTGAAAATAAACGATTTATAGCAATAATTAAAAATACAAACACTCATTCTTTAAAAAAAAATATCCTATTTCTCCCCAATGATATTAGAAATATCCATGTTCGAAAATAGCATTAAATAAAACAGAGACTGAAACAATAGTTTAAATCAGAATTACAATGAAAATGGTTATAAATTGTAAAAAGAAATCAAATTTAAAATCGTCTGAAATTAATAGGATTACCGCGGAACAGAACCAATAAAAATTATTTCTAATAAACTTTATCTCCATGGCAACCACATCGCCAGACGATAAAAATATCAAGGTAACCATATTGTAATGTTATCGCTCATCTTGGCGAACATAAACAACTTGGAACCTGCCCCGTGATATCAAAGTAGCACCTAAGTATTTTTCCATAAATATGTATTCCAATTCTAATCCCGGAAACAATCTCGGGATTTGGATAATGTAATCTCGAAATCCGCGATTGAAAATATAACACGGGATTGCAAACCCTATAAGCCAGTGTCGACGTAAAAGCCTATAATATTTTAAAAAATAACCATTTTTTCATCTCTAAAAAGTCAATTTTTTTAGAATGAGCGCTCGTTGCTTTAATTTTTTCCCCGGTTGTTATAACCAGATATTTTTTTTACCTAGATATAATTAATCTCGGAAACAGAGTCGTTAAGGTTTAATAACCTATTCCGTCTTTTAATGAGTTCACACACTCAGTGCTGAAAAGTGAACAAAAAAAAAGTGAATGCAACCAAGAAAAATAGCTTCAAAGGTCCGATGGAAAAAAAATATTTTTATCGACTAAGGTGTTTTCCGATGATTAGTTTTTTCATCAAAATGGCGGCAGATGTCGGTAACGATGCCTCCAGTAGTGCCCTCTGAAACTCACTCTCACGCCGAGCTTGTTATAGTAATTGCTTGCTCAAACTCGGTATAGAACTTTAATGGCATTTTGACAGTATAGTTTTCGTTTAACGCAGTACATAGTGAACTAGTTTTCGACCCGTCATCAAGATGAATGGTCTGTGGTAGTAGATATGATTTAAGCCTCTATTCACTGTTGTACACAATGTTTTAAATAGAAACTGGTAGTTTAGAGAGAGATTACAAAGATGGTAGTAATGGAAAACATTGTTTAAAGTTTGTGAATAGCATGATGTAACTTATATATTTTAACGAAGAGAAATTTAAAGTAGCTAAATGCTTAAACCATGCATTTAGTTAATGAAATGCATTAATTTAAATTAACAGACGTGAAATATGTTACTTTAATTTTATTTATAAGATGAATTAGGCATCGAGGGAGCATCAATTTATAACTCAACACCAGAAGATATTTGTTATACT
>BMAO01002484.1:0-19784 GCA_019973975.1 Trichonephila clavata | reverse complement strand
ACTGAGGATAATCCCTTTCTTTCAATTTCGGCGTCGTCAGAAATATTTCGTTGTTACTTTAAAGAAATGCCCACGCACAACAGATATTTTATATTGTTTGTAATGCTTTTATTACGGCTATTCTTAACTATTTCTGTTTTCACTTTTATTTTTGAAAAATTACTTCTCGTGAAACTAAATACTTTTTTCTTGTTATACGGATACAATATTAAATCCATCTCATGATTTTTTTTTAACAGAATGTTAGATAATGTTGTCAAGAAGCGATAAATTAAATTTTATCATACATTTAATAAAAAAATATATATATACTCTATTTTTTACAATTTAATTCCGATACCTTTTTCATGTACATATTTATTCTGCAATTGCATTAAAAAAAGAAATTTACGTATTCAGTTTGAAGATATACATTTATACTTATAATTGTGAATTACTAACGAAGCAAAGCAAATTAAATCCAATATTAATTACATATACAAAATTGCATCACAAAAATAATGCAATAGTTGTGTTTATATGAGAATATCTCTAAAATTTCTACTGTTTCAAATTGCAAAAAATAATTAGTTCTATTTAAATTTATTTTGTCTGTATTGAATTAATTTAGTAAGATTTTTTTTTTTAATTTGTAGAATAGTCACATATAAACGTTATGTAGGTTAAGTTTTCTTAAACGTATTATCGTTTTGCTTTAAATGAATGCAAATTTTTTCTAATTATAATATACATGATGACTTCATTTATATTATCGTTTGTTTGTTAAAATATATTGCTCAGATGGGGATATTTTGTCATTATTTTAACGTTTTTTTTTTTTTTCAATTGAAGAAAAGAATTGCGATGCGTTTTCGACACTGGTTGAATTTATTAGGTAATTAATGTTTATATATTCACGATATATCATTCTTCTGAGGAACTGTTTGATCATTTGAGTGATGATAAGTATAAGTCATCGGTAGAATATATAAACTTCAGTTCCCGCAGCTTCAAATTTATTCTTCCAAATTATAAATATATCAGGATCTTAAATTTAGCAAATACACAGCTGTATAAAACATAATATTTACATTATTTGTTCCCCCTTTTTATACATCAACTATTTATTAATTTTTGTTAGGATGGTAACTGCACGAACATATTCCTTACATCCAAAATGACTGATTAAAAAGCGTTTTGAATTCAACGCGTTCCCATAAAACTATAAACAAAATAAGTACGGAGAGTTCTGGTACTCGAAACCAATTACCACCGACAAAATGAATGGTTGGTGTTCCTACTCTTTAAACCAGAAATGACAGGACCACCGTTGCATGTGGAGTGTAATCAACAAAGTTATGATCACGCAACTTGGCATAAGAGCCAAAATTTAATGTACATATAACCGGAAATGAGTGGTAATAGAGTAATAATGGGCAAAATAAAGCACCTTCTAACATTTACCCAGTATCATCGTGACAAATTGTTGATGCCAACTAGAGCCATTCCGATTGGTATTATGAGCACAGCTTCGTGTAATTAATATACCTGAAAAGGGTGTCGTTTGTCGATGGTGCATTATTATCGATTTAATGTATATACAGTCGACTCTCGATGATTCGAAGTTGAAGGTATTAATGAAATATTTCAAATCATCAAAAGGGTTTAAAAACTTCTGAATTTGTTTTCTAACACATTTAAATTTTAAAATATGTAATAAAATGCAACAGAGTGCATATGTGCAAAAAATATTTTTTTAAACGTACATAGTATACAGTATAAATGCTATACATAATTTAAATGTCATGCATTAAAATATATTTATATGTAATTTTCTTTCCCCCACTACCAAATCTCTTACATTCTTAATTGGAATTTCAAAGGTTTCGCACCCAGATCCCTCAGATACTGTCCCAAACGCCATTGATTCTTCAAAGTAGGGTTCAGTGCCACCCATGTTCCATTTGGTGCCACATGCCATAAGTCAAACATATGAGCCATAAATTGTTATGCCAAACGAATGCAAAAAAAAAAAAAATTACTCAATCCTACGCATTAAAATATAGCTGAGCATCCTTCCTGAACACATAATTAGCAAGACCACGTGTTAAACAAAATATATGAATGGCTGACTAAAGGTGCTGCAAAACTGTCCCCTTGAAGAAGGGAAACAATAGAAGTGCATTTTCGCCTTAGAAACTGGAAACATAAAGAAGTGGCAGCGGACAGATGGTCATCAAAAGGACTACGTTACAGGAAAGACACACAGAGACAATGCAATACAAAGTATGTAAACTCCAACCTGTTTGCTATAGGACTCTAGATAGTATGTTTCCGAATTGTCGATAGTTTTTTAAGATAACTACAAATTATTGCGGGTTGTAACCTGGGCAGCTACAGATATTTCTTCGAAATATTAAGTGTTATTTTACTCAAACGTATTATTTTAGTTTGCAATATCAAGTGGTTTTCTAGGGACTGAACATATACTTCGAATTAGCGAGAAGTTCGTATTATCAAAATTTCGAATTAGCTACAGCCGATTGTGCGTATTAATTAATTCAAGATTTGGGGTCTGTAAAAATAAAATTTCTTCTTCATCTTTCATAAAAGGAACCGAAGAAGCTAAAAAAAATTTTCGAAAATTAATAAATAATCAAAAAAAAAATAGTGATAAAATATTAGGTTTGAAAATATGTATCATAAAAAGTATCGTAAGTTTGTGAGTTAGATCTTGGATGGAGAGTCGATAGATTTATTGAATGCGTAAAACGTTGGCACTCATGCCACATGAGGGCACATTAAATGATCCTAGTTCAAACAAAAAACTTGAATTAAATAAATTCAAGCATCTAAAATTTGGTTTCGGGAGACTCCACTAGATGGTGCCTCCAATGTAATGGCTCCCACAATTGGGAACAACCAAAACTTCTACATATTTGAAAAAAAAATGTATGTAACAGAAATGCGGACTTATATCGAAAGGTACTCCAAAGATATTTTTGATAATGAACAATTAATTTTCAGTAATATTTCAAGTTAAATTTAATTTTGTATATAATACTCGTAATTTTTATTTTTATATTTTTTCTGCATTTTTTTTTTATTGTTCTTCATATTTGTAAAATTTAGTTTTATCTTCTTTCGGAACCTATGAGATCAAAAGGTATAAACAATTAAATGAAAATGCTCTTAATTTCTGGAGCATCATCGATTTAGAAATTATCAAGGCTAAATATCCCCTTAGGGAAAATAAACCCTTTTCATTAAGTAACACCAAGGAAGCTTGAATGTTAATAAATGTTTTTGTAATCAACGCAAGAATGTATTGTGTAACTGCGATCTTCATTACCTTCCACTAATCCCCCAAATTAAAGAAGAAAGCAATTCTTCCAAGGAGAACCCATTATCGCATCAGTTTACTAATCACAAGGGGAAATACTACCACTGTTACGTTTAATATGTTACATAAGAAGGCTAAAAGGAGAAAATCAGCACTCTTCGAAGAACTCCTAATAGGCTCAATCATTGAAAAGATCTTGTTTCCACAAATTACTTATTTTATGACTGGCGAAAATTTAAGTATTATTTTATTAATTTATATGATTTATAGATCAATACATGAATGCGTGTCGAATGAATTCCTAAATATAAATGCTTTCCTGATTTGAAAATTTTAAAAAAAAATTCTCAGCAGAAAATATACAGCACATCCGCTTAAATCCGATGTCGCCTCAATATTTATAGAACGACAAGAGTTATACTCATAAATACGAGGTCTAATTATAGTAAATTTATCACTTGTGGTACAGAAAAAACACATTGTAGTGCCAACTAGTGGATAAATATGGAGTTAACTTTCTTATTTCAAAAACAATTGGAGAAATATAAAAAAGTATATTACAAAGTTGTTCAATATCATTGATTTAGTACAATAAAACAACTTGAGCACAAAAAGACACAAATGTAAAGCATAAATAATTCATGTGTTTGATCGTATTGAACAAAATTGCACTTTCCGAATATAAGGCTCCTCTATATTTTATGATTAAATTGTTGTCCAAGAGAAACAATAAACTTCTCATTTGAATTTGCACTGCATTTTCTTCAATATGGCAGCAGACACACTAACACAAGCATTCTTAATATAGTTTTGAGACCCCGGTGCAAAATTCATGGATGGGTTGCACACACTCTTTGTTTAATGTATCTCAGCAGAAAAATAGTTCAATGGGCATAGATCAGGTGACCATGCAAGCCCTTTAATGCAATCTTCATACCCAATGACTTGTTGCTGCAACGTGTTTCTATTGCACTTTGGAAAACCTGTTACCTTGTATGGAGGTACTCTGTTCTGTTGGAACCATATTTTTGTAGGTCTCATTCAACGTTAAATTCTTTAGAAAATGGGATATTACATTTTCCATTAATGGCAAAGTTTTGAGATTCCATTAACGTGTCCTCGTAAAATACTAGGTAAAGCAGTATTTTTTCTAATATTGTTCACTAGAAATTTATGCACCAGTGATCTTCATGTCTAATTTCGACAGCACGTATATGACTCTTAAATAACCAGAAATGGAAGTTTTTCTAGTTGTGCAGAGTATTATATGCACAGCGCGCCTCATCCATCCATTTGATGCCAGCGAGAACCATTGGCTGGAGATAAAAGTGGTTCATGAATAAATGGTACCAATCATAGCGTCCATTGGTGCCTGCACAATTGGGGGTCCAATAAATATGCAATTTACTTCTTCTTTTTTTAACATTGTAGCACATAATGTTTCCTTTTTTTTCTAAATAGTTGTTGAACGACATTGTTGATGACGTTTTCTATGTGTATATTACATTTTTTTAAAAATAGGAACGCTAAATCCAACTATACGCACCAAGTGGCTTTGTAGGCAGTTTTTTGTGTAAAGCATGAAAATATTTACAAAGCTTAGACCGCACTTTTATGGTTATGGCTCGTCCTATTAAGGAGGTCAGTAGGGTAAAAATCATGGAATGATCGGTTTTGAGTTTGATATTTCTGAAATCTGTATTTCATTACCTTTCTAGGGATATAACATTTATGCCATATTTTCAATCAGAACTATGTCAAAATGACTTTTAAAAAATCATCAACTGGTGGGTCACGCCCCCTTTTGACAGATATTTGCCTTTTAAATATCCTGAAACAATTGCAAAGCCTTCTTTTTGTTTATTCAAACGCAATTAACTTTAGATAACAGTTGACTGTTCGATTAACTGTATGTTTGGTGGAGGAATTTCGAGTTACAACATGTTTCCAAGAGTTTTAAAGTATTATTTCTTCGTTATTAAAAATTCACTTTCACAAGGTATGTTTTTTTTCAAAACTACTATTTTCATAATTTATAAATTTAAAATTACTTTTTAAAAAAATAAAATTTTTCTAAATTTACTGTATGTGAAAAAAAAAGCTGCAAATTTACATTATATATTCCTTATGCATTCTTGTGGATACTGAAGTGATATTTTGAAAATATTACAAAAAAAACCAAAAAAACATTTAGCTAAGAGCACATGTGTCAAAAAACAAGCAACTTTGAATAAATTCAGTGATGATAAATAAAAGTGTTTTTAAAAAAACTAATTTTTTTTTAAAAAAAATATCATTTTAGTATAAATATAAATGTTATTTTACTGTACAGAGAAGTTTTAAAACTTAAATATTCAAAATTTTCTGAATGAATTGTACGTACAAAAATTCAGTTGTGTAATACCAGTTGTCGTTGCAAGAAGCTGGTTAAATACATAAAAATACCTAAATATCATGTTTAAAAACATAAAAACAGTTTTATTTTTACTGTTTAAGAAATCATGTGTACAGTTTAGAGAAACTTTTGAAATTTAAAAGTCTTAGAAACTTATGTTTGCATGTGAACACACTAAACACATATGAAAACTTTCGGAATGACGTAAAATCATGTTTTTTCAAATGCACACAAAACCATATAGATAAATTTTTTCCCATTATATTTATGATGATATTTGCTCTACTTTGATATTTGTAATACATAAATGCTACAAATTCTTTTAAATTTATAGCGATTTTGTGATAATAGATGTAAATTTTACAAAATATTTCGTTAAACAAAAACTGAAAAATGTTATGTATATACTTTCTGAAATTTGAAAACATTTTTGATGCTTTTTTTACTTAAAATATATTGACTTGATGCTAATGTTGAATAAAATGTGGTAAATACATGTTGGAAGTCATAATGTTTGTGATAAAGTGACATTTCATGTTAAAAATGCATTTTTCAAAAGTTTGTTTATAAAAATTTATGTTTTTTTTCTCAGAAAAAAATGCAAGGATGCTCATAAAATTTCAGTCAAACATAACTCATATGTACACTGAACATAACCATGTACACTGAAGTGTGCCTTTATAAATTTTCCCAAAATATTTTAACATAAAGCATTAATCGTAGAAAAAATGAAAATTTTCAAGAAATTCATTTTAATATTTTTATGTTGCATGGTTTTGAAAAAACTTAACATTATATTTGAAATATCTCACTTCAGCATAAATATTAAAGTCTAATTAATATTCAGACTAAATCAGAAGTCTTAATATTTAACAGTTTCTGAGAAAAAGTACACATATATATGTGATGATACGGGATGATTTTTGTCGTTACCTGTAAAGCTTGTTATCACAAAAAATTATATAAATTTCATGTTTAAAAATATAAAAACAGTTTTCTTGTTGTTTTGGATATCATTTATGTAATATTTAAATAAACTTTTTAATTCTGATAATTTAAGAAATTGTGTTTACATGTGAATATACAAAGCACTAGTGAAACTTTTCGAAATATCATATATTCATGTATTATATTTCTTAATTCGTGTCTTCTTTTTCTATAAATTTATTGTATGCATGAACTGGAATTTTTTATTTTATATTTCATATCTATTGTGTATACTGAAGTGAAATTTTTGAGATATTCCTCAGACATTTAGCTAAAAAGCAGATGTTGTAACATAGAAAAGGAAATTTTTTTTTAAATACATTATTCTACTGTGCAAAAATTACATTTTTAAACAGGTTGATCAATTTTTTTTAAAAAAAAAATCACTTCTGTATAAAGATAATGTTAATTTAATACACACATAAATTTTTAAGCTTTGTTTTCAATAGATTCTTAGTAAAAGGTACATAAATATATCCCAAAATGCAATGCCCTTTTTCGTTGCACAAAACTTGTTACATACAAAAAATACACAAATTTCATGTTTAAAAACATAAAATCAGTTTTCTTGTTGTTGTTTTGGATACCATTTATGTAATATGTTAAGAATCCTTTTAATTCTGATACTTTAAGAAATTGTGTTTACATGTAAATTTATAAAACACTAATGAAATGTTTTGAAATGTCGTATAATGATGTATTACCAAAGCCATATTTTCATGTATTGACACATTTTTACATGGTATTTATGAGGCTTATAGTCAACTTGGATGGACAGTAATGTATCAGAATACAAAATCCTTCAAAAATTGATGCATAATTTGAGAAAAATGATGCAAATGCTATAAAATATCTCGATAGATTAAAAGTGAAAAATGCTATACATGTATTTTCTGAGGAATCTAAGTAAAAGAAATAAGTAAAAAGTCTTAAAAGTTATTGAGAATAAGCTAAGTTTTGAAAAAATAGTGCAAATACAGATTGTAATTCATAATTTTTTGATGAAGTGACATTTTATAATAAAACTGCAATTATCTCAAAACGGTGTTTTTAAAAATGCGTGTACCATTTTGTCAGAACCTATTCAACGGAAGCACTTGCAATCTTCACTGAATATTACTGATATGTTAATATATATACTGAAGTGAACCTTTATTAATATACTGATAACATTTTTGTAAAAGTCAGTTATCGTGAAAAAAAAGGACATTTTTCAAAAAATTCATTCTGATACATTACGATGAAAGTTTTTGAAAAAACTAAACAATATATTTGAAAAAGCTCACTTCAGTTTAAATAAAAAAGTCTAATTAATATACAGAAAAAATATTAAGTCTGTACATTTAATATTTTATGAGAAAAAGGTACATAAAAATGCTCAATTTAACATTAACGGGATAGGGGGTACCGAGTACCTTAATAAATTATTGATGTAAAAAATAGTTTAGGGAGTACAGTATGTAAACAACTCACCACACAAAATGAATTTCGAAGAATAACAAGATATATCGCAGCGAAATTTATTTGGCCCATAACATGGAACACAAAGATCAAACGGTTCAAATTCCAGCCTTTCGTGAAGTGTGGATGATTACAAAATCGTTATATAGTGTAGCCTCCATTGTTGGTTATAATAGCTGCCACACACCTCGGCATAGAATCAAAGTGGATTTGGATATATCCTAGGGGTACAACTGTCCATGAGGCTTTCACATATTGCCAAAATTGATCTAATGTAACAGAGGGGTGTTTATCCCAAGCCAGTCATTGAGCAAGCATGGAGTGCACGTTTTTGATTGGTGATAGATCGGAAGAACAATCAGGCAAACGATGCAATTCAATATAATGGGTAAATAAGAACTCTTGAACACGGCGTGCAAAGTGTGATCACACATTATCCTGTTGGAATATGGCTGATAGCAATAACTGAATATATGGGAGAACCACCGACTCCCACACCTCATAGATGTTCACCTCAAACTGGATGTTCAATGCATACTAGTGGGGTACGACACGGAAATCCAATACCACCTAGAACCATGATCTGTAATGCCGGACCAATGTGACAAGGCAAAATACAACAGTTCAGCATTTTCTAGCCACGTTGTCTCCAAACTCGAATTTAATTGTAGGGATGTTGCAGGCATAAGCGGGATTCGTCAGTAAACACAATATCATTCCATTCATTTGTCAATATCTGTAGTTAACGTCATCATTGTCGGTTCAAATGACTGTGGTTTCTAGTCATTGGTAAACGAAGCTATGGACGCAGCAACGAACATTCCACTCAGCTACAAAGTCGGTATCGAATCATGCGTAACAGACTGATTTTGTTGTGCTATGGCTCGTGTTGTGGTTGCACTATCCATCCCTGCTATGCGCACAATCCACTTGTCATCAAAGGCAGTGATGCAACAAGGTGTATGTGATAGGTCTCTTCAGTCCATCGTTTAATCCTATATCCAGCGATAACAAAGCCGCATGACAGATGCTTAGTTTCGTTCACCACGTTGACAAGTTTCTCTGAAGGATAATCCGCAATATATATATAAGGTGTGTTATCCTTCCACGGTCGAATTCAGAATCTTGGTCAAAAGACGCTCGATGTGTTTCACGAGTCATATGTAAAGGCATATGTAATCAGCTTACCAAAAAGGAAAAAAAAAATTAAAAAAATCGCACGAAAAACCACTGTCGTGATTCAAATCTCTTCTCCCTTTAAATGGAGCTCTCTGGTGGCACAACGGTCGCCTGTGATATGCAGCTGCGCTACAATGCTAATGATTTGTATATCTCTTCGCCGCAAATGCATGATATAAATTTCACATGATTCGCATGCGTTCTTCAGTGAGTTGCATTTTGTAAGAACATCAGTGTATTAATGCAATTTCTGAAACCTAGCAGGTTTTCACAATGAGAAACAATTTCTCTAAGAAATGCTAACAATTATGGATGCTAATTATTATGCTAAAAGGTTTCTCTGTTGTTTCTCAATACTAGATCTCGAGGGAAAAAAATGTTATTCTATAAACTACAGATATAAATATATTGTTAAACAAATCAGTCTTACAAAATGCATATTGTAATGTAGATTGTGTTAATGTTGAAATATCCAGTTATTGTCTATCTCAGAAATCTATTAAATAAATGTAAAAGTTATTTTCGTACGAATGATTTACATTGGATACTTAGGCTTTCCTTGGGAGTTTTGATGGAAATAAAAAAATGTGTCTTCCACAAAAGTATATTTTATTTAGAGGAATAAAGTAATGCATTTTTTATTTAAAGAAGTTTAGCTTCTGAATCAGAATTTCTTGTTTTCCTCAAAGTCACGTTTTTAAGGAATGAAATATGATACATTTGATTTAATAATAACTACGATTATAAATATGTATATTTTAACTTTATTTATTAAAACTGTGATTTATATCAATCTGCATAGTCATTGAAAGTATGTAAAAAACTTCAATATTATTTTCTACTTTTCATAGTTAAATAATTAAATCAATCTTTCTTGTTAAATTGAATTGAATTGAGATTATTGATAAAAAAAGTAAAAATAATATGAACGTAAAACCAATAAAAAAGGGTATGTGCCATATCCGACGCATGTGTGACTGGAGTATATTCCTTAAATAATGTTGTCTTTGATTATATAGTAGACAAAAGAATAAATTAAATTGATTGCATATGATACTGAAAGTATACATGCATTTTCTAGATATATATTATGAAATAATTAACATCACTTATGTTGCATACATATATGTTACTCAAAGTATATGAGTACATTTTTAAGAAGGTTGATTTACTTTACTATTAGTGTCATTTTTTGAGCATTAATTACATTAATACTGTCGGAATTATTAACCCCTGTAACAAGAGGCGTGTGGAAACTAATGTATGATACGGGAACGCCTGTAGATACATGATTTACGAATCAAGAAAACATCGCGTCAATAGTTGTACTATACCTAGTCATTGCCAGTACCTACAGGAAACAAAATATAAATTAAGCTATGATTTTAAAAATTGTACTAATCTTAATCATTTATCTTTATTGGAATCAATATTGAAATCTCCTCAAAGTATGAGTGGAAGTACATGATCCTGTTTCTTCAGTAGTTTACAATCACCGTCCGTATATATATATGCTTCATTATATATATATATAATAATAGAGAAATTTACATAATCTATATATATATATATATGGAAGAAATTTATAAAAATATATTCAAAACAAAAAGTATTAAATAAAGAACGTAACAAGAAATAACGTAATAAAAAAGAAAGACATGAAGATCGAATCTATAAAAAGGAAATACAAAAATGAACCTGGAGATTCAAAAAGCAATTTCGGACTTAGTATCGAATAATTGGGGTTAAACTAGTTTGAAGGCACCAACCTTCCCCCTTTGCAACTCGGTAGGAATAACCAAAATAAAATGAATATAAATTCAATAAAGAACCTCACAGAAAGTATGAGAAAAAAAACTATCTACTACTATTCAACAAAAAAATTTTCCTAAAATTTTTAAACGGAAAAATACTAAAAGAATTACTTAATAAAAGGATTCTTCAAAAACGATTTTTCAAACGTTCAGCTCACAGAACTTTTTCAAAGAGATCCAAAAGTCTTCAAACCAATTGAAAGCTATTATCAAGTGTGTTAAAAATCCAAATTATACATAACATATTCCTTTAAACCAGAATCTAAAGATAGACGCCAAGAGAGACGACACTCAAATTTGGTAAGCTATAATTCGGTGGGTTCAAAAATGTAAACATTTTTCAATGTGTAAGATGTTCAAATGGGTGTGGAGAAAATGTAAACTTTGAGAAGAATGCTAAAACATAATCCTCACAGCAAGACAAACAGTATACTGTCTTTGAAATCCTAAAGATATATATATATATATATAATACATACTCTTACACAATTTAAAATAATAAAATAGATTTTAAATTTTCATTATATAAGAAATAAAATTAAAATGATGGAAATGTTGTTTCAATATTTGTTTCTTTCAATTGTTTCTGCAAGTACTTCATCAATTAAGATGATGGTTGACTAACGGGAAAGTTTTTATTTCAAAACCGAAACGTATCTCTGAAGTAAAATGTATTCTATAAGAAACCACAATATATTTATTTTATAATAATAATTATTTTCTAGGAATTTGAAATCATAAACTGATTATCAATAATCATGTTCCAGCCGATGTTCCATGTAACAACCGATTGCTTAAAAATTGACATTAAAACAAAAATCTAGTTTATTGAAAAAATAAGCAATAAAACATTAATTTCAGAAAAAGGGCAACAATTAATGGAACTTTTTAGAGTATAAATATAAGGATAAATTTTCAAATAAGGATTAATTGTTATTGTTGAAAATAACAATTTGAAACCGATGATTTTTTCTTTTAAAGTAATGCTTATTGAACGGAATGTGGAGAAGCCTATCCGGATTTTAGAACCAAAGACATATAAATCCGGAGTCCAGTAACATAATCACTAGACAAAAATGATCACCTTTGTCTGGAGGCTGTCACTGACTGCTACAAAGGGAATATTCTAAGGGTATTAGACGAAAAACACAAACACTCTTTTAAAATCCATACTTTTTGAGCAGTTTTTTCAATCTTTAAACTAAACATAGATAACAACGATGGACACTTTGGAAAAAAGTTTCGTGTGGTAATTTTTTATAAATATTGAAGTTATTGAATATTTTAATTAGAATTTTGAGTATTTTTTGAATAACAGCAACAAAAGAAAATTGTTTGGCATTTCATATTTTAAATCACTGATGCAAAAATAAGCAAGAAATCATTTTTTTTTAGTTCAGAATTTTGATTCATCACAATGGTAAGAAATTCGTACAGAATAACAAAAATACCTTGTCCTAAAAACGTATAAATATTAACTCATATTTTTTACAAAGAAAATGAGTATAAATATTAACTCATTTTTTTATATCGTATCGTGCCCAAGTAAGTGATCTTTCTGTTTCTGTAATTATTTTATGTGTGATTTTTGTACGAAAAAAGTGATCGTAATTTTAAAAAAGAAGAAAAGTAGTCCTTCCTTCGGACAGCAAATTTGCACATGCGCAGAACTCAGCTCATCGCTTTTTTTTAACCTGTTACCTCCCAGTGATATATTTATAGATCACCTCCCATTTAGAACTCCCAGGGAAAACAATATCTTTTAATCATTTCGTATTTGTCACTGTCTGGTTTCCTTACAATTGTGGCCACACCCCCAAACGAGATTTGAAGCATTCTTTCCCACAGTAGTCCAGCAGCTAGCGACTGATGTTCGCGATTTTGGAGCTTCAAAGTGCAGCTTTTGATTTTGTATGCAACAGAAAAAAAATTAAATTTATGTTATACTTTTTCCATGAGTTTTACATTTTCAATACATCTTTAATTATTCTAGCTTATTTATATTAGAAAAATAACTGTTTTTATTGTTAAAATGTAAAAGTATGTTACACTTTTTTCATGAGTTTTACATTTTCAATACCTCTTTAATTATTCTGCTTATTTATTTTAGAAAAATAACTGTTTTTATTGTTAAAATGCAAGTTTAAACATGCTGATCTATAAATAGATCGCTGGGCGTTAGTGGTAACTAATATAATCTTTTCCGCGTTTCATTTCTTTCAGAATGTCTCGGCGTAAAGTGTTTCACACCGCCGAAGAAGCGTTAGAATATACGTTTTCTAAGGAAATATAAACTGATATAATTGCTTTACCGCCTGATGTGGATGAGTTAACTAACGAAGAATATTTTTAGGACGATAAAATGACTACTCTATCGGTAAAAGATCTGTCAAGAAATGTAGAAATTTGTGTGCCCATGGAAGACATATAAAAAGTATAAAATACATCCAAAGATATATCGCCGTTGAGTACCTCAAACGGGGAACAGATTCTAAGAAAGGCACTGGAAGAAATCAGATGATGTCATCAAGGTCAAACGTAATAGACTTTGTGCGTTTAGATAAATAACCATGCTATAGGAAAAAGACAAAACCAAAGAAGATGCCAGATTCAAAAATTTAAGGGTTGATCTCTTACATTTTGTACAAAATGTAATGTAACCCTTTGTCGAAATGCTTTCCATTATATCACACTTAACTTGTACAAATTGGCTGTATAAAATTGTAACTAAATAAGTTTAGATCAGTTAAATAATATTTTCTATTTTAAATCTTATTAGTTGTTTTTAAATTCACAATAGTTACATTTCCCTCCCTAAACTTGTAATTTTTTAAATATGAAACCATAGGAAAGTGTGTTACTTGGTGTTTTACTACCATAAGCACCCAGCGATCTATTTATAGATCACCTATTATCTCAACTGATAATTACGGAAAATATATACAACTTCATAATTACTCTATTTATGATATATGAAATGTAATTTAAAAATATTTTTCAAAAATTTCGATTTTAAAATAATTTGGGCGTTAACGGGTTAACACACGCTTGTACAAAATTTACTCCTGATAATATTTCCACACACATACCGGAGGCTTTACATCAAAATCAATTCTTAAGGACTAAACTCTGAAAAGGACAACTGTTAATGAAGAATTTTAGAGTAAATATTAATCTAAATTGAAAACAAAGAATTGTTATTATTGCTTTAATTAACAGTTTCATGTAAATCACTTTTTCTTTAAAAATTATGCTTAGTGAACAAATATGGTGATGCCTATTCTGCAGTACAGTATCATATATATGACTACTAGACTAATGAACAACTGCTGTCCTGGTTTCTGGCTTAATAAGTCACCACTTCAGTACTCAAGTACCTGCTTTCTTCCAACTGCAATTTGAGTCATGAGCATATCCCCCCCCCATTAAATCGTACATAAGCTACGATGCTCTCTCAAAATTCAAGACTTTAAAATCTTGTTTGAAAAAGACAAATGTAAACTAAAAACTCTTGCTAGTCGTGTAATAGCAGCAAATACCCTTACGATCTCAAAAGGGCAATTTGGGAAAATTTCGAACACTTGTCACGAAAGAACAATATTATTTCTATAAGTATCTTCCTCCTAAGGACAGAATATAATCTTAATGAATAAATACAATATTCTATTCACATTTCGCAATCAACATTTACTTTGATCCTTCCGTCAACACTCAAAATAAACCATTTACTACATTAGTTTCCTACTCATGGTGACCCATAATCGCATTTCTGATGAGAACGTGACCGCTGGAAACTAGAAACGGTAATCTCAGTTGTAGTATTATGATCAATGTTAAAACCTTTACTATCTGCGAGAGATGAATCAATAAATAAATCATTAAGGTATGCATTTGACAGATGTGACTTTTGAATGTTTATTATCTATATTTAATTGGTGATAACATACATTACTTTTTATTCTCTTTGTCTTAAGGTATACAACGACTTGCGACAACTTTTTTAAAAAAATAGAGATATGGGGGGAGGGGTTGTGGTTTTTAGATTTACTTAATACATTTTCAAAAAATATGCTGAAATTAAAAAGAGAAAAGGAAATTATTATTACTGAAATGGGGAAAAAATGGTAAGGATTCTAAAAAAAAATTTAACATAAACGTAGTCTAACCTGTACCAAAAGTTTATAAAGAAATTTTCATATTTTCAATTATGATGTGTTGATTCATTTTTGAAATGACTTTCAGGATAAAAGCTGTTTTAATTTTTACAAAAACTAGAGCACTTTATCTTAGTTATTATATAAAATTGCGTAAAAAACTGTGATTATATTAACATAATGGACCGTGAATTTAATAATAAAAGAGTATTTGATAAATTTGAAGGTTAAAACACTTATACTATTATACAGAACAGCACAAAAGATTTCAGTTATTTATTTTCAAAATTTTAGCAAACGCTGGCCCCGTTTGAGCATTTAAAATAAAAAACACATTTCGTGTGAAACGCGTTTTAAACTGTGACATATCTTGCTTAAACTAATGGCATTTGCTTTTATTAAACCACTTGTAGTTTTGGTTCTTTGAACAGAAAACAATAAATTTCGTATTTTCATCAAGGTAATAAGATGGCCTGTAAAAAAAGTCATAAAAACCGTCAGATTAGGGTAGTGATATACCTTAAATGAGATTTTCTACAAATGGGTATATTTGTTAGTCTGTATTGATATATTCGTAAAGAAACTGATATAGTAAGGCGCAGATTTTATTTATTATATCCATTTTTTTCAAAAGCAAGCTCCGTTACGTAGAGCTAAACAACATATTCTAAATTGATAAATGAATATTAATTTATCATAAAATATAAGCAGACACGCACGGGTGTGTGTTTGTGTGAAAGATTAGCAATTTATATCATTTGTAAAATGACTTATTGTTCTCCCTTACAAGAAAAAAATTGTAAATATAATATTTTTTTTTCATATTTCTAAGGAAAAGACTTTTTATTGTTTGAGGTACAACAAAAAGATACTGTAACTTGAACCATGCTGCAATTTTTAGACAATACCATTAAAAAGCAAGCATTTTTTTTTAAACAAGTAAATGTAAACATTACGAAGATGTCTGGTCCTTTATTTGAAGAAACAAATGCATACATAAGCATAAACAGAAAGGCAAACAAAAGCATCTCATAGTTTTCGTACGTTTATTTCAACGATTCTATTTAAATATTCAAGACACTCTAAATTTACTATAAAAATAATGATGTAAGCAAACAACAATTTTTGCCATTTTTTATAAACTACAGTTTCGAGAAAAAATATGTTTTTAAAGTTAAGAGTAATAAGGATCCTGATACATAATTTGTAATCCCACCAAAGACCCATAACTAAATTTGCCTATAATCTGAATTTCTTACATAAAGCATTAGTAAAGAGTTTTATAATTAGTAAACAGCTGTATAATTTACAAGAAATGTTTTTTTTTAAATTTATAAGCAAATGATTACATTTTGAGAAAGAAGCAATAATAAACACATAAGTATCATGCGAACACATGTGTCGAGTGAAATATATTTCAAATACATTTCCCTTAAATGATAAATCGATCTATAAAAAGAAAATATATGATTTCTACTAAAAGTAGCACATTTCAACCATTTTTAGAAGCTAGTATATATAGATTTAAAACAGTACGTAACTTTTGAAATATGGGTTCTATAGCTGACTTTGATAACAATAATGATTTTGAGGTTAAAAATCGAATATTGTCATCAAATAAATGTTTAAACAGTTTTTCAAACCTTCTTTAGATCATTATACATAAAGATATAGATACAAAATTACTTCTATACAAAACTATTATACATCAGTCCTTATTTATTCTTCTTAGACTCGATACCTACGAAAGAAAGAAGACCATTACCATTTGTCAAGGAAAGATCCAGAGAACCTTTTTTGTTGGAATTAAAGGAGGTAATTTTGTATAAATAAAATACTGAAATTTACAAAAAAAATAAGGCCATTGATGTATTAAAATTCATCAAATTAAGCTGAATTAGATTTGTAGAGCGTATTTACCACTTGTATACGACTATCACAACATATATGATCTGCAAACATAAGCATATGAGTAGTAAACCTAATGGACGAGATTAACCTTCGATGGCTGGGTTCCTTAACATTGAATTTCAAACTGGTGAGTGGTTTGAACTGCTTAGAACACCGTTTCTCAATTGTGGGCGTGCCCTCCTCGGGGAGCGTGATAACTCTACGAGGGGGCGCGAGCACAATTAAAAGTCGTAAACAAGAGATTCTTCTAAAAATTATTAATTTACTGAAAGTAAAAAAATAGAATGCAGTCTGACATAATAAAAAATACAATACACATTTACTCTGATATTATAAACTTATAAATACATCACACAGTACTGCACACACACTGCATTTCTTAATTAATTTATCAATACTATTAGAACATGTTTAATAATTACCAGTGGACCCAAGGGCTTGTCATATTTTAATTTATATACAAAAATTAACACTTATCTTGATAATTTGTATGATTTATAATTAATCCCTTAACTGCAGATAAAAAGTTATGCGATTTGCTCCTCAATGCCACCATTTTCCACTTAGGCACACATATGTGATGCATTGGAGGAAGAGGAGGAATAAATAAGCCAATCCTCTGAAATAAATAAATCCTTCGCAAACACGCTATCAAGATCTTTTTATTGCATTCCAAAGCATTCGAAATAATTTTATGGATCGTTGTGCACAGAAAAAATTAGAAAGACTTTGTATAATTAATCGTCTTTACTTCGGAAAGACGTATATATACGCCCAAGGCAGTGAACGCTTTGAGTGAATGAGACGTTTATGTTCCTCTTGAACACTTAAGACTTTAAAGTCATATTGTTGCTTTAACGTCCAAGTATAGTAGTATTGAATTCGATACATTGTTATTGTTAAATAGAGGGCCGCGATGAAAGGTATGATTCAATATTGGGTCGCAAACTTTGAAAGTTTGAGAAGCATTGGCTTTGAAAAAGGTTCTGCAGAAGGCCAAAGCCCACCTGAGATTGTTTAGCCATCAATGATTGTGATGATTGATTTATCTCATTTCCACACAATTTATAATAACAATTGTCAGTTTTTAACAAAGTTAAGTGATAGAACTGCTTGAGAAATTTATATATTTTTGTGGATTATAATTCTATATATTTTATGAGTTCCAGAAGAGCATAAAACATGGAACATCAATAAGAACATTTCCAATCATATTTCTAGTATTCAGCCTTAATAGAATTAAGAAACTCTTTCTTTTCTTGATATGTACATTCTGATTCAAATAATACATTCAGTCGATGTGAAATGTTTTAATCAATCTTCATTATGTATTTTACAATACATTCCTACAATAATATTTTCAGAAATGTACTAGAGAGACTACAACGATTCCAAAATTATTCAGTTAAATAATAAACATTAAAGAAAACATTGTTTTTTAAAGAAAGGAAAGGAGGTGTATTGTAAAATGCATTAATCAGTTTATGCAGACAATATATATTTAAAGATTAATCTCTTAGCTAGTCAGTAGCAAATAAGTTAATTTCTAAATTAAAATTTGAAGCAGTGAGATGATGTCAAAGATTGAAATGTCTAGCTACAAATTATTGTTTCATTTCTTAAAAATTCTGTTGGAAAACTGGGAAAATATGCGAAGCGCAAATCACAAAGCTTGAAAGATACTATTTTTCTAAATCTATTTCATTCTATATGTGCCTGTTAAAAGAATATTTCATTAAGGAGATATTCATTATTTGTGATTTTTAAATGTAGAATAATTTTCATTTCTAAGATGTAACGCAATATTAGTAAGCAAATATATGGAATTGGTGTAATTTAATGAAAATTATATTTTTGTTGCATAATAAATGCACTTTTGTTATATATATAATTATTCTTTAAATTCCCAAATAAAAACTAATTTCATGAAAGATTTTTATATAAACTAAAAGCTAGTGTGTTGTTAATAATAAATATAATTAGATAATTAAATTTCCTAAGACAAAATTTTCGATACTATTATTTTACTCTCACAGTATTGTAATACGTAAATAAAATTTAAATTTTAATTACGTAATTTCCATTGAAAATTCTCTATTTACACACTTAGAATATATTTTTAGTTTTCTTATACTATCTTGTAGATTAATCTACTGTGAGTTGGAAACTCAAGTAAAGATTACAGCTCTCCCTAGTTAGAACTCAAGACATTATTCCAAGATCTGAATATTGTTTAGCTTATATACAGCAGGAAAGTTCCAGAACTTTCCAAACTACAATTACATAGTTACCTTTTTATAAATAAAATTTCAGTTAAAATAATGAAAGTAAAAAAAGGAAGACTCACATTTGATAAAAATACCACGAGATATAGAAACTAAAGCATAGCAACTAACACAAAGTTATTTTTGGTAATTCACCCACAGCGGGGCTCGGACTTCAATCAATACATATTTCCATGGCAACAAAGTGAACTATTTCTGCTACAATATTACAAGATCAAGGTAATATGAAATATGAAAGATCAAATGTTAGAGAACACAGAAGGTCATTTGCACTTA
>BMAO01002483.1:0-127318 GCA_019973975.1 Trichonephila clavata | reverse complement strand
TATAAGACGCTTTTTAAACTTTTGTTTTAAAGCGGTGATTCCAGAGTGGTTTATACAGACCCCCAAGGGTCTATGACGACCTGCAAGGGTTCCACGTCAGCAAAACAATGATTTGGGTCCATTGAGGTATAAGGTCTATTAAGTGGATCTCATAAAACAAAACGTGAATTTAATTTTAAAAGAAAATTTAATCAAGTGGAAACCAAATTTTACCCGTTTAACAGATTTATTTACTAAATTTAATGAGGTTAGTTTGTACTTAGTAGGACATGAATTTTATTAAAACAAGAACTATTTCAGCATTTCTCTCCAGATCAGCTAAGGATAATACTTGAGATTCCGAATTTTATCAATTGGACACAGACAATCTGTCAGGACATATTAACCTACGTTCAACAGTTAGATGCCTTTAATTCAGATTTTGAAACCAGGTGTGAGAATGCTTTAACTATATGGTAATACCATAATCGGCAATGGATTCATATGGTCACATTGAAGAAAAAATGTCACATTACAATAAGGACTGGTCGTTCTGACCTCTAACGAAGGTCTTAAAGTTTAGAAACAGATGTCAGGAATTTTGGCTTTAAAAAGTAAAACCTGTTATTAGTCCCGAACTATAGAATATCACGAGGAAATTTTAAATTGCTTTTCCTAGTGTGAAGGAGTTTCAGCGCAGTTGCCTATCTCCAAAACTAAAAAACAAAAACAAAAAATTGGACACTACTAACAGAGGAGATTTAAGGTTAAATCTGACAAAATTTATACCAAATGTTGAAAATTTGATATTGTAACACCAGATCTTCCCATTAAAATCATTTGTTTATTGTTCAGTTATTTTATTTAACAGTTTTATTTATTAATTGACTTTTAATTTAATTAATTCACAGTGATTTTTAAATTTTAAACGCTATACTCATTACAGATAGAAATTTAATTATTTTAAAGTAGGGGTAGTAGTACCAGCTGTCAAAAAGACAGTTAAGTTGATAAATTTGCAAAAACTCAATATTAATTAAGCAGGGGTCTATCCCAAACATTGCCCCCTGAAAAACATGGCAAGGGGTCTATGAGACAAAAAAGCTTGGGAACATATGTTTTGAAGAGTCCAGCAAAAAACAAATGATTTATTACATATATAGTGAAAATCACTTAACACGAAACTGAAGAGACTGAAATATTTTTTGAAGAATTTCGTGTTAAGAGATACTGCAAAAATAAATAAATAAATAAATAAAACATATAAACAAAAATAAGTTTATTAGAGCTTATTTTATCTACAAAGAATGTATATGCATGTATTTCATAAAAATCAGTGAAACAAAAACATTTACAAGAACTAAATTAAATTTAATACAAATTTTTAAAGTTTTTTGAAAAATAAAACATTTATTGAGTTTTTGGAAAATAATCTAATATTTTCCTTTGCATTGGTTTTTTTTAGCATCAAACTGTCAACAAAGTGTTCGATGTCGTTCATTTTGTTATTCACTTCACCATTGGAATGCGTGTGTGTGTCTTAATAACTGCTCACACTTTGTATTGTGTTAAGATAAAAGCACTGCAAATTTCTAAATCTTTAGTGAAGTAACAAATATGAAAAAAAAAATTTTGTAAAAAGTCACGCAATTAAAATATGATACTATTTGGTATTTTTAAATCAGGCCATATATTCAAGGGAAATCTACAACCTTTCATAATACTTATTATCTAATGTCTTAAATTTAATCATTTGCATTTTTTTTCAACTATCTCTTTTATAAACTAGGAAATTGCATTTCATGAAAGGTTTCTGTAATATACTCCTGGGTATAAAAAGCTGCATTTTGAGGAATAATTCTATATGTTTAATCAGAACATTAATTTTTATTTTATATTAAAATATTTTATTTGTATCTTTTATTGGTTTTTAAAGAGCCGCAGCTGAGTTGTGATTTGAATTTTGATTTTAGCAAAGGTCTGTCATGTGAAACTCTGCAAGTGCTAATTATAACGTGAAACGGGTGGTATTCTGTACAAGTTAGGATAATACCTGTTAGCGACCCAGTTTATGTGCCACAGTGGTATTCAAGCTTCAGATTTTAAACTCACGTAATCCTTAGAACTATAAGGTATTTTCAGGGAGCTCTATTCCACACACACACAAATACTATAAAGAATGCAATTAAAAAAATAATATTTTGAAGTAGATCAACATGTTACTTCATGTAGAGACAATTTTAAAAAAAAGTACTGTATTTTTCATCAAATATTTTACTGTGATTTTTTAATATAATTTATACTCACTAATAATATAAATTTGTGATCTAAGAAACACTTACTCATGTGTTATATTCAGTAACTAGAATATGTGCTTGTTATACAAACTGTTAAAGTCTAGATCTATTGAAATCATCTGCAATCGCATTTCATATTCTCAGTGTTTAATTTTTTTTCCTTATATTTTGTTCTTCTTTTCCCGCAGATACATTCAGAAATGTTTTCCCATTTAAATTCATAGTTCTGAAGGGCATTAAAATGTTTACACTACGAAACAAATCCCGCGTATTTTGCATGAATTTGCAACCTTAAATTTAGGAGCTGTTCTTGCGCAACCTTAGATTTTAATGTCGAATCTTATGATCTATCGAAAAAAGTTGCTTCTTCTCTTTCATTATAGGTATTATTTCCGCAAACGGAAAAAGGTGCATTTTCCATTAGAAAACTATTTAGCTTTGCAAACCATTGTTCTAACGAGTATAAAATTATTTCATTGAACCCCGGAATAGTAAACAATAGAATATAATGTTAATAAATTCCAACTAATTATGTTAATCACTAGATAAGGGCTTTGAAGGGAAGAGAGAGAGATTTGACTTTCTTCTTAAATCCTAAAAATGATTTTACTTTTTAAAAGAACAGGAATACAGAATTGAATGTGTTATGCTATATTTAATACCATAGATGATGTTCTGCAATAAAAAAATTTACCAATAAAATTAATTTTTAAAAAAATAATATTCTTATTTTAAGTTCTTAAATTAACCAAATGCAATTAATCATATTTTTATTGGCTCTGGTCTATAACCAAATCTAAATCTAATGCTATGATTTTTTGAAGATTGGCTATGATCTCTGAAAAAGTCTAAATCGTATTGATTAAAACGTATTTTTTTGTTTTGTAAAGAAAAAAGTGAGATTTCTTAAACATTCTTTTTTCACATTCAAAATTTCACTGTTAGTATAATTTTCAGCATTTAGTATTAAAATATTTTTAAAATCCAATTCTGAGTTTTTGATATTTGTATAATATTTTTAAATATGCAATAACTTTTTTAGAAAATTGTGGGTTGTGGAACACATAAATTTAAATATCTTTCCATAGCAAGTACGCAAATTTTGTTTTAATTTTTACGTCGATGCTGGAAAGATCGTTGTTTGTCGGAAGGCGAATGCGTACAGTGAAGGGATGGAACGGTCAGATCCTTATCAGAGAAGGAAAAGGGCTCCGGCGAGCAGCTTTTGCTTGAACAATAGAGAAGGGTCGTTTTATCTTAGGGGTCAAATTCTGCATAATACGACACAGTACCCGTTTGAGATGTTGGGACGTTTCTTCCGCCAAAGGAGAAGGAAAGTGTACATAGAGGCAGCTAATTGTTTAACCCCTCCCCAACGGCTTTTCATAGTATTTTTAGCATTGACCACAATGAATCTTTATCTGACAGAATGTAGCTGGATTTATAGTTTGTAAAAGGCCTTACTCTTCGAAAGAGAGACAGGCAAAAATGTGAAAATATAAAACAGTAGGGTGTGGGAATGGCAAGGTCAAAACCAATGGTCAAAAATGTGTCTAAAATAGATTGCCGCCAGCGATCTTCCCAACTCCTTAAAAATGAAGACATGGCAGTTTTAGGTCATCGATTGTGTGGGACAGAAAGACAAGCAAAACTTTCTTTTTTTTTACTCGTGTAGAAGGGGATATTTACCATACACGGAATTACTTTCTTCCTTTGTAACAACTATCAAAATTCAAATACCAGAATATTAAATAAACTTAAAGCATAATAAAAGAGATTAAATCATGAAGGATTTTCACTTTGAATTCAAGCAAAATAATTAAAATTAAGAAAAAGCTCAAGCAATTAAATTTTTCTTTTGTGTGATAATCATTAACTTTTGCTTTTGACCCCACTTAAACAAATGAATATTGCTGTTGCATTTTTTTGAATAACAGCAATAATATTTTCTACCCATTTTTTGATGCAATCCTTAATAAAGTTATTTTCAAATAAACACAAATTTCTAATTAAATTTATGTTTTATTTAGATCAAAAACATCGTAAATTTAAAAAAAAAACTTATTTGTAACAAAATCTAATGTGTACATACAGTAGCGCATACAAACATTTTTCAAGGGGGGGAAGGGTCCATTGTTGAAAGTTCCCCAACTTGCATCATACCTCAAGACAAAACCAATTAATTCTTCTGATTTTGTCAATTTTGTTAACAAAAAACAGCAAAAAATAAATTACTGAATCAATAGTTAGCATTAATTAATAAAATAAATTGTTAATTACAAGTACTTAATTAAATTTTGCATTATATACATATAGGATTATCATCAACTGAAAAAAACTCAAGGGCTTTGGGGGGGGGTCTCCCCCTTGTGTGCGCCATTGTGTACATATCTTTTCACTTTTTAGCAAAATTTTTGAAATTTAGGGAAAGGGAATACATAAACGATACATTTAAAAAACTAAAATTAAAGTATAAATTTAGTTTCTTTTACGTGAAAATCTAATTTTTTTTCTGTTGAAAGGAGTAATTGAATTCTTTCTGAATATTTATACGATGTTGAAAAGAAAATATATAATACTTTTAAACTCGTTTTATAATTCAGTCTAAGAATCAGTGGCGTGCACATACCTCTTTTTTCGGGGGGGGGGGGAGTAAAAAACACGTAGACCTAAGCGCGAAGGCATAAGCTCTATGGCGAAAATTAAATACTTGGTCTAAGGAGGGGGATTGTGAACTCTCAAACCCTCCCCTTGTGTGTGTGTGTACGCCACTTCTAAGAATTACTTGTAATGAATACATTCTCTTATATTTGTAGTTAATGAGGAATCCCAATAAGTTGGATTCAGATACACAAAAAATTGCTATACTTGCACTATAAATCTTTTTAACAAAATAAATGGATTTGTGTTTGATATATATATAAAAAACCCCATTGAATTGCACTTTAATTAAAATATTCTTTACTATCAGAATTGAAATTAAAGCTTTGTCTGAAATTATAAAGTCAAGATATCCATCTTCATTAATTAATATATTCCCTTTTTATTATAATCTTCATTTGAAAATGTTGAAGTAATGAAATTCAATAACATTTGCATTCAATTTTCTTGTTGGTAATAAGTGTTCCAAAGTGGTAGTAAAAATTTTCTTTCTTTTTTTGTGGCAAGCTGTGACGGCAAGTTTTCCTCATTATGAAGCACAATTATTCCTGCATTAAAAATTCAATAATGAAGTAAATTTGACAATATCAATTAAATTGACAATTACTCGATAATTATTGCAAATTTGAATTTTTATACAGCTTTCGCAGCCAGCAATACTCATAAAAAATTAATTATTTTCAAACTATACATAGTTTATTAACTAAAAAATGAAATAAAATTTTTTAAATGTATTTAAATAATAAAAACTACAAACCCCATTAATTTTAAAAATAAAATTTGAGAAAACATATAGAACACGAACGTATATTTTTTGCGCCAGTATTTGAAAAGAAAAAAAAAAAAGAAATATAGAATTTTTTGTAGAAATATTCCCAAATTTTATATTGGAAAGATAACTGCATTTTTAAGAATAAAATTAAAGCTACTTTTGTATTTGTATAAATACATTTTGAAAAACCGAATGCAAAGGATGATAACATTTAATTTTGACTCTTATCACTCTTATTTTGACTCTTATTGTGAATGTGATGTGGCAGTTACGGAAGGATGTACCCATCTTCCGTCATCCTCTTCCTCTTAAAAATGTGTAGAGATATCATTTCCAATAATGAAATATCAAACAATAAATTTTAAATTAAAACAAATGTAAAAATTTTTAACAACATTATTCAAGAAAGTAAGAGAGTTATATTTACATCGCACTATAAAGCTGTACGAACGTTATTGGTGAAGGTCCTCATAATTTTGAACCATGGTCATGTTTTGAGGACGACACCTCAGCTGTCACCCACTTCTCCTAACTTCCACACCACACCAATGGGAGGAATTGAACCCCTCTACATATTTAACGTGCATCGGCGGCCTTTGCACGGCGGGTCTTCAGTGGTACCAGACTCAAACTCATGATACGCCAGCTACGAGCGGGTGACCTTGACCATTAAGCTACCACGGCCTAGTGGTCAAGCTGCTCATGAAAACTGGCAGTGCATACATAATTCGATTCAAAGGAATTATAGAAAAAATAACAATTGAGAGAAGTTGAAAAGTTTTATTAATATTTAATCTAAAAAGCTTCAACATTTAAAGAAAAATAAACGAAAAAAATTTGGTAATTATTTTTTTATTCAAATAAATTTTGCAGTCAAAATAAGCTTTTCATTTTTTAAAATTTTATTAGCATATCTGTGTAAATCAAATATTAATTTTTAACATTAAAATAAAGAGTAGTCAAAAATAGAGTTTTTTTGAAGATATTAGAAATACTAACATATAAATAAATATGTATATAGCATTTATAAAGAAGTTTAATCGTAAAAATTTTCAAAATAACAGTATATGAAAATACACAGTATAAGTAGAAAATAGTTTTATTGAAAAAAATAAACTGTAAAAATTTAAATTATATATATATATATATATAAATAGATTTATAGAAAGTAAACATAGTATGTAATAACAAATAAAGATAAGAGAGAAAAAATTTTAAAAATTAAGTTTATATATTTAATACTATTTTAATAAATTTCAACAATTTTTATTTCATGTTTAAATATAACGAGATCTCTTTACTTTTTAAAAAAATACCAATTGTTTCAAAAGAAAATTAGAAATTTTATTTAAAAAAAAAAGAATTGTATGTGTAATGGAACTGTTTTTGAGCGCTTAATATACAAATAAAAAAAAAGTTTCTTATATCTTAATCTTTTCAACTAAAATCAAAATATTGTTCAAAAACTAGCTCAAAATTTCTACCCTGAAAAAAGCCCAAAACAAATATTACAAATTCATTTTTTTAATGCATTCTATTTAAAAGTTGTAATTGTATTTCGAACTCTTTTTTTGTGGTGGAAGCCCACAATTTCTAACTCTTTTACTCTAACTTAGTGACGCAGTCAGACGTAAGAAAATCCAACAGACAGGCAGCCACATTTGAATGATACTCGTGCTGCTTGGCGTTTTTGGCGTATTCTGAAGCTTGAAAAAGCCCTTGTTTCTGAAGACATCCCTTAATTTCTATTTGTGTAATTTTTGTCATCATTTTATTAGCAATAAATCTCGTTTACTCATACATTAGTTTAACTATAATTCGGCTTATGTAATTTAATGCTTTCTTGACTGGGAAAAAAGGAGGCCTCGCGAACCCTAATTTCGCCGACGTCCACGCGTGATCTAGCGCCGCCACTGAATTTCTTCTCCGTTTATTTCTTTAATATTTAAAGCTTCTAATGCGGTATCGTAACAATTTTTTTTTATTATAATTTCATTATTTCTGGTTTTGCTTATTGGCTGGATATAATTTATACAACCGTTTCTCTCTTTCTAGTAGGAGCCGGGAAAGAGCTATTAATCAGAAGCGACATCTGATGCCAGATAAAAATTACTTATATCCATGTAACCTCTATGCTATGAAGTATGGACAAGTTTTACCGAAAAGAGAAGGTGATCTGATTTAATCAATAAAATGTGGAAATATTAGTCTATGATCTGAAAAAAAATAAATGTCGCAAGTTTTATATTCCAAAAATCGTTTGGTGGTAAAGAAATTAAAAAAAATTATATGTAAAAATATATATCATGTATAAAAAAGTTTTATTGTAATAATAATATATATGAAAATATATATCATATGTGTAGAAACTAATTTAATGGAAAAAAATAAAAAATAATACGTAAAAACTATGAAATATGTATATAAATAGTCATATAATAAAGTAAACGTAGTAGGTAATAATAAATGAAGAAGGTAAGAGAGAAAAGCTTTAAAGAGAGAGAGAGATAGTGATTAGGTTTATTTATTCAATATTACTTTGATACATTTTTGCAATTTTTATTTTATGTTTAAATAACAAGACTTCCTATCTTTAAAAAAATATTCTAATTGTTTCAAAATAAAATTGGAAAGTTTATTTTTTTAAAAAAAGAATCATATATGCAAAGGAACTAAGTTTTTTTTTTTTTTAGCGTTTAACATACAAACGAATTTTTAATATTTTAATCTTTTCAACTACAGTCAAAATATTATTCTAAGACTCGTTTAAAATTTCTAATCTGAAACAAGCCGAAAACTGACACAAGCCATATTTTTATGTATTCTTTTTTAAATGTGTAATTGTATTTGGGACTTTTTGTGTTGCGGAAGAGCCGCTAAATTTCTGTCTCATTTATTTCAGTGTAGCAGCAAAGCGTAGGAAGATCTAATAGACAAACAACCACATTTTAATAATACTCGTTCTGTTAGGAGATTTTGGCACATTTTTAACTGGTTCCAGCCTCGAATATTGAAGATTTCCCCCCTCTTTGTACATTTGTCGTAAGTCTGCAGGGCTACGACTAGGTCTGTCGATAGTTACACTACACACTTCACAGAACTCTTCCTTATGTCCACATATAGGACGGGATAACAAGTCTGCTATGACATTAGCTTTCCCCGGTATATATTCCATTTTCAGGATGAATGACTGGAGTTGTAAGGCCCATTTCGCTAGTCTACCGGAAGGGGATTTTAAGGTTAAAAGCAACTTTAGGGGTTGATTATCAGATGCTATGGTAATTTCTTGACTTTCAATGTAACCTCGAAATTTGTTTAGTGCCCAAACGACGGCTAGAGCCTCCCGCTCGGTGGTGGAGTAGTTTCTATCAGCAACAGTTAACAGCCTACTTGCATATTCCACAGGATGCTCTTCTTCGCCTTTGACTTGCAAGAGGACAGCATCTATAGCATAGTTACTAGCATCAGTGCGAAGAATGTAAGGTTTTGTGGCATCACTCTGTTTCAAAAAAAGTGTGGACTGGTTAAAAGTTGTTTCAAAGTTTGGAAAGAATTTTCTTCTTCATCTCCCCAAGACCAAGCTTGACCTTTCTTTGCGAGATTGCTGAGTTGTCTGGCTCAGGGCCGGACCGTGAACTTTGGCGGCCCTGGGCTAATAATACCTGGGGGCCCCCTAAATTAAAAAATTTTACCATTTTCCTAAAAAAAAAATTGTGGGGAAAAATCTTAAATATACGAAACTTTCTCATAGGTTTTTTTTTATTTCAAACAATTTAAATACATTATTAACAATAACATAATTTACAAAAAAAAACTTTTCTACACTTTTGTGTTGTAAATTCTTTCATTTGCTCATCACATTTTAAGTCTTTAGAGAGATCAGTATCAATAGAAAGAAGCGATAAATAAATAAGTCCAGTATTTGTCATTGTTGTTCTATATTTCTATATAGGACATTTAGAGAATGCACACTTCGTTTCACTAGTAATAAGGAGCGTTAAAAAAATGTTTAAAATGGTAACAGATTTGGGAAAACGTCAACAAGTTTCTTTACAAAAATTAAATTTAACATATCGATACAAGTATAGGACAGCTTAGTTTGTTTTAGATAAGTTTTGAGTTGAGCCTCTTCATTTACTAAATTTTGGTCTACGTCATCTGAATACACTCTCCATGTCGACTTTCTATTTACTTTGATCTTGCACATCCATCAAAAATTTAAATACTATATTCTGCATATACTTGACTTCTATTTAAATCAAGGGTTAGCTTATTTAACGAAACAATAAACGTGTCCCTTTTAAATTTTTTTTGTCCCACAAAGAGCTTTTTCTGTCGATTTATCTCCAAATTTTGAAATATATCGTCTCTTGTTCACATCACTATATTCTGTTTCTACACTAGGACTTAATTTTTTGGCTGCGTCTTGATACTCCTTTAGTTTTTTATCTGATTCATGTACATTTCTTATAAACCTTTTTAATGACATAATTAACTTATTTCCTTCACGGATGTCCAAACCAGGAGTTTGTAATTTTTTGTTAGTTGAATTAAACCTTTCCAAAAAATTTTCCTAAAATATAATTAAAATGGCAGTTTCGAGTTTTTTTAAATTTATTTAAAAAATTACTGCATTTTTTCAAAAAAACAATTTTTTTTATTTTCTCTGTCATTAAATGTTTTAAGAATATTCATGTTATTACCATAATTTTCTTTTAAGGCTTCAACAGCATCGTAAGTGACAAGACTATCTTATCTGACATAAACTTTTTAAGGTAAATTTCAGTTTAATTTCGCAATTTAGAAGTTCCCGCCTGAGGGTCGAAGCAGAAAAGAAAACATATATTTGTTGCACTAAACCAAAGAAGTTGACTACTTCAGTTTTAACCTTAACTGATTCTGCACCAAACAGACTAAGAGAATGGACTCCAATAGCAGTTCATTTGTTGCTAAAAGTTCTAGTGGATAATTAAATATATAAGTATAATCCAGTATGACTACTAACTTTATTAATGAGACACTACTTTCATGCACTTTTCCCCGAAAACAATATCGTAGTACAATAGCAAATTGGTCATTGTGGGACAAATTTGGGGTTGAATCCATCACAATTGAACAATACATTGTGTAAACGTTATTTTAGTTACAATTGTTTTAATGATTTGCTTGCCCATGATCTCCATTATTTGCTAATATATCGTTTTTGATAAGTACGGTATTAACAATTTTGTTCGTAGTTCTCACTCTTCAAAATGTTCATGAACGAATGGGTCAAACTCTGTTAGCAGTTCCAGGGCACCCATAAAATTACCATTATGAGGAGAACCAAAAACTTCCTTGGTACTTCTAAATGCTAAACCTCTTATAGCCAAATACTGTACTACCGTAATAACACGCTTGAGGACATTGTGGTAATATTATATTGTGCATCTTTTCTTAGTTGCTCCTGTAACTGTTTATTTAACAAGAGGAGGACATGACAAAAGAAATTCATTTGGAGACGGCATTTTGTGTAATATTAGTACTCCTTTAGGGTGTTGAACCGTCACTATAATAGCGCCGAACAGAAAAATAGTTCCGAGAAAATAGCCTACGAAATTCGTACATAGCTTTTATACAATTAAGTTTTTTCCAGCTCCAGCGATGCAGTGGCATAGGTGGTAGTGCACCTGCATTCCGCGCGGTCTGTCAGGGTTCGAGTCGCGTGATTGACTAGCTTTTTTTTCAATTATTTTAATTATTTTTAGAATTTAATAAATTAATTTAAAAAAGGCTTATAAAATATTTTATGTAATTATTTTATATTTTAAAAACAAAAACAATTACTATAATTATATAAATATTTATATTATATTTCATAAATATAGTATAATATTAATTATATATAATATTTATTATATAAAAATATATTTATATTAAATGATATTTTTTATGAAATGTAAAATTGATTTATTTTACTATTACAATTATTTTATAATAATATAAAATATTTGATGAGAAAAATTATTTAATTGTAAAAATAATTAGATTAAAGCATAATTAGAAAAAAAGCAAGTCTATACCACGCGACTTGAACCCTGACCGATTGCAAAAAATGCAGTTGAGCTATCACCTGTGCCACTGCATCGATGGAGCTGATTAAAAATTAATTGTATAAAATGAATTATATAGTATGAATTTCGATTGCTAATTTCTCCAAATTTACTGCCTTTTCGGCGCTATTACATTGAGGGTTAAACATCCTATAGCAGTGGTCTTCAAACTGTGTTCCGTGGAACCCCTGAGTTTCCCCATACTCAGAGGTTCCACGAGTCTCAATAAGAAATCTAGAAGAAATAAATATGTATGCAAAATTGATTCACGTTCTCTATGAAGTTTATAAGTTACAAGTATCTAAAGCTTATCGCCCCCCCCCAATTAATTAAAACTGAAATTTTATTTACACGTAATAACTTTATTTTGCAACACTTTTTAAATATCATAAAACAAAAAAGAATAATAAACGTTTAATTTATATATATATATATATATATATATATATATATATATATATATACACTACTAGATTGTGAATATTCTGTTGTTTACTATCTTGGGTTCCACGAGATAATTTTATACTTGTTAGTTAGCACAATGTGTTCCAAACTAAATAGCTTTTTAATCAAAAATGCACCTTTTTACATTTGGGAAAAACAACACATATAATGAAGGAAAACAAACAACATGTTAACAGAATTGATGTTAAAATCTAAATTTAAGCAAGAACAGCTTCTAAATTTTAGGTTTCAAATTCTCTCATGCAAAATACACGGAATTTCTCAAGCATCTATAAACATTCTTATGCCGTTCAGAACATTGTGTTTAAGTGAAGTATATTTCTCAACGTAAGTGGCTACAAAAACAAAGTATAAAAGCAAATTAAACTTAAAATAAGTAAAGCGATTGCTCTTAATCTCAACACAGACCTAGACTTCGACCGTGTGAAAAAAAAGGAAGCACATATCTCAGTTTCTAAATATAATGCAATGATAGGTGACACTTGTGAATCATGTATTAATTTTATTAATGAGCAAATTATATTAATAAAATTAGATTAGAATTTCTTTAATAATAAATACAAATACTTTTTTAAGTGCTGTTACATGAAGTGCCTGCAACATGTTGACCTACTTTAAATATTACTTTGAGACATATTCTTCGACGTATGTGTTTGGAATTGGGTTGCACGAAAACACTTTCAAGTTCCAGGGGCTACACGAAAGCATCTTCAAGTTCTAGTGGTTCCATGAGTTGAAAAAGTTTGAAGACCACGGTCCTAAAGGAGTACTGCTAGTACACAAAGTCTCGTCCTCAGATGAATTTCCTTAGTCATGCCCTCCCCTTGTAAAACAGACTTATTTTCTTTTCTTGTCAACCAAACACTGAATTTTTATGTTCAATAGAATTTTACTGATTTTCTAAACAACTTGTTAAGTGTTTCCTATCAGAGAATTTGGTTGTGTATTGAGAATTTGTTTTAGAAAAAAAAATGCAGGTCAAAACAAAAAACATTACCAATACTAGTTGAATAACATAGCCAAGATCTTTCCAGCACTTTGCCATTTTTAAGTTTTTTAATGAAATGATTATTCGAAAATGATCTCGTTTGTCCTTTGTATTCTCTTCCCGAAACGGAATATATATTGTTTCGATTTTTATTTTAAAAATAACTCATTTCATGTGAAAGGATACAATCAATAAAATTATTACTTAGAGATTTAGGCCACAAACCCACGTCAACGTATTTCCCAAAGCTAACATTGCCTAAACACTTTCGGTTGGGGCATTACTGATATTCTCTGTCTGAACAATATCTTTTTCAAAAGGCTGCTGGTCATCGATATCTTGCATATTTCCCCCATTAATACTTGCTTGTTGTGTTTCTCCGTTTTCTTTGGATAAGTTCCTTTCCCTTTCACTTCAATGGCGTAACGTACACCCCTGCAGCCCCACATTGCGGGGGCCCCAAGGTTCTAGGGGGCCCAAAGCCTATGTTATGTTATGGTTTTTCAATCCTTTGTAAGATCTGGTTTGGGGCCGAAAACCTGATTGCACCTATTGCACAAAAATAAATAGCTACAGAAAAGTGCCACTACGTTTGTATAAGTGCTCGATGCTCATTGGCACCGTCCTTTAATAGAGCCTCTGTCTATTAATTTTAATTTCCGCGTATTCGGTGGTAAGGCGGAAGAACAAAAGTAAATTGTGCTCTTGCTCTCGAAAATAAATATCAATTTGGCATGGTATTTGGGGTACTTTTTTAAATGCATTTTTTTACTGGTTTATTATTTTATTACTATTTTGATTGTAAGCATCTTTTTCTGTTTGTTATCTTCAACGGGAATCGGGAGCCCCTAGAACTCGGGATCCCTGGGCTGCAGCCCATTAAGCCCATACGTAGATCCGGCCCTGGTCTGGCTACCTCTGAAAAGTTTGGAATAAATCTCCTATACCACGAACAGGTTTGCAGGAATGACTGCACCTGTTTTATATTTTTGGGAGGACGCATTTCCCTGATAGCAAAGGTTTTTTCTGGGTCCACTTCCAGTCCTGAACTTGTGATATAATGTCCAAGATACTTTACTCGATCACAAGCAAAATTACATTTACTACGATTGGCTTGTAGTTTAAATAGTAAAAGTCTCTCAAATACAGTTTTGAGATCATTAATATGGTTTTCAAAGGTATCCGACAGGATTTTGATATCATCGAGGTAAGAAAGAACGAGAATGTCACTTAAACCACTGCGGAACTTGTTGATCAGTCTCTGAAATGTGGCTATGGCCATTTTCAAACCAAAAGGCATTCGAAGATAACGAAAAGTTCCAAATGGTCACACAAAGGCTGTTTTGTCTCTATCAGAAACACAGACATTCACCTAGTTTTAACCTGCATTTAAATCTATAGTTGTCATAAAAGGCGTATGCTTCGCTTCTTCAAGAAGGTAATCCATTCTAGGTAGTGGATAAGAGTCAGCCACTGTCGTAGCATTAAATCCTCTGTAATCGATACAAAGACGGATTTGCCCGTTTGCCTTGGGAACGAGCACCACAGGCGCAGCATACGGTGATTCGCACTCTTCTATGATGTTCTGCACCAAAAGTTTATCAAGTTCTTTTTTGAGTAACTCTTTCTTTGCTGGTAGTAACTTATATGGAGACACAGAAACGGGAAGGCTGTCTCCGGTATTGATACGGTGTTCAATGAAGGGAGTAGGCTCTCCCCCTGGTTCAAACACAATTTTGTACATTTTCAGCAATTTTCCCAGTTCGTTTCTCTGCTCAGGCGTTAGAAATTTACCTTCGTCTTCGCGTAGTAAGCAGGTATTCTCTTCAAGATTGAGTCGGCTTTGGACTTCCTGAATTTCTTTAACAAAATCATAAGTTCGACGGGGTGTATCACAAAAGGACAAATTTCTGTGTCTCAGGTTCAGGACAATGCCAGCTTTTGGTAAAAAATCCATTCCTAAAAGTGTTCGGTTTCCCTTAGCATAAGGTAAAGCTATTAGGAGTGTACAGATAACACGTCCTTCAAGTTGGATAACTACACTGGTTGTGTAGACTTCCACTTCTGACCGTCAGCAAGGGACATAGAGAGTCGAGTCTTCTGAAAATCAGCTCTCTCTCTCTCTGTAAAAGAAGATAAAAAGTCTCTCCAGCAATAGAGTGACTAGGTCCACTATCGGCGCATGCAGTTCCCCATATGCCATTAACAGCTAACTTCAGCACTGCAATTTGATTCGGAGTTGAAGAGTGTGAATGAAAACTAATGTTTCCAAAATTTGCTGAGTCCCTATTTGCTATTGGTTTGCAATTTGGACATCTGGGTTTCGTAACAACTAGCTTACCGCAACCATAAAACGATACTGATGGTCTCTCAGATTTATCATCAGTTTTCAACCTATCACCTCTATTGAAATATGATTTAGAACCAGCCTGGTTGAATCTGTTAAATCTGCCATCAAGTGAGCTTCCTTTCGGAGCATAAGACTTAGAAGGGCATTCTCTCAAATGGGCCGTCTTCTTTACTGAAGGAGTAGTATTTCGAATGTTGCAATATACATCTAACTTGTCAGCTAATTCAGAAGGTGACACCCACTCAGACCAGTCGTCTATAAAATGGTCTCTCACTTTGGAAGGTATACGCCTTTTAATCTGATCAGCTATGATTAAATCCTTGAATTGGTTGAAGTTTTAAATTTTCAGTTCGTTTAGCAATCCTTCGAAAAAACTTTTTATTCCAAAGTAATAATCTCTCCAAGTGTTTTCTTGAACTTTCTTATGTTGACGAAAAAGCTGTCTAAATTTTTCCGCAGAGAGCTTGAATCTCCTCAAAAGCATTTTTTTGACATGCACATAGTCTTGCGCTTCGTCATCCAATTCCCTAGCGATGAGTGTGGCTACGTCACTCGGTAAGGCTCCTATTAGATAAGCAACCAGTTGGCTATCAGGCACTTTAAAAAAATTTTAACTGTCTCTCAAACAACTTCAGAAATATCACCATGTCATCTTCTTTCGAATTAAATCTGGGAATCAGCTTTTTCAATTCTAATTTTTGCTCTCCTTACCATGCGGAACTCTCTTTTGTGTTTCAACTTCTGTAACTCAAAATCCATTTCAACTCTTCGTCTATCCCGTTCTGCCGCCTGTTCGGCCACTTTACTATTCTCCATCCTTTCCTCAATTATGGTCATGAATAAATCTTTTATGGTATTTTCCTCATACCCCTCAGAACTCAAAATCAGTTGTTTAATATCTAAAATCCGTAAGTCTTCTGCCTCGAAAAGTCCTATCTCCCAAGCCAATCTCCTAAGATCCTCCTTCCTTCCCTTCGTTAGGAAAGCCATTACGTTCTATTAAAGAGTTCAGTTCGGGAAAAAATTTAAAATGTCCTCTTTCTTTTCCGTTGGCTTAATACAAAATAAATATTAAAATACTTTCTCAACACACTTAATCTAAAAGCTAAATTGTTAAGAAACACAGATAAAAGATATTTAAGAAAGGAAATATCAAAATATAATATGTTCTAAAATCAATTAGCACACTAAATGACCAAAAAATGTTTTACATATACGATTCCTGCAAACAGAACATTTAATTTACTACAACAAAAATATCTTATGAATGCAATATTCAACAGAATACTCAAAAGAAAATATAAGAAAAAATTCTAACTAATTTATATTCGAACTAAAAGTATGCATTAGTCATAAAATAAAAGCATTTCCTTTCAATATAAACAAGCAGATTTATGACTCATTGACCTTCACTTGTATAAAAGGTATTGCTCAATTCCAGCAAAAAAAGGAAAAATACTAATAAACCACATTTCAGTTTGAATTAAAATTACATATACATGTTCTATCTAATAAAAGTTATCAATAACGCAGCAAGAAATGGAATCAAATTAATCTTCACTATATTATGCAATCCATATTTAACAAGAGGTAAATTTTAAGTAGCAATAATCAAATGAAATATATTCGTTACCAATTGCACACAGTGAAAGACAAAAAAAAATACTTACATAATAAGCGAAATACAATTCAAAACATTGACAAAATCTTAGTATTGCGAATAATTCCATACAGAAAACATTTAAAGAAGTAATGCAATACAATCATGCATAAAAATAGCAAAGCATAAACTAAATTTTCTAGAATTTTTAATGAAATAATGTGGCTATTTAATGCAATGAAATTATCAAAAAAAAATTATCAAAATCACACACACATATTCAATATGCTTCAAAAACACAACATATGAATTTCGATAAAGTACATATACAGATAAATAAAAGTTTCGGTTTCAATTGCATCAGAAGCAAAATAGAATCATGTATCATTTTAACACTACAACAACGACGAACAGCACTCGGTGCACTGTAAAACATGAAAATTGTATTGAAATAAATGTTTAATATTTTTCACTTGGATAGTCTACAAATTGAAGGAATCCTTTTTTTTAATATTATAATTTTCAAGAACTATAGACATACAAGTCGCGTTGACTTCTTTGGATTCGAGATAAATCAAATTACATTAAATCATAAAGGATCAAGGTGATCCGAGAGCACCCAGAGTACTTGATTTGAGTAGAATCTTTCAAATGATATTAATTATGACCGTTAGTCAAAAGGATCAAGGTGATCAGTGTCAAATATCTGAAACTAATAAGCAAAAGTACTTATCTGTGATAAGACTCACTGTCGGGTGCCGGGCTCCACGTTCCGGGCTGCCAATTTAACACACGTGCCGATGAGTGGAATGTAATATACACTCATGTCCATAAATTAAGAATAATGAAGTTCAGGCAAAGAAAGAGACAGAAACAAACAAATTTGACTTATTTGTAAAGTCTATTTATTAAACAAAAGGTAAAGAGCAAAAAAGATGCTATATGTTTGACATAATTAATAAAAATTGCGATTTTTACTCCCTGGAGCAAATTTCAAAAAAGAACCTATTTACAAAAAACAGTATAGCATGGTTAGTATGATGGTTAATACGAAGTATGTCTCCCGGACGATGCAATACAGGCCTTACAACGCCTACGCATGCTGAGTATCAAATTATCAATCTGATCTTGGGGAATATTACACCACTCATCAAGCAATGCCCTCCGAAGTTCCGGTAGACAGGTGGGAGGGGGTTGACGGGCTGCAATTCGTCGGCCAAGCATGTTGGATTCAAGTCCGATGAGTATGCTGGCCAATCCATATGGGGGATATCCTCAGATTGAAGGCATTCGTCTACAATGTTTGTACGGTGAGAATGGGCGTTGTCATCCGTAAAGAGAAATTCAGCACCCATGGTGTCCCGAAACAAACGTACATGTTGTTTCAGAATGACATCCTGATAGATGTGGCCGGTCATCGTTAGACTCTGAACATGCAGGTCAGTTCTGGAACCAAGAATAATTCCTCCCCAAACGAGCCATCCTGCACCACCGTAACGGTGTCGTTTAATGGTGTTCTCTTGGTGGTAACGGGTACCTGGCGCTCTCCATATGAAAGTCCGGTGAGAATAAGACTGCAAATTAAACCTGGACTCGTCGGAAAACATCACACAAACCACTGTTGCAGTGTCCACAATGCATGCTCTCTGCTCCAGGTTCATCGCAAGCGACATTGAGTTGCGATAAGGCCTACGAGCATATAGACCAATGTGCCCTAAGCGTCTGTACACGGTCTGCTTTGAAACTGTCGTACCGGTAGCTGAAGAGAACTGACGAGGTAGGTTTGATGCTGTGCTCCGTCTGTTTCTTTTGGCAGTAACTGCCAAATACCGGTCTTCATTTGGCGTTGTAACTCGGGGCGACCTGTGCTGTAACATCTACTCACATTACCATCATCTTTGAATCGTTGCCAAAGCCTGGAGATGATACTCTGGGCGATTCCAGGTTCCTCGGATACTTCCCGCTGTTACGTCCACATTCCAGTCGTCCGATAATCCTACCACTGAAAAAATCATCCAAATGCTTCCTTTGTGCCATAACTAGGCGGTTATTGCACTGAATATCTTTTAAAGCGCTTGTGAACAATTTTACTTCTTTGCCACCTTTCCTTATATACCCCTCTCTTACACTCTCGTCATTGTGACGTACTATCCGCGCCATCTGGTGGTTTCCTGTAATTTGCATATTCTTCTTCAAGATGTGTGTGTGATAATTCTACAGTTGAAATTTTTATTTTAGAGTTCAATTTCTGTGTGATTCTGAGTTATACTTAATTTATGGACATGAGTGTAGATTAGACATATCCACTTTACTCGCAGGCTTGAATCGTCATTTTATTATCGCTCGTTGGTAGAGCAGATACAGAGTTATATAAAACAAGACACACCCTCATCCAACGGCATGTCTTCACACTTACTAACCTACCAACTGTCCAACTAGAAACTCACTGACTGAGGGCGGCACAGCTCTCTCAACCAGTTACTACGTCATCCTTCGGTTACAGTTAAAACACAGTCTGTTACAACTTCTATGTATATTAAGTTACTGTTTTTTAAAAGTATGACGTAACTTTTGAATTTAAAGAGCTCCAGCTCTAGAAATATACTATTTTTTAAAAAAGCCTAGGATAATATCTGGATCAAATGACTTCAAAAGATAAGAGCATTGCATATGTATATTTCAGGTTTCTTCGAGGGAAAAAAAGGGAGCGCTTTATACGTCGAATATACCGGGAAAAAAATGCATCTGGAAAGTAGAAGGGATCGTTAGACACAGGCGCACATTAGACGCTGAATTTTTTCATGTTTTCCCAATGGGGTAACTTTTGAAAGATGTAGAGTAGATCGGTATCGGACCGTGGATCAAATGGTATCGAGCCCCCCAAGGAACAATACATTATTTCCATTTTATTTACTGTGGTGTATTTCTCTTGGGTTTGTGTGACTCTCACTTTATATTAATTTCTTAGCGTAACTGTATTTTATTTTGAAGGCATTTTTAATTACAGTAGAAAGTCGTTCATTCGAATCAATTGAGACCAGACACCATTCGGATACGCGATTGTTCGGATAACCGAAAACCGAATGCGATCCATGCAGTATATGATACTGTACACTATACAAATATTGAAAAGCATCACATGCGGGAAACGTGCTTGAAGAGAAAGCAAAATAGGTGCGAAATGTCGCAATTTTACCTTGATTGTGGAAAATAATGATTTATTTTTCGCTGTACCATTGTACACCTTCGTTTTTTCAATGCAAGGTATCTGATTCTCTTCAGCAGTAGTAGCTGAGTAGGACAGCATTCTGATTGTTGCTCAAATCACTTCATAGCTGTCTCTAACGCAAAAAACGCTTCAACATTTGCTACTTTCGTTGTTGTTGTCCTCGTCTTCATCCGTTTCATCGTCGACAGGGTCGGATTTTTCTTGCACGGAAGTCACGACCTCATCATCATTTCGCCTTTAAAATCCACAGTCTTCTGCATCGCATGCGATTGAGGTTTCTACATCAATAAAACTCAATAAAAGAGCACATATGCACCACCTCACTTGGAAACAAACTGACCTAATATTCCGCGCAGATGTTTACCAAATCACACAGCTGTAATTCCCTTAATATACCACACCTTGGGTTTTCCCGTCACTTTTGGCCTCACAGGAAACAAATGGTGAGCATTGCACTGTTCGAAAACGGATCCAGACTTTGGTTCGGATATTTGACGCTCCAGATTATAAAAGTTCGGATAAACGACGTTCTACTGTAAAATAAAATAAAAACAATTCTAATGTATAAACAATCACCCCCCCCCTCCCCCTCCTTCAGTGGTCCGTGGTAAAATTATCTAATATAACCAGTTCAGTCGATAAAAATTTTGTGAAGCACTGCAGTGGATCACACATTCTTATATTTCGGTGAAGTTTAAGAAAATGTCTTTATTTCTTTTATATTAAAATTTAAACTTATCTTTTTCTTAAAAAATATTGCCTTACAAAACATTTTAAAATAATAAATTTTTTTCTATTTAACATGCTTTAAAATGAATTACACTGATCAATTTCAAAAATTGAAGTACACAGAATAAATAGCAGGGGTCGTCAATCTTTGCCACGCGAACCACATGTAGCATGTGGTATAATTCTCAGTAGCACTCGGTACTACTTTACACATTTGTCAAATTTTGAATGGATGGAAGTTCATAAATTTGCAATGGACCCTATTTGATAAACATCTTCAGAATTATAGACATTTATGGAATTACGAAGGAACCTGAAAGAGATCATTCTAAATATAAATTTACAGCTGTTTTGTAAATTGTTGAATGTCATTGCTGGAGAGATTTACTTTTTTGAAGAGGGAAAAATGCATGCACTCTGCTTTCCACACTTATGGTTCTACACATCTAGGAAGGAAATATTTCCTCATATGAAAAATATTTCGAGTTCGCAAAGAAATTGTTTAACAACTGAATACTCAGAATCGTGTCAAATTAAAAGTCACGTATTATTCATCTGATTTTGCGATATGACAGTAGAGCGGTGCACAAGACCTAGATTCGAATTAAATATTTTTTTTATTTATCTTTTTATATAACTATAATAAAGGGACTTACTTATATCTTATCTTGTCTAACTCTTATTTTAATAAATATGTTTAAAAATACATAATATATGTACACTTTGAATTCCTTTTATTTTTATTGAATAAACATTTAATATTTTTTGCTGTTTGTTTTCATGTTTTATGTTATTATTATATCTTTAAATGATGCAAAATTAATATATAATAGAATAGTAAATATCTGTATTATTGATCTCTATTATGTAACTCTGCATGCATTATTGCGAGAATCGAATTGTTTCAAAAATGTCCCATAGTATGGCACGCTAAATCGTGTTGGTAGATTGGTGTGGCACGCCCCAGTTATAAGGTTGTTGACCCCTTATTACTAGTACAATATAAATACAAAATCTCATAACACTGCACTTTAAACTCGTGTTTTGCTCTTGTGTGAAAGAGCGAAAATTAGAAAATGAGTAAATCAAATATGAAAATCAAGCTGAATTCTTGAAGTAATGTCCACTTCTTTTACGCTTAAAATGTACTCTTTATTGGTCTTCTATTTCCATAAAAGGTTCATGCAGGAATTTTTTCTCACAGAGCTTTTTACGAGTCTGTTTCGTCGAAGATCTAGATCATAGTTTTTCAACGTGAGCAATAACGCTCCCTTGTGGGCGTTTGAGGCTTTCAGGGGGGGGGGGCAGTAAATGACCCAGAGAAAATTAAGGGGCGTTGAGATGGCACGGAAGGGCTTGGGCAGATTAACCAAATATAGTCTAAAAAAGCCTTTAAAAAATACGCTGATTATACACTAACAAAAGTAAACTTTTATTCTGTTTGCCTTCTGTTGATTGTGTGTATTTAAATCATTTCTGTATCACACGCACGAAAATTCCCATACTACGGTAGTTCGGGAAGTGGATGAAAAAATTGCATTATTCAGACCTACAATAAATTGAATGATAAAGTTTATTTTTTAAAATTTCTGCAGTGCAATGTTGTCTTTGTGAGCAGTAGAAAAAATATTTCGTCCACTACATTTCATTACCGTATATTATCCACAAGAAACAGTTAAATATGTTAACCAGGAATTAACGTGTGATTCTTTGAAGGCTAAAACAGTCAATTTATATTCATTTTGAAAGCAATAGTTTATTATGAATTACTTCGTATCATCAAAACCCCTGCCTGTCTTTGTAACAGGTAAGCTAACATTTTTATTCCACTCTTTTAAATGAAGAAATTCACACAGGCGTTTCAATTCCAACAATATTCTATCTCTGACTAAAATATTTAATATTACACATTTAAGTTTATTTGTGGCAATGACTATTTCGGATTCGCAAATAAAACGATTGGGGCTTTAGAGAAAAATTAAATTATTAAATATATTCTCTATTAGTAATGAATATTTTTTAAAATTTAACTATTGTTTTCATCATGTATTATATACACGCTTATTTTTCTAGAGTGGAATGGGGCGGGGTATCGAAATATTTACTAGAAAAGGGGGCTGCAGTTCAAAAAAGGTTGGGAATCTATGACCTGCTCCCTTTATTCACATCTAGTCAGCCTGAAAAGCAGAATCGACAGCAAATACTTTAATTTGAATCCCAGTCATTTCATAATATCCAACCGATCAGCTGTGTCATAATTAAATACCACTGTTGCTTTGAGTTATCTTGATATGGTTATTACTTCCAAGCTCCATAGTTGAAAGATTCGTTTGGCTCCTGAGGCTTTCGACTTAAATAATTTTTTAATAGTTTGGATGAAAATATTTCTGCAACAAGACTATAAACTGCATATAGTATAACAGAAAGGCAAAATACATTTATGTTCGCTGGAAAAAGCATTTCTGTGATTTTACAATTTGCTGTGTTGTTTCTTATTCCCACACCATCGCTCCATAAAACCTACTGAGCATGAGTAGAGCATAGAAACATCATTTTATTGAACCATAATGACGCCATATAAACGCATAACTTTTTGTATAGATATTAAATTATTTGAGCCACCATTTCGATTACTTTACAAAAATGCACATATTTATTGTTGGCGAGTTGTGACATGTCATAACATTGCTGGAAACAGCACATTAATGTGTAATTTTGAGAAGAAAGATTATTTGGTACCGCACTGAGCTGACGAAATTTGGGCTCTCAAAATTCTTTCTAATAATAATTTGTCTACTCCTAACCATTTTTTTAAAAAACAATGTTGACGTTAATCCTCAACATTAAAGAAATATATGAAGACAAAGGTCAAAATGTTTACCAAGAAATAAATGGCCCTATTAACGTATTTCAACCATTGAGTGAAAATCAAAATAATTTGATGAACTGGTGAGAGATACCTCCGAATTCAAAGAAGCTGAATATGACACAATTAGAAGAAATGTTATGGAAAACGTGTGCTACTAGTAATACTCTGTCATTCAGTTCGCCTAATCTCAGAAATTTAACTTCTTTTCAATTAAAAAAATGGAAATAAGAATTTATATTGTCCCAATTTATTAAAGGTAAAATTTGGGGAAAAAAGGTTAATTTTTCACAAAAAGCGTAGGATTTTTAGCAGGAGCAATTATATTGTAAAAACTTCACCTTTAAGATAAAAAAAAAACTATCTTTAGGCTTAAAGATATGTCCTTGTGGACTTTTCATAAATTAAAAACATCAGTATTTAGCAGCTACTCTCGATGACTTATATAGTTCAGTGTTCTCTAACGTTTATATCTCCGCCTACCGGTCAACGTTTGATAATTTTGAAACGGACCGTTTAGGAAAGGAAAGTAAATTGTCTATATTATAGATTGTTTTGAATAAATAACTTTAAATGTATTTAAACATGTCTTAAGAATAAAACACAGTTACACCAAAAATGAATATATAAATTGATTTAACATGGAATACAAAGTGATTTCCATAAAGAAAGAGAGAGAGAACACAGTAAATAAAATGGAAATAATTGAATGTTTCTTGTGTTGCCCGGTAATATTTGAGCCACTAACCACTGGTTTAGCTGACGAATATGGAATTGTGTGTGGAGATTAAATGTCCTGCTTCTTGCCAAAACAACTCTAGATGAAGCAAAACACTTAAGAAAAAATTTCTTAGAAAACTGATATTCAGAAAGATGTTAATAAATAAAAATCACGATTACTTCCATAAAGTACAGGGACTTTTGTCCACAGTACGAAAAAGCAATATTTAGCAAGGCAGGGAAAATATATAGGTGAGCATTTCTGGCGTAATATCATGACGGGAAAAAAAGAAGACAATCACATATATTGATAGAATCAAATTAAGTTTTAAAGCAGAAAACATTGTCATCGACCTCTGAAATACTATACGCTGTTTTTAAAATTCGATAATCCACTAAGGGGTTTATTCTGATCTCGTTGTTTTAGAGCAGGGGTCTTCAACCTTACACGTCCGAGGGCCATATGATAAAATTCACCTCACTTCTGTAAAAAAAAAAAATAGTGTTATTAAAATATTATTTAAAAAAGGGAGGTTTATCTTACATTTACTAGACTAAAATTGATTCCGGAAATAGAAGGTACTGCATATTTATATGTATACATTGGTTTCAAAAAAGTTAAATGGAAGTCTAATTAAGGTATCAAAGACTACCCTAAAGTTGTGAATTTTGCTTAAAGTTGACAAATTTTTTTCTTCTGATTTTATTTTATAGACCATCTTATTAGCTTTATAAAAATACCAATATTATTTTCCGTTCACTAGAACAAGAAATATATTTTATAAAAAGCATATGTTATTACTGTAAGCAAGATGTCATATTTTAAAACGGCGCTTTACTGGAAATGTGTGTGTGTTTTTTTTTTTTTTTTTTGAAAATGTTCAAACGGGGCCAGCGATTGCTAAAAAAGTTTTGAAAATAATTAACTGAAGTTTTTTTGTGCATGTTCTGTTTAATAGTAGAAGTGTTTTAACGTTCACATTCATCAATCACTGTTTTATTACAAAATTTACAGCCAATTAAATGAATATAAGCACTGTTTTTCTTAAGCAATTTCATATAATAACAAAGATAGAGTGCTGAAGTTTTCATAAAAATTAAAATATCTCTTATCTTGAAGGTCATTTTAAAAATGAATAACATTGCAACTCATCAGAATTGAAAATTTGTTCAGAAACCTTTGGTACAGAATGAACAGCGTTTATGTTATTTTTTGTCAATTTTTACCCATTTCAGTTATAATAATTTATTTTTCTCTTCTTAATTTTAGCATATTTTTCTTTAAATGTACTAAAAAAATCTAAAAACAACAAAAAAATCCACAGATCTCCCCTCTTTTTTTAAAAAAAGGTGTCGCAAGAAGACGGATGCCTTGAATACTTGGTGATTAGTTAATTACGAAAAAAAATAAAGCTGATTGTACCGAACGATTTACAAAACAAAAATACATTTACAATAAAAAAATTACATTACTAGCGGGAGAAGATAGCTACTTCAGTCTGTTATTGTGAACTTAGACATTTTTTTCTTGATTAAAGTGTCAATTTCCGATTTATTCTGTGTTGTTACAATTTGAAAAGTTTCCTCTTAATTCCCTTCTTCTAGACGTATTCTTGTTTTGGATTTTATGTTCTTCATTTTACTAAAAAGCTTTTCCCATGTGTGTGTACTGCAAAAATAGAATTTATGAACAAGGCATGTTTTATTGAAACCAAAAAAGTCCAATAAATAGCCAATAGATAGCGCTGAAATGCAAAATGTCAGCGAGCCCTGGAAAATCATGCATAAAGTTGTGACGGATCTATACGGGTTTATATTAATTCCTTCTTTTTCTCTTTCAATAAAAAATATTTATTTCAACCAGCCTTCATCAAGAAACCAAACGTGATTTATGTAAATAAGGAATATTGCATAAATTCGGTTTTCGCGAGTTGAAGAGAGCGAAGTGAGGAGTCAAGTTAAATAAAGTGAAGAGAGCGAGAAGTCGACACGTAGTTGTTGACAAGTTAAGCGAGGTTGATACATTGGATGTTCGCAAAGAGAAGTGAATTCTGTCATCCGATCTTAAGTTCTACACTTTCAAGATTAAAGTGTGAAAACTAACTAACTAACTAGCAGAGCTATGGACAGTGGATCCTAAAACGAAATAATGGGTGTGGAGGATTTTTCATCAAAGACGAGAATTTCTTAAACAACATATTTATTGAAGACGATGCAAAAAGATGAAATTTACAGTGACATTTTAAATGAAAAAACAGTTGAATACATTTTAACTGAGCACCTTGCTCAAAACATTTGAGTAGTATGGAGTCAGCTACTCGCTGAGAAACACCCAACTGCTACTGATTTCACAGCAGTAGCGATCCGTATTTATACACTAATATAATTAGCATATTGTATCACTTCCACAACAAGAGATGTAAACTATTAAGAAACTCCTGAGTGGCCAGATAGAACCGTGACGTCACAAGCGACGATCGGATCTTTAATGCACAGCTGCCATCAGCAAAAGCCGTTTCTCAACTCAACTCGTTTTTCATCCCGTTTTCCGGGTTTGTTTACATTTCGTTAATGGCGGCACATTTTGAAACGCCCCCATCGCTTGCCGTTCAAGTAATACTATATTCCTGGATTACTGACAGTATTGGGATGTCATGTAAATTATCCACAACTTGTCAAACTATGCTTATAATTTAACCATGACATACAACAGATTCGAAGATTGAAAAGCATTGAAATTAACTATTACGGAGCATGGAGTCTTCGTCAATTCATCCAGCAAGTTTGAGTGCCTGAAATTCTCCGTGAAGGATCTGCAGCATTAAGAAACAAGGTACCGTAAATTTGATTAAGTAAAATCTCTTTATTAGTGTGCGACGTAGTGGTAAATGTGCGCGCTTAAGCTGTCTTAGATTCGGTTGAGGTACTGTAATATTATCCCCGCTTGTACATATCTCACCTCTGCACTCTACCATAGTTATATACCTTAATTAGAATTGTATTGTGCCTGTTCTTAATATCCGATAAGAATCAATATATCAGTTTGAATTGGAATAATGTCTTTGGATCATTTAGTTTCTCCTACACATCTAGCCGGGTTTTCAGATAGACAGGAAGGTATTAATGTAAGGAGTGGCTACAGGTCACCACAAAGTGAGCTATAATCATAGAGGAAATATACGCCGGCATTTGCAGCTTGTTGACTTAACCAGAAAAGGAATTTTTAATAAAGCTGTTCCATTAGGATGGAGATAATTTACGATCCTGTTGTCTTAAAAAAGGGTATGAACGATTTTTTGTGCACATCATTTAATCAGGATCACATGCTGAGCTGCGACTTCCGCGACGGTTTCCTCCTAGGTTCTGATACCTCAGTTTATGCGATTATTGGTTGTGGGGTTATATTTGAATTAGCAAGCCTACTGCGATCGTCCAACCTCATTAAGGTTGCTAAAAGAAAATACCTTACAGCAATTTCTCACCATACCTACAGATATTCGGTACAGTTTTTCCTTGGACTTCAGGTATTTTTAATGATGACGGCTGTGACGTGTTGAGCATTTGTTGTACGAACAGTTTCGGCTTAGACGACATGGAGACCCCTAGGCAGTTGAATTTTCTTAGTCCTGTAGTCTGATAATTCTATTACGCAGCGTTTTAGGAATATATTTCAATGCACAAATAAAATAATAATTGATCAGGAAATTAAAAAAATATGAAAAAAAGGATAACTATTTGTTAGAATCTGTAATAAAAATCTAACTCTTGCAATAAAAAATAACTAAATATTTGGTTTTCTCAATTTTTTTGGCCGTGAATTCTTTTAGAATATCTTGGTATTCTATGTTCTGAAAGACGTTGGATTCAATGGCCATTATAGCAATTGAGTTCTGTTTTTCTTGTATTATTGAGAATCGATGACAGTTTCTTTAGTATTTTTAATTTTGAAAAGCTTCGCTCACCAGAAGCATTTGTTATCATACGACATTTGTGCAGTTTTAATGCTGTCATAACATTGGTAAACGTTGATTGTAGCAAGTTTTTGGAAAGAAGTTCGTATGATTGCGATGCTGGTACTGTTTCTTAATTTTTAAAATCTTCCATTTGTAGTACGAAATGCTTAAAATAGACCCTTTCATTTGTGAATCTGAATATAATTTCCTCAGAGTAACGTTATTCAAATATTTCGGCAGCTGTTTTAATTTATGAATCTTACTTTAGTGGGAGATCAACGAGAAATCCAAATAGGAAAGGTATTTTATTGTATGCTTTCAAACGACGAGAAAGTTCTTCATATAAATTGTCTAATATGGGTAGATAAGTTTCTATTTTGAATTTTTCACTTCCTTGAATCCCAAATATTTTGCATCACCGTCATCGTAATTTCGTTTATTAATGCGCACATGTCTACATTCATCCATGCATTGCGAGTCTATTTTCCTATTTACCGTTCCTTCATATTCATAAAACATTTCTCTTTGAGAATTTAAAAATTCCAGTAATGATTTCAAAAGATTTACAACAGTTTGAAGTTCTTAAAATTCTTCTCTTCTACTCATTAATTCCAAAAATAAAAATTATAATACTTTATTTATTAAAAGATGAACTAGAAACTGCTAAATTTCAAATAATGTCTTTAAGATATGCACAACTATATAGAGTGACTTTTGATATTGCAAGTTACTATCATTACTCTCTCTCTCTCTCTCTCTCTCTCTAATCCAGTCAAAATTCTTTATGAAATGCTTTTGTGGTATATTAGTTAAAGTTAATATACAAAAAATCTACAGAAATTTCGAACCTTGGTCAAGTGAATCACAGTTCCGAGCAAAATTTGAATTACAATTTTAGCACGTTTTATAAAAGTTGTTATTTCAAACCGAGTTTAACGTTATCGAAATTAATTGGTATAGGTAATACCAGCTTCAAGGCCCGGGCATTCTCGGGCTTTCTCTTTTTATAAATTTTTCCTTCCTTTCACAAAATCAGCACTTCTATTATTCTTTTTCGAAATTACTCTGTTTCTTTCTCTTCCGCTTAGCCTGGCGTTGCACGGGCCTTTATTGAGTGTATAACCTAATCCCCATGTTAATTTCCTCTTTTCTTCATGACGACTGCCCTTCTGTGTAGGTGTGTAAGCGTGTGATGTGAGTTATTTCTATAACTATATCATTAAAAATCCCTTTTCCGAAATTTGTTCACTTCTTTTCATCATGAGACAGGTTTCTTTCACCTCCATTTAACCCGGCATTGCACGGGAATATTCGAATGCATAACATATTTCCATGGAAATTCCCCTTACTTTATTGGGTCAGAACTTCCTGGTGTTGTGTGTGTGATTTCTACTTTAACGTCAATATACAATTCCCTTTTCGAAATTTCTTTCACATCTTACCGATGTCAGACAGGTTTATTTTCTCTCTATATATAGCTCGGCGTTACAGTGGCTTTTTCAGTGTAGAATTTTTTCTTTCTTTCCCCTCAGATATAAGATTTATCTTCAGATTTCTGTCAATGGTTTATAAAAAACAATATTTCTTTAGTTAAAAAAAAAATAAAATTTTAAGCAATAAAAAGAAAACGATTCTGATGCCGAGTGTAAAACAAAAACCCACTTTCATCACTTTTTAATAATAGATAGTTTCTAAGAATAATAAAATTGATTTCAGATTTTCATTAATTAATTAATCTTTACCAACAGTTAGCTTCAAAATATCTCTAAAACGTATTTTTATCCAAAACAATAGACGATATGCTTTTTATTAACAAATAATTAATTTATTAAGGAAATAATAGAAATACTCCTTTGGTTTTAAAAAATATATTAATTTAAATCCATTATCTATAAATAAAAATAAAAAAAATTCTACAGATAGCTATTGAAACGATTTTTTTTTCTGAACATTTGAATGTTTGAATAAACATATATAAGTGTTAAAAAACACACTTTAGAGGAAAGACAAGTTGTATGTTTACATTCACTGACATAAACATTAAAAAAGAAAATAATACTACTGATAAAAACAGTGTAGTATTTTATTTTAATTTTATAGTTTTTCATTCCACTCTGTGTTTATAGTAAATTATTGAAACACGAATCTGACGAAAAAAGGTATATTATACAAAACTAACATATTCATTAATTTAACGTTAATATCCATCTTAAGTTATGAAATAAAAAAAAATGATTAAAAATTTTCATTCAGCAATTAATTGTGACATGCCGCTTGCTTAAAAAATTGCAGTTAAAAAAAACTCGTTTATTAATATCCATTTTAGTGGCAAAAAAGAAGGAAGGGAGAGGACTAAGATTGCAGAATTTATTTTTCCATCCATGCTCTGAAAGCACTCAAAATGTAGAATTCTCGATGTGGTTTCCCACGATTAATTATTACTGCCCTTGTGCAATTTGGCTACCGTTGAAGACTCGCTGTTAAGTGGAGCGATGCACGTTGAATCTGTCTAGAGCTCAAATATCCTAGCGTTGGTGTGGCAGTTAGGAGAGATGTGTGTGTGGGTGACATCTCAGGTGTCATCTTCGTCACTTGACCATGGTTCCAAATTTCGAAGTCCGTCACCAAAAACTCTGGAGTAGGTGAAGAGTGTGACTTCATTATTCACTCACACACGTTGCAATTTTTTCGTTACAATTTTTTGGTTCATGGAAACGAAAATGTACCTTTTTTAAAAATTGTTACTTGTTGAAAAAAAGACAGAAAGTATAAAAATTTTTAAAATTACAAAATTTCACAACCATATTAAATATTGAACTAAAATTGTGAGCATATTTTTTGAAATGTCCGACACACAGGAAAAGGGCTTCATGCAATTATCTTTGTAAATAAAGAAATTATTAAATTTTGGATTTAAATATTTTGAGTGTTACTTTAAAACTCGTAAAAAAAGTTTTGGGCCTTTTAATTTTTAAATCACTGGTTCTAAGAGATCAAATTATGAATTTTTAAAAAATCAGTTTCATTGAAGCGCATAGATATTCATTCATTTTAGAAGAAATCATAAAACAGGCAAAATATCATAGTTTTGTAAAAAAAAAAGCGCACACACAAAAAATCCGTAATGTGGCGAAATAAATGATTTTACCGATTAAAAAATTACTTTGGAAAATATTAACTGTGCAAATAAAATTTTCAGCATTTTTTAAAAATTTATAAAATTTAAGAGATGACGTTTATTTAAACGCAGAGAAACCCTGTGGAAATCGAGCACTATTCCGACGGAGCCACGAAGCGCACAGTAAACGAGATGAAAAGACGTTTAAAATAAAAGGTCGAGATAATTACATCCAATCTAAAATGCATTTTTTAAAAGAAAATTTATTAAATGATGGATCAATTATATTATATCTTGGTCTGTTAAAATTTAAATCCGGGACATGTTTTTCATTTATTAAGGCGATATTGTACCCTAAAAATCATTAATCTGTTGAAAAAAATTTTATTGGCTTCTTTGATACCCCGAATCTTTATAAATATGCCTGCAAAATTTCAAAGCTTTACCTGCATTTTTTCATTAAGTAATGGGGCAATGTTTGATGCTAAACAGCAACAACCACGCCTACATTTCAGATTATCTGCTTGAAAAGAGCCTTATAAAAATGAATTATTTTTCTAATGCGCATCAATGAGATTGACATTATATATGCAGTAATAAATCATTTTAAGAAAGAATTGTGCAATTCATGCAAAAATTCTAGTTTGTGAATTATTTACTGGAAGATCAAATGGATTTGGTCAAGATTTAAAAGTTGTGCGTGCTTTTTATGATATTATTATGAATAAAATTAAAACTTCAAAACGGATTCTCCCAAAGCACAAATACTAAATCTCATTTTGATAACTCAGATAATTAAAAATCTAATTCGCAAGAATAGAAAAACTCTCCCATTTTTATATATTTGTTTTTAGTGATATATATCCCATGTGTGCGAGATTCAACACTTTTATTATTAAAATATTTTAAGATATTTATTTAAACAAATGCACGGATACAGTTCTTAGATTTTGATGTATTTTACCTGTAAATTGTTATTTGATTTTGCTTTTATTCGTGTACAATATTTAACATGCGAAGGCTTTTAAAATCATGGAAACAAAACATAAAGGCATAAATATCTTTTGTAGATGTTGTGCATTAGCTCTGAGCATGGAATTAGCTCTGAAGTGTGTGTATTTATTTTTTTCATAATTATTAAGATAAAGTTTTATGAAATATTGATCTTTCATTCGTTTTTTTCTATATATTCATTATGGCAGTATTCTGTTTAATTGTTCTACATTTGTGCAATTTTTTATGTTAAGCAGTTTTAAATAAGCTAATTAACATTTCATAATAGTTTCAAACTATTCGATGAATATTATATCATGCTATTCATGGAATGAAAACTTCAAACTCATATTTCTACATGTTGAATTTTTGTACATATACTGTTATTCAAAAACCTAAGGCTTTTTGATAATTGAAGTATGTGTTTGAAATTTTTTATACATGTTCTGAAATATATATTTTTTAAAAACTGTGCATGGAATTAGCTTTAACATGTTTCGTACTTTTTCTAAAAAATTTCAAAATAAAAATTTATGTTTTATTTAGAATTTTTGGAAGTTTAACTATAAAAAAAATAATAAAAAAAATTAAAGAGCAGCAGCAGCAGCAGCAAAAAACCCACGCACAATTTTATGTAGTATATTATAAGGTACTTGGAAAAAGTTTTTGAAAGAAAAGAGACATATTTAAAAAAGCCTTAGAGATTTAAAAATTGCTTAAAAAAGCTAAAAAAATTTTAATTTTACAAGCATTCTGCTACAAATTTAAAAATTTTTGTATGGAATTATTATTAAATATTAACCTTTATAAAATACAATTAAAACCAAATATCAAATATTAAAAGTAAAAAAAATTGTGAAGATGGTACCATATCCGCCTTAAAATAGTTGTTTTAATAAACTGCCTAAAAGAAATCCTTTTGCTCTCGAAACGGAGGTCTTTATTTCTCGTGAACCACCGAGCATTTATTAAATTGTTGAAAGTATAGTAAGTGTTTTTAAAATCAAAGAGGATTAATTTTCTTAAAATCAAAAATGAAGCAATGTGATTTTAAGTAGAAATTTTTAAATTTACAAAATTTTACATGCTTATTAAATGATTAATTAAAATGGCAAGCATTTTTTGAAAAAGAGTGAAAAAAAAAGTTTTTTGTACTTAATTTATTAAATCACTGTTTTTAAAAGAGCGAAGTATTAACCTTTTTTAGTTCAGACGGTTTACTCGTCATAATTTTACGAAATCCATACATAACGATTGAAAAATTTCGCTTAATATGATTTTCAGAAATACAATACACAATACTCCTTTATTAAAAAAATATTAATTTAAGGCAATACATTTAAAAGTATTGCAAATAAACTTATTTGAAATAATGTTAACGGAGTAAAATCGATTAAGTTTTTTGCGAATATCTTAGATAGTTTTGTTTTCTAAACGGATGTATATATGATTTTTTGAAATAAAATATATACAAAAATGAAAAAAAATTAATAAACTTTTCACTCACATTTTTTTACTCATCAAATTTGGTGATTTTTGATTTGTTATAGACTAGTTTGTGTTTTTCTAGTGTAACCGCTGAACAGGATGATTTGGACGGTGGAACAGAGAAAAGTCACACATCTGCTACGAAACCGAATTTTGACAACAGGCATTGGCTTACCGTAAAATCGCGTTTTTTATTAAAGTTTTTAATTTTTTGAGGGTTTAGTTTTTATGTTAAAGGTTTCCAAATTTTCCACATCGATTGCAAACAACGGTAATTTTTAAACAAAAAATGTAATAAAAATACTACATAAATGAATTTTAGCAAAAATTGAAATAGACAAAAAAAATTTTAAAATCTTTAATTTTTAAGCAATTTTTTTTTAATCTTCGTATAGATTTCGGATAATATTGCTCTACACAAGGGAAAAAAAAGTTTCGTGAGATTTTCTTTATAAATAACAATTATTAAATGTTTAATTTAAATTTTGATTATTTTTCGAAACATCGTAAAAAAAATGTTTTTGGTATTTTATTTTAAAAATGACTGATTCCTTAAAAGAGCAAAGTATATACACTCATGCCCATAAATTAAGGATAATGAAGTTCAGGCAAAGAAAGAGACAGAAGCAAAACAAATTTGACTTATTTGTAAAGTCTATTTATTAAACAAAAGGTAAAGAGCAAAAAAGATGCTATATGTTTGACATAATTAATAAAAATTGCGATTTTTACTCCCTGGAGCAAATTTGAAAAAGAAACTATGTACAAAAACAGTATAACACGGTTAGTATGATGGTTAATACGGAGTTTGTCTCCCGGACGATGCAATACAGGCCTTACAACGCCTACGCATGCTGAGTATCAAATTATCAATCTGATCTTGGGGAATATTACACCACTCATCAAGCAATGCCCTCCGAAGTTCCGGTGGACAGGTGGGAGGGAGTTGACGGGCTGCAATTCGTCGGCCAAGTATATCCCACACATGCTCTATTGAATTCAAGTCCGATGAGTATGCTGGCCAATCCAAACGGGTGATATCCTCTGATTGAAGCCATTCATCTACAATGTTTGCACGTTGAAGACGGGCGTTGTCATCCGTAAAGAGAAATTCAGCACCCATGGTGCCCCGAAACAAACGTACATGTTGTTCCAGAATGACATCCTGATAGATGTGGCCTGTCATCGTTACACTCTGAACATGCAGGTCAGTTCTGGAACCAAGAATAATTCCTCCTCAAACGAGCCATCCTGCACCACCGTAACGGTGTCATTCAATGGTGTTCTCTTGGTGGTAATGGGTACCTGGCGTCCTCCATATGAAAGTCCGGCGAGAATCAGACTGCAAACTAAACCTGAACTCGTCGGAAAACATCACACAAGACCACTGTTGCGGTGTCCACAATGCATGCTCTCTACTCCAGGTTAATCGCAGGCGACAGCGAGTTGCGGTAAGGGGAACACATCTGACATACCTACGAGCATATAGACCAATGTGCCCTAAGTGTCTGTACACGGTCTGCCTTGAAACTGTCGTACAGGTAGCTGAAGAGAGCTGACGAGATAGGCCTGATGCTGTGCTCCGTCTGTTTCTTTTGGCAGTAACTGCCAAATACCGGTCCTCATTCGGCGTTGTAACTCAGGGGCGACATGTGCTGTAACATCTACTCACATTACCATCATCTTGGAATCGTTGCCAAAGCCTGGAGATGACACTCTGGGCGATTCCAAGTTCCTCAGATACTTCCAGCTGAGTACGTCCACATTTCAGTCGTCCGATAATTCTACCACTTAAAAAATCATCCAAATGCTTCCTTTGTGCCATAACTATGCGGTTATTGCACTGAAAGGCTTTTAAAGCGCTTGTAACCAATTTTACTTCTTTGCCACCATTCCTTATATACCCCTCTCTTACACTCTCGTCATTGTGACGTACTATCCGTGCCATCTGGTGGTTTCCTGTAATTTGCATATTCTTCTTCAAGATGTGTTTGATAATTCTACAGGTGAAATTTCTATTTTAGAGTTCAATTTCTGTGTGATACTGAATTATCCTTAATTTATGGACATGAGTGTACTTGTTTATTGTAGAATATCGTTTCAAAATAATACAAAAATAAATTCATACGCAACAATTTAGAAATCATTTTCATAAAAACTAATCAATATTGACTAATTTTTTAAAAAAAAGTCTGCATGTTTATATGACCACACGATACGAGTGATATCTTCAAATTTTGTAATGTTATCTCATGGATTAGTTTGGTGGAAAAAAAAACAAGAGGATATTAGTATTTCTATATAAATCTTTTTATTCATTATTTTAATTATGTACGGGAGAGAAAACCTAGACATATATATGTTTGCATTCGCTGTATGAAGAAACATTCAAAATGTAAATAATACTATCTGAGGAAAACATTGCAGCAATTTCTTATGTTCTTAAAGTTTTTCACTCTAAATCGCTTTTTTAAAAATAAAAAAAGCTATCTGTTGTAAATGTATCAGAAAGTTGCCTTTTCTGCACATGCTCCATAAACCTCAAACTGGTCAGTTCTGTCGTAGGTTTATTAGAATGAATTATTACTGGCATTTGGTGATTTTTAGCAATTTTTTTCGTTGGATTCGTATGGCTCCTTGAAATGGAAAACTGATTTATTTAAAAAAAAAGTACTTTATGTGCAAAAAGACAGAATAAAATCTTTTCAAAATTATGAAATTCCATACATTTTTAAATAAGTTTTACAATATTTCATCTGTTTAACTTCGCAGCGTTGAGAAAGGTATTCAACGTACCAATCTACTTGAAAAATAGCTGTAGCCTTCTTTCTTTCTTTCTTTTTGGAATTTAAATTTAAAAAAATCAATAGAAATTTGTAAGACATGTAAAACATTGTAGAAATATGGAGTTTAATAATATATTTCAAGCTAATCACATGTTAAAAGCATTTATTTTTTAAACAAAGTTAATTAATACAGTCAACAGAGCAACGTCATAAAATTCCAGTTTGGCTGAAAACCGATTTTGGACGCCAAATTTTGTCATTGTAATAATAAGATTCTTACAGCAATAACGAGAAAAAGCCGACTGAGCTTGACAAACCCGAACGTGACGTTCATTCAAGTTCACTCTCCAGCAAAATGTGCCTAAAGAAGTTACTAATAACCGACTATTTTTAAGTTAAGTTAATTAATACAGTCAAGAGAGCAACGTCATGAAATTCCAGTTTGGCTGAAAACCGATTTTGGACGCCAAATTTTGTCATTGTAATAATAAGATTCTTACAACAATGACGAAAAAAAGCCGACTGAGCTTCACAAACCCGAACGTGACATTCATTCAAGTTCACTCTCCAGCAAAACGTGTCTAAAGAAGTTATTAATAACCGACTATTTTTTTAAGTAAATTAATACAGTCACAAGAGAGCAACGTAATGAAATTCCAATTTGGCTGAAAACCGATTTTCGACGCCAAATTTTGTCATTGTTGTATGTTTTTTCTTCTATTGAAGGACTTTTACATTGTTACGGAACATTCCGATCCATTGTTACAAGCGTAACAATGCTTAACTTCTTAAAACGCATCATTCAAGTTCCCTCTCCAGTAAAACGCGCCTAAAGCAGTCATCCCTTCAAAAATCGTAAAAAATGAAATTGAAATGACGCTCGTCGGAATGAACAACACACAGGGGTAAAACAATTACTTGTTTTAAGGTTTTTAAATATCTTTTTAACTAATTGCAATATCGGAATGAAAATAGTTTGAGTCCTATTCTCAGTACTACTGAATATACCCACAAAATTTCATAAGAATCGGTCTAGCCGTTTCAGAGGAGTTTTGTTACAAACACTGGACACGAGAATTTTATATATTAGATATTATAAAAACTATTGTTATAGATTATTTTTAAAACTTATGTGGAGAAAATCATTCTGATTTAAAAAAAAATTATTAAAGAGCCCATTTTAAAGAAGTTTCAAAATTTATTCAAGAACAAAAAACAACATTTCGCTGGCTTTTCATCCAATAACATTTGGGTGAATAAACATTGAGTTTTTGACGTATAATTTTTTAAGACTGAGAATAGATTGATTGCGGCACTTGAAGTTACTAGCTCTCATCTTGGTCATCAGTTTTTCCTTAATCTTATTTTCATTTCTGTGCTGGCCAAACCTTTGTTTTTCAGCCATTCGAACCAATGTATGCTTTGTGGAGCATCCACGTCTGGTTGGTACAATCCATTCAGGTGAACATAGGCCCAGTGGTTGTACCACCAGCCGCCCTTGTTGATATTCGAACAGTCTCGGTTATCGCCCCTGTCTGTGGTAGAAAACTTCTTGCCATTGTGAAACTTGAAGTTGTCCCCTGTAAGAAGATTAAGGAATCCTTTAAGGTGACTACCTACCTTCGGACCCAATTTTTTTTTTATAAAAACAACTTTTTAAAGCAAATTGGTTGTTTTAAGGAAGAAAAATTGAAAAAAATATGTTAATACATAAAAATTTTAAAATAAATATTGTACTTTTAGAAAAATTGGTTGTTTTCAAGGAAATTTTACCAAATTTGTACTAAAATGCGTAACACTTTATAAAAAATTCTACTGCAATTATCTTTATTTCCTTTATACACAACATACATATTATGGGGCTCTGCAAAATGAACCAAAATATAAAGGAAATATTAAAATACAAAAAAATTACAAGCAATTATACTTTTCAATATGAAGATTTTGATATATATATATATTTTAAGCTTTTTCTTTATTAAAACTACCCTCTAAATGAAAAACTATTTAACCTACAACAAAGCTTACGACCCACTTTATGAAAAATAGTATATAAAACATTCCCACTATATTTTACAGCATTATATTGTTTGGTTCTTAAAATATCATGCATCTAGTAAAGAGTTTCTTTCTAAAACATAATTTTGAGAAAAACGCATTTAAAGTTTTATGTTACTGTAAAAAAGTATATATACTTTACAAAATTATCTACACTGCTGGCCACCATAAATGCAACACCCTCAAAGAAGGACGCAAATAGCATGAAATTTATAAATTAGCGGAGGTGAGATATGCAAATGATTAGAAATTCAGCGCAGACACACACATCACGCACGCCAGTGGCACCACCTCAAAGCGCTATTTAAAGCTTAGAGATTTCGACGATTTCAAGTTCGACAATTGTGTTTTTTTCAAAAAACGATCAGTTATGTCTCGTAGAAAACAGTGATCAGCTTTTGATCAAGTATCCGTGTTCGACAGAGGAAGGGTAGTGGCCTACCGAGATTGTGGATTATCTTTCAGGGAAATCGGTAGTCGTGTTGGACGAAACCAAACAACTGTAATGCAGATATGTGACCGCTGGATGCAGGAGGGTACGATGGACGTGGTCGATCACATCCACCTCAGTTCACCACTTCACATGAGGACAGGTAAATTGTGCGCATGGCATGGACGGATCGCTCAGTCACATCACGAACCATAGCACAGTACATTGAGTCTGTAACGCATCATTCAGTGTCTGCGCGTACCATTCGACGCCTTTTACAGCAGAGTGGTCTGTCCGCAAGACGTCCATTGCTTGGTCTACCCTTGACGCAGAACCACAGATGTCTCCGCCGCCAATGGTGCGATGAAAGAAGGATGTGGGCGGCAGAATGGAATGAAGTTGTCTTTACTGATGAGTCACTCATCTGTCTGCAACACTACGATGGTCCGATTCAAGTCTGGAGACACCATGGAGAGAGGATGCTGAACAGTTGCGTTATGCACCGCCACACTGATCCTGAACCGGGTATTATAGTATGGGGCGCGCGGTATTGGATATCACTCTCGCACTCCTCTAGTACGCATTGCCGGTACTTTAAACAGCCAGCGCTACATCTCCGAGGTGTTGGAGCCAGTTGTCCTTCCTTACCTTCAGGGCTTGGCCACAGCCATATTTCAACAGGATAATGCGCAACCACACGTGGCACGCATTGTCCAAAGGTTCTTCGTCAATCACCAGATTGAATTGCTTCCCTGGCCGTCTCGCTCTCCGGATCTTTCGCCGATATAAAACATGTGGTTCATTTGGTTGCTCGACGATAGAGCCATATTACACCCCCAGCTGCCACACCAGATCAACTTTGGCAACGTGTGGAAGCTGCTTGGTCTGCTATACCCCAAGAACACATCCAAAGTCTCTTTGAATGAATGCCGAGGCGTGTGGCAGCGGTGATCTCCAACAATGGTGGCTACTCTGGCTACTGATTCTGGCAGGAACCACACTTCACAGACGTCTTTAAATTTAATCATTTGATACTTTGTCAACATGTTATTTACAAAATAAGTTTATTTGCGCTAGCTCCTGTCTTTGTTGGTGTTGCATTTACGGTGGCCAGCAGTGTAGAATTCACCAGGATTATATGTCACACCTTCCTTTTCTTCTTGGTGCAACCTATTTTCTTTCGGTGAACACGTGTTTTTGAAGGGAAAACTTCTTTAGCGGCGTTGGGCACTTTTTGGTAGGGGAAAATCTTATGGGTTCGCGTCACCGACATGCTCTGACTAGCGCATGCGCAGTGTGCTGTTCACGACACTTTTTGGATGGGTGAAATCTCGTGCGTTCGCGTCACCGACATGCTTATAGCAGTTTTTCTGTAACTATACAGCTGACGTATACTGCTGTGTATATCTTATAAGTGAAATTGAATGGATTTAGTGAAAAGTTCAATGTGTACATTCTGTGCATTGTTAAAAGAGTGTTTTTGTTTGATTATTATTTGAATCGTTTAATTGAAGAATCACTGTACAGTACAGTAGTGAGTACCAAATAAATATACTAATATTTGTAAGATAAAAAATAAATAACAGAAAATTATTTCAAATACTCGCATTTATTTTGGCGTTGGAAAATTTTATATTATTTAAAATTATTTTAAATCGTCGTATTTATTCTGGCCTTTGAAAACTTTGTATGATTTATTCTCTAATATTTAACCTCTGCAATGCATCACGGTCAGGGAATTAAGGTTATTTTAAAATCCGTTTTTCATATTTGCTTAGATCCTTAACATTTCCCCCTAATTTCTGCTTTGGCAATGACTATTCACAAATAACAGGGAGGTACTTATGATACTATTGTCTACGAATACGATCGCAAACATCCTAGAGAATTAGTTTACGTAGCTTTAACAAGAGTAACGAGGATTCAAGGTTTATTTTTGGTTACTCAAGAAAATATTAGCAGCATCTGGAAATTTTGGATTGGTAGAACAGGAACACCTCTAAATGCTTCAGAAACAGATAAACATCATAAAAGATCAACAAGTCATCGAGAGGATCTAACGTTAGAATTGAAAAGGTTACAAAACAATACACTACAAACGGTCACCAAAACTTTTCTAGAATTCATCTCCAACAAGAAAAGATTATCGTTATTTTCATTCAATTGTCAAAGTTTGCATGCGCATGGAGCTGACCTAAAAAATGATGCTATTGTAAAAAAGTCAAATGTTCTGCTTTTGTCGGAAATTCGTATGAAAAACGAAGAATCACTTGATATTCCAAATATCAACTTTGTTGTAAGTTATAAAAGACCCGAAGTTCCAGCAGCAGGCATACCTATTTATCACAATATTCAAGATACGTCACACTTCATTACTTCACAAATGGGCATACATACTAAATTCCCTAGAAGCATTGGTGTTAATGTTTCTGATATAGGCGAAATATTCGTTGCTCGTCGAGATTCCGAGAATGGGCAATACATATTAATGGCTGCCGTTTATATTTCACCTGGAAAATCTATGAGACAGATACAACAATTTTTATTCGAAAATTTGATGATTTATACAAAAAAAGGTTCTGAAATACTCGATAAAAAATTTGGTGAAAAATATGATAATGTACCGATGATTTTAAGTGGAGATTTCAATATTAACTTTGCAGATGATAAAACTCTACCACTAATTGAATTTCTAAATGAAACATTTAATTTAAATATGTCCAATGATCGAAAACTCAGTACTACAAAATATAAAACGACGATCGATGTGGTTTTTATGCGATACTTAGATAAATTTGAATAAAACATTTCCCTTTTTTACTTAAGTTACCATACGCCTATTGTATCTTTTTTAAAACAAAATGAAATGATTGAAAGTAAAGTCTAAGTATTGTTGAAATTAATGATGACAATGATGCAAACAATTAAAATAATGTTAAAAATCAAGTACATTGAAATTTAAGTAAATACAAATACTATCCATAAATAATATGATTGTATATTAATTGTCATTTCAATTGAATTGTATTTATATTTTGTCATGATCTTGTACAGCCCGTAATATATTTGAAAAAAAAAACCCACATAAACAAGCATTTAGTTGTTGCTCGGAGTGTCAATGGATGTGAAAACCAGATTGATGTTTCAAATTTTTATTCTAAAAGTTCTAAGTTTTCACTTCTATCGGCAGTCTCTATAACTGCCAATTTTTTTTTAAAATTTTGTGAAGGGCAATTAATGTTTTTCTGCTTCGTTTATCCGTCGATAATCATACAATTTTAATTAGCGCTCGTTTCATATAGCTATCAACATTTAACTCCAGCTTATTTATGACTTTTAATAAGCCTTTAGAACCTTCATTAAATGGTAGAACTGCTATATATGCCCCTAAATGCAAAGTTTGGAGTTCAACAAAGTTTTGTTTAGGAACTATATTCCACAGAGCACCATTGAAATTTCATTGGCATCCTGAGTCATTCCATGTAAACACTTTTCTAAAAGTTTTTGATCACATAGTTTTAAGCAGTGAGGTTTAACAATATTTATAATATTTTGTGGGAATCAAGGGGATTTGGCGGTGAATATTTTACCAAGCGCCTTTGCTTTTTGAAATTTGCACCAATTATCTGTTCCTGTTGGGCATTGACCATGCATAGGCTTTTCGATACTAGAAAAGTTGTGCTAAAATGCAGCAATGACTGTGCTTTGTATGTTTGCTAAATTTTTTTCCCTGCGAATTGCTATTCCGTAATAATTTTGCAATTTGTCGATAAAATTGTCCATCAATTTTCCCTTCCCTCCCCTCCCAATCCTTTCACTGACTTTTTTAACTTTCTGAGATGACTCCCAACCCTTTTCTTCACGTGACCAATATATTCTAGTTTATTAACTGCATTAGGAGTGTACATATTTTTTACGGATTCATATGCTTTGGAATCCCCATCACTATAGTAATCAGTGTACTGCAATTTACGAAGATTCTCCGATCGCTCAAATATGCGATATACTCTGACAGTCTCCATGCTTGATTAATTTTTATTGATTGTTTGATTTTATAGCGCAAGAGCCAAGTTAGGATAAGCTGCGCCAAACAATGATTCAAAAGGTACTAAAATTTTGTCTATAAGGTCTCTATGCTTAAAGCAGAACCCTTATGATTGCAACAAACACGTGCATTAGAAGCAGCACTTGGAACTTTAGTCTGCTTTGAAAAAAACAAATTCTAAGAAAATGTGACATTATTTCGATGTCCAAGCTAGAATGTAAACAGACTGATTGTTGCCAATTTTTAGGAAGAAATAACTTCGCTTATAGTAGAGTAGTGGTTGAAACACTAGAAAAATTAGGAAATATATTTTATAAATTAAAAAAATGAGAGAAACTGTAGTATTTGAGTTTAAAATTACAATTTCCTGCAACTTCTGGTTTTGAAATACTACTTCCGGTTCTCTTTTGCAGAGAGTATGTTTTTTAAAATCACTATAACTTTATTTCTATCTCGTTTAAAGGAAAAGAAAAACTGTTTTGGAAAGAAAAATGTTCAAACTATAAGAATTTGAAATAAAAAAAATTGCCTTATGTAGTCGAAAAACGACATTTTTAACGTAGGCAGTCACGAAGAGATGGGATGGGGTGGAGAGTAAAGTTTACTGTTATCGAGATTACGTATTTTATATGAAAAAGAAAGCACAAATGTGTGTTTTATCAAAATGTATGCTTACTTTACTTTAATGACATTCTGAGTACAAATAGATTAAGATGTATATTTACTCAAAAAAAAATGGTGTTTCTTTTAAACTACATTTATTTCTACTTAAGGTAAGTCGGTACCCCCTATCCCGCTAATGTTAAATTGAGCATTTTTATGTGTCTTTTTCACATAAAATATTAAATGTACAGACTTAAATTTTTTTCTGTATATTAATTAGACTTTTTTATTTAAACTGAAGTGAGCTTTTTCAAATATATTGTTTAGTTTTTTCAAAAACATTCATCGTAATGTATCAGTGTGAATTTTTTGAAAAATGTCATTTTTTTTCACGATAACTGACTTTTACAAAAATATTATAAGTATATTAATAAAAGTTCACTTCAGTATATATATTAACATATCAGTAATATTCAGTGAAGATTGCAAGTGCTTCCGTTGAATAGGTTCTGAGAAAATGGTACACGCATTTTTAAAAACACCGTTTTGAGATAATTGCATTTTTATTATAAAATGTCACTTCATCAAAAAAATTATGAATTACAATCTGTATTTGCACTATTTTTTCAAAAATTAGCTTATTCTCAATAACTTTTAAGACTTTTTACTTATTTCTTTTACTTAGATTCCTCAGAAAATACATGTATAGCATTTTTCACTTTTAATCTATCGAGATATTTTATAGCATTTGCATCATTTTTCTCAAATTATGCATCAATTTTTGAAGAATTTTGTGTTCTGATACATTACTGTCCATCCAAGTTGACTATAAGCCTCATAAATACCATGTAAAAATGTGTCAATACATGAAAATATGGCTTTGGTAATACATCATTATACGACATTTCAAAAAATTTCATTAGTGTTTTATAAATTTACATGTAAACACAATTTCTTAAAGTATCAGAATTAAAAGGATTCTTAAAATATTACATAAATGGTATCCAAAACAACAACAAGAAAACTGATTTTATGTTTTTAAACATGAAATTTGTGTATTTTTTGTATGTAACAAGTTTTGTGCAACGAAAAAGGGCATTGCATTTTGGGATATATTTATGTACCTTTTACTAAGAATCTATTGAAAACAAAGCTTAAAAATTTATGTGTGCATTAAATTAACATTTATCTTTATACAGAAGTGAAATTTTTTTTAAAAAATTGATCAGCCTGTTTAAAAATGTAATTTTTGCACAGTAGAATAATGAATTTTAAAAAAATTTCCTTTTCTATGTTACAACATCTGCTTTTTAGCTAAATGTCTGAGGAATATCTCAAAAATTTCACTTCAGTATACACAATATATATGAAATATAAAATAAAAAAATCCAGTTCATGCATACAATAAATTTATAGAAAAAGAAGACACAAATTAAGAAATATAATACATGAATATATGACATTTCGAAAAGTTTCACTAGTGCTTTGTATATTCACATGTAAACACAATTTCTTAAATTATCAGAATTAAAAAGTTTATTTAAATATTACATAAATGATATCCAAAACAACAAGAAAACTGTTTTTATGTTTTTAAACATGAAATGTATGTAATTTTATGTGCATAACAAGCTTTACAGGTAACGACAAAAATCATCCCGTATCATCACATATATATGTGTACTTTTTCTCAGAAACTGTTAAATATTAAGACTTCTGATTTAGTCTGAATATTAATTAGACTTTAATATTTATACTGAAGTGAGATATTTCAAATATAATGTTAAGTTTTTTCAAAACCATGCAACATAAAAATATTACTATGAATTTCTTGAAAATTTTCATTTTTTTTCTACGATAAATGCTTTATGTTAAATTATTTTGGGAAAATTTATAAAGGCACACTTCAGTGTACATGGTTATGTTCAGTGTACATATGAGTTATGTTTGACTGAAATTTTATGAGCATCCTTGCATTTTTTTCTGAGAAAAAAGAACATAAATTTTTATAAACAAACTTTTTGAAAAATGCATTTTTAATATGAAATGTCATTTTATCACAAAAATTATGACTTCCAACATGTATTTGCCACATTTTATTCAACATTAGCATCAAGTCAATATATTTTAAGTAAAAAAAGCATCAAAAATGTTTTCAAATTGTCAGAAAGTACATACATAACATTTTTCAGTTTTTGTTTAACGAGATATTTTGTAAAATTTACATCTATTATCACAAAATCGCTATAAATTTTAGAAGAATTTGTAGCATTTATGTATTACAAATATCAAAGTAGAGCAAATATCACCATAAATATAATGGGAAAAATTTATCTATATGGTTTTGGTGTGCATTTGAAAAACATGATTTTACGTCATTTCGAAAGTTTTTATATGTGTTCTGTGTGTTCACATGCAAACATAAGTTTCTAAGACTTTTAAATTTCAAAAGTTTCTCTAAACTGTACACATGATTTCTTAAACAGCAAAAATAAAACTGTTTTTATGTTTTTAAACATGATATTTAGGTATTTTTATGTATTTAACCAGCTTCTTGCAATGACAAATGGTATTACACATCTGAATTTTTGTATGTACAATTCATTCAGAAACTTTTGAATATTTAAGTTTAAAAACTTGTCTGTACAGTTAAGTAACATTTATATTTATACTAAAGTGATATTTTTTTTAAAAAAATTAGTTTTTTTTAAAAAACAGACATTTATCATCACTGAATTTATTCAAATTTGTTTGTTTTTTGACACATGTGCTCTTAGCTAAATGTTTTTTTTTTTGTTGTAATATTTTCAAAATATCACTTCAGTATCCACAAGAATGCATAAGGAATATATAATGTAAATTTGCAGCTTTTTTTTCACATACAGTAAATTTAGAAAAATTTTATTTTTTTAAAAAGTAAGTTTAAAATTATAAATTATGAAAATAGTAGTTTTGAAAAAAATCATACCCTGTGAAAGTGAATTTTTAAAAACGAAGAAATAATACTTTAAAACTCTTGGAAACATGTTGTAACTCGAAATTCCGCCACCAAACTAATACATTTAATCGAACAGTCAACTGTTATCTAAAGTTAATTGCGTTTGAATAAACAAAAAGAAGGCTTTGCAATTGTTTCAGGATATTTAAAAGGCAAATATCTGTCAAAAGGGGGCGTGGACCACCAGTTGATAATTTTTTAAAAGTCATTTTGACATCGTTCTAATTGAAAATATGGCATAAATGTTATATCCCTAGAAAGGTAATGAAATACAGATTTCAGAAATATCAAAAACTCAAAATCGATCATTCCATGATTTTTACCCTACTGACCTCCCTTAAGCTTATCACATTTAGAAAAAAACGCAACATGTTGTTGAGGTGACAAAAACATATTTTTTTAAGCACATGGATGATAGATCGCCTCAGGTTGGATGTTTATGTTGGGTCTGTTGCCAACGCATTATTCACTGAGTATTAATGGTTTAATGTTGTTATTAAGGTGAAAGAAATGAAGATTTTTTTTAAGTGGAAAAATATGCTCTTTTTCTTTTGCCTCTTTTTATAAAAAGTTTTGAAATGTTTTTGCATTACTTAATTTTGTTGTAAAAAATAAATATACTCTCTCTCTCTCTCTTCCTCTCTCTCTCTCACGAGATTAAGTGTATAGCTTGGAAAAAAGGAGTTGGCAACAACTGTTTTGAAAACGTTATCCTCCACACCTCCTCTATCCATGTGTGTGGCCAGTTTCCACATAACCAATCACGCCAATCTGTGGTGCTGCGTCATTGAGGAAACACGTGCAACTGCATTCCGTGGGGAAAACGTCTAATGTAAAAACTGGACAGCGAATCAACACCAAGTTTGTTGTGAAATTTAAGAAATCAGTTACGGAAACATTTCAGATGTTAGCCGAGGCTTATGGAGATGAAACTTTATCTCGCGCACATGTGTTTGAATGGCATAAGCGGTTTTCAGGGGGAGGGAAAAGTGGGAAAGATAATGAACGTGCTTAGCATCCAAGATGAGCGATTACAGACCAAAACATTGCCGAAATTTGTGATGTGATCGGGGGTGACGGAAGATAAAGTGTTCGTGCAGTGAGACGGATTTGGTTAACTTGGATAGGGAAGCTGCTCAACACATTTTAACTGACTAATTGCACATGAGGAAGATTTGTGGGAAAATTGTTCCAAAAGTTGTGTCTGATGACCAAAAACAGTGCCATAAGGACGTCTGCGTGGACATGTTAGAACGCATTGCAAATGAGCCATATTTGTTGGAATCTGTTGTAACGTATGATGAGACATGGATTTTTACATATGACCCAGAAAGTAAGTACCAGTCGAGGCAATGGAAGTCTGCAGGATCCCCAAGACCCCCAAAAACATGCATCTTGGAATCAAAATTCAAGATAATGTTAATTGCTTTCAATATTAATGGAATTGTAATGATTGGATGAGTAGACTGCCAATCAACACTTCTACAACGACTTCGTGAAAAAAATTAGAAAAGAAGGCCACAGTTGTAGAGTGAGGGATGACTGTTTCACCAGGAAAATCCACCTGTCACACGGCCCTGTCAGTCATGCAGTTTCTGACCAGAAAGAGCGTTACTATGATGGGGCATCCTACTTATTCACCTGATTTGGCTCAAAGCATTTTTTTATTTCCTACAGTTAAATCTTGCTTAAAGGAACCCATTTTACATCAGTTGAAGAGGTTCAGGCAAAACAGAGGATCTCCTGTGAACAGCCTTCCAAAATCCTCGTTCCAGAATGGTTACCATCAATAGCAGCACCTAATGCAGAAGTAAGTGTGTGAATTCTGAAGAAGACTACTTTGAAGGCGATAATGCCACAAAGAACTGATTTTGTAAGCATAATGATTTATTGGACCAGTCTCGTTTATTTTGTGTCACGCCACATAGCGTTGTTGTCTCAGCATGGAATAATTGAAAATGCTGTAAATAAAAATTGTAAAGTTATGTAAAGTTTTCTGGATGTTATTTAATATTTTGAGGGAGTATTTTCTAATTAAGGTAGCCAAGTATTGCAACTCGCAGCTAGCCTTGTATCTGTTGAGTGGGTTGTGTTCTAATGCCATTGAACAAGAAGTAGAGCTCCACGATTAGTAATGAGATGGGCTGAAGCACATTTAATTCATCTATATTCAAAGTCTTTACATTGTCGTGAGCACCTTTACAAATGGTTTATTGTTGGCGAAAAAACCAGTGTCTCCATCTTACACAAACTAAACCATATATCGCTATACCATGATATTCTTTTTCAGTGGATCCCATCTCACGTCGAACTTTATGGCAATGAAATGGCGGACAAACCAGCAAAGGAGGCCTGCAATCTTCCAACTTTCTCTACATCACCCCTTACTTATCTGGAATTATACTCGTTAAAAAAATCTCAATATTTGGTAGAGTGGAGGGCGCCTCCCACTCTTCATTGGTAAGTGGGTAATAGACCCGGACTGGCCCTAGCCCTCAAGTGTGATAGATGCTTCCAGAATACACTTTCTCGTCTTGCTAGTGGTCACATCAAGTGCCTTTCATTCTCAGCGAACAAGAAGATCTTCTCCATCTGTGCAAAGTGTCAAGATCACCAGGCTTACCCGGAGCACATAATGTGTTAAATGGATCTCACAAGCAAAATGTGACACGGATCTCTTTCTTGAGCTGGACTTTTTGAGAGTCAACGATTTAATTGATCTTGTCTGACTTTGTCAGACTCTGGAGGATTAGCAACAACAACAACACGTTTTAGTAATATGGAAGTTTGGAGAATAGGGTTTCAGCTCAGGGTGTCCTCGTCATTTAACCGGACGTTCAAAATTGCGAGATTCGTTATCAATAGTCCTCGTGTTTCTTTAATGGGCAATGTTAATATAAAAATCAATCGTTGTAAGTGAGAAATATAACCAATGACTGTGAGATACAATTTTACAGAATGCTCTATTTTTAATTATGCTCATTTTTAACATTTTAAACCATTCGCTTCAACTTTAATTGACGCAGTTGGGCAGAATCCCCAATCATAAATATTTCATTACTGGCGTGACATGAGTTTTCCCCCATGTATCAGTTACATATAAGATATTTTTTTAAAAAAATGTTATGTGTAAAGTAGTATATAAATTGTTTTACTTTTTATTAAATGAAATTTTCAAGGGAATCAGTTCCCCAAATTTAAAGTATTCAACTGACTTCTAGCATTTGTTTAGTGTTTGAATAAATCAAAAGTCCCAGTGATGGGGACATACTGTCAAATACAGATATTGCATTGTTTGAATATGTTCAGAGGCCGAATTTGTTTGTTAACTGAAAGTTTTTCGACTGTCAGCTTCAACCTGACATAAGGTCCCAAACCACAACCAATACCCCCCCCCCCAACTTTTGAATTATGTTGGGTTACGAGATCAACAGCTTAGCTGGAATTGTACTCTCTACATTCACTCTAACGAACTGGCTTTGCATTATATTTAATCTAAAATGTGAGAAAAATATAATTTTTGAAGAAAAATCTTGATGGGCTTACCTGCATTTCCTCTATAGTTACCGATACGCAGAGTATAATCAAAGTTTTCATCTTCTATACGGAAATTGTTGTAGACAGCGTAGCGCGCTTCTCCCAGTTTGTCTGTGAGATCGAATCGTATTTCCCAGGTTCCTTGATTAGTCAAGTTATATATGTTTTCATTACCTAGTGGGAATAATTTGAAAAAAATGTTATTAATTTCTTTCCCATTTCAAAAGTTTCAGTGAAAAGTCTGTAAGTCTATAATATATATATTTCATGTGTTTTAACAATTATTATAGACTGGTTTAAGGTAGCTTGAACATCTGCAACTAGGAAAAATGAACTTTTCTTGCACCGAATTTAAATGGTCCTGTCTTACTTAAATTAAAAGCAACGGAAGTAAAATTTTTACGTTGAATTATCTGTATATTTATGCATCGGTTAATGTAAAAAAATTCCATTTTAAATCACAAATAAATTTGTATAAGCAAATAAATAGTCAATAACCATTTTTTTATTTATTTTCGAGGCATGTTCCTTCCTTTAGATACACTTTGCATAATCCACTGCAAATTTTAAAACGATATATGTATAATCCACTGCATATATCATTTTAAAATTTTGCAGAGTGTTTCAAACATAACTATCCATAAAATAAACGAAATGAAATTTTAAAAAATTAATTTATAAAAATTTAAAAAAAATTTAATGATTCCAATTTTCTTTACATTTTATGCAGAGATTGTGCTCTATCTGAAATTTGTGGATCTTATGGTATATAAAATATCAGCACTATAGGTAAAACAGATTTTGAGAAAAGTGTACCGGAATCACCAAAAAAAAACAACACATTTTGAGAAAATCGCAAATAAAAATATTTCCATGTAGGATTTGTAAAATAATTTTTAATGTAATATAAAGCCACACCAATATCAATTGGATTATTTTGCATCATTTCTCAGTTTTTAAATTGTAAGTTTAAAATTCCAGATTGTTTAGAAGTCTTTTTAATTACTATTTCCCTACTTTATCAACACATGTTATCAACGATTCACACCTTCCTCCATTTAAAATATAAAAGTTTTATGATTATAAGTTTTAGTATTTTTTCTTCACTTTAAACATCATCATTACAGGATATTGCACAATTCCTTACACATATTTTTATTGTTATAAAATACACAAAGAAAATGTCTTTGTGAATTTTAGAAGTTAATTTGATGTCTAATTTAAATGGAATTCTGTTTTTAAAAATTATAACAAAAGAATCTCTGTTTCTGTATACATATATATGAATATTTAATTATTTAAAAGTAAAACTAAAAGTAATAAATATACAGAGTTATTCATGAGCATTCAAACACTAAGAATAAGCAGTTAGTAAAAACGAAATTTCTGTTTTACAAGCTGAGTACTTAATTTAGAGTAATCCTCAAGATCCACTTGATTTATAATTTAAGAGCTACACTGAGTATTTATACATGCAAAACTAGACATAATTAACATTTCAAAAAACAAAATTTTTTTCAAAATTTTGTAATTAATCATTTAAATTTTCATAATTTTTGCACAAAAAATGTAGAGTTTTCAGTAAATTTGAACATATAATACAGAGAAATTACATTCTTTGTATAGAAAAATTAGTTTCTTATACAATATATATTAAATACACTATGGATTTTGAAGAAAGTGTACCTGAATCACGGTTACATCCCATTTGCTTACAATTTTAAAATTCAATTTTCTAACGTTCTATTTATCGAATTCTCATAAATAATGCATCCATAGGTGCACCAAAATGCCCTCTATTTTTTAAAATTAAAATTAAAAAAAAATGCAAAATTTGAAGCGCTTTCGCGTCTCATTTGCCTTAAATTTGATTTATTCTTATTATTTTGAATTTTAAGTTTTAAGCTAAAATCTAAGATATGAAGAAAATATTTTTTTATAATATAAATATAGTTTTAACTTGATTTAATATTTTGTATGCATAACGTTACAAGGAACATCTTACAGCTTTTAAAATAAAGCTTTCGTTTTAGCTTTTAAAATAAAGTATCGCTCATAAAATATTGGATAAACTGAAATTCGTGTAAAAATTAAACAGCTTTTTTATTTATTGATTAAAATATATTCTGAATGCGATCAGAAATGTGAAAAGAAAAAAAACAAAAAAAAACAGGAACATGTGATCAAATTATACAGAATTTAAAATATTTGAGAGGGTCTAGTTGTTTTCAAAACTTATTTTTCTTAATTTAGCTTTCTTTTTAGCAAGTTTAAGAGAAAAAATTCATCAAAAAATTGGATGTAACTATAAATTGAATATTTGCTGTTTCTTGAATGAAAAACGTGGTAAAAAATGTAAGGTAATTTACTATTGTGTTTTCTTGGGCGATATATTTGATGGGGTGATATATTTGACCAGCCTGTAACAGCTTTTCCAGCTTCTCAATTTTCCAGAGGCATCCTACTGTGGATGCTGCTTGAAACTCAGGAACGAAGGTTAACATAACAATCCAACCAGTTACTGGAACAGCAATTAACTGTAGCACCAAAGGTTGTGAAACGAGATTTATTGCAATGAGCACAACAGTCTTTGGAGTATCTCGTTGCAATGTAATTGCTCCTGTTAATGTCAAGCTGCGTACAAGTATACTTCTAAAATAGATAATCCACCCCAACCCTAAATTGTGCAGCATGCCGTGAGTTAATAAACAGTCAACTTTCAAGAACAAAACCTTTCACTAGATTTATCAGTTGCCCCCAAATGAACGATGATTTGAAAAATATATTAAGAAAGAACAAAAGGTGATAGAAATATACGTTTTGCTACATTCTGCTTTGATAGCCCCAGGGAATATATTCTCACCAAATTTTATAAGTGGTTACAAAGCTCGTCAAAAGATGGAGCTTTGACTAAAAAATATAAAAAGAGTATTTTACATTGTTTTGTTAGCATTCTGACGTGGGTTTCGAGAATATTTTACTCTTTAGAACACACCAGAATACCAAACGTGTCTAACGAAACGGATAAAAACATTTTTTAATAGTTTTTCTCAATCGGAAGCTGACGAAGAAGACGAATTTTGTAACTAATTTTGAAGCTTCGTGACAATAAATTCCTTGGTTACCAAAACAGAATTCAGCAAATCGTACTTTTCTATAACATTGCTTTAATTTTTAATTGATTTTTCAAATCGTCGGCTGTTTTTGGGACACCTGGTACGTTAGCTAATGCTAATGCTCAAGAACGAAAGCAGATGCTTGGAGAACATTTGTTTCCTGCCACTCATCATTGATACGTCCATCAAGATCACTTAATATATTTCTTGAAATCGACTTCAGAATTGCTGTGGATAGAACATCACAATGATAAGGTTGAAAAAGCTGTTATTGCACTTCAAACACCATAACTTATTTCCAACCTTTTTAACATAATCTTCGTTACTAATAAGGGAGTAAATGCAACGGATTAAAATATAAATATTAAACCACTGTGCTTCTCATTCGAATATAAAAAAAATTGTGAGTATTGCTTTGTAAGTAATTGTTAAAATCGTATTTGCTAAACTGAAAAAATATGGTGCTGTCACCAAACGATTTTTTTCAGTAAATGTTTTCTTTTTATCGGATTGGTAACAGTTGTGAACTTTCTAGAATTCCTTCATTTTTTTTTCTGAAGTGGCATATTTGAGTTGATGACCTACTTTTTGCTATCTACCCCAACTATGGATACAAACTGAATTTGTAAATAGCCGTTCGTTTGTAAATAGGAAAGGAGTGGAGTGGAATGGAATAGAGTACTTTGAGATTTTCTTTCTTTCAGTTTCCATGATGGAGGTTCCTCGTTTCAAAAAGAACCATCATGTCTTTAATAAACGGTGTCGTTAATCGAAGTAACCAGATCCGCCCTCATTTTGGTGATGGCGATAAAGAGGTTAGAGAAGAGGATTGGATATCGATAGGTTACTTGTTTCTAAATTCTATTTCTGCACTGAGTTCCGGGGAAGTTCTAGTGAGTACTAGGGGCAATGAACTAATAATTTGAAGGGGAATTTCTTCTCTTTCCCATGACACATTTTGTAAGATACCCGATCAGTCCAATACGCATTGGTATTGAGGGGCAGGAGTTTAAATTTGTCTTTGAGGAGGAATTAACAATCGGACAACCTAGTATACTTCTCTTCTGTGAAAAAGAGGGAACTAGTTTTGTATAGTTTAATGCTCAACATGGCATTGTCTTGAAGTAGACAGACATGGAGAGGATAATTAAACTTTCTTCAAATTCAGAAGAAAGATCCCCAGAGTGCTTCTTCTGCTGGTAATAGTAAATGCATCTTTTTTTAAAAATAAGATGTACGGCAGGTAGGTTATTTGCGAAATACCAGGTCACTTGTTGCCAATAGATGCCTTCCTAGCTCGTGTTCAGATGTTCAAGACAACGTTTATGGATGCTGCATCAGCTTTTGAAAAAAGCTATCCAGATCTTTCTCTCTGTGAAATAGCGGTGAGTGTGTGGTGTTAGGGTGGTAACCACTAAACATATCCTTGTGATTCAAAGTTAAGAGATAAAACACCGAATCTGTGAGATATAAAAAAGAGCAATGGGAATTCCACGGCCTTCAAGCCTTTTTTCCCGAAGGCCTAGCTTATCATAAATCTGTCTCAATAATACAGACAAATATGATAGTAAATTATTAATACTGAACAATCATATTCAATTATATTCAATGTTATAGTTTTTTTAAAGTTTTATTATACATACTCTACTTTACTTTTTTCCTTTTATGTATCTATGTTTTTCACACTGAGAAGGATATTTTGCTTATGGCTTAACAATAAATTACAGCTTTATACTCCATCTGTCGACTATAAAATATAATATTCTAACTCAAAAGGATAGTACAGTTTTCTTTCTATGGTAAATCCGATAGAAAAACCAGTTCCTAGCTAGTTCGATCATTCAAAGACTAAGTCAGATTGTAATTTAAATTCAAAATTCTATTTTTATTTTGATTCAATAGTAGTTTGAATGAAGTAATTTTATTTCAATAACAATAAAGAAGAGGGGGAAACCACTTTTTTTCGGTTTTAGGGGAGCTATGTAAGTTTATAAGATTTACATAAGGTTAATGCTTCAAAAAATCCATGGCTAAAAGAAGCTTTAAAAATTAGATTATGAATAAAAAATGCATGTAATTTCATACGTACCCAACCAGAAATCTCGATTGATATTTCCGAAACCAACTTTATAACTCTGCCAATTTTGGTGGAAATTATGCTGCTTCCAAAAGTTTCCCCTTCTTTGAATTACCTAAAGGAAATGAGAATTGTACTGAGGAAATTCCGGATTTTGTTGGAAAAGTTTATCATGAAACACGTTCGATTCTGCTCAAAATTTAATAAAAATTCAAAGATTTGGCAATGATTGGTGTAATTGAAGATTATTTTCTTAAAGTGATATTGATATAAACATCATCACACAAAAATTTGAGGCATTTTGTCTGTAAATCCTTTTTAATTCACGAATAGAACATAAGAATTCTGTTTTTTTCTCAAATTTGGAACATTTGATTTTATTCGAATGCTTCGAAATGAATCTGGAGTTCGTATTAATGTAATGAGGGGATAAATCAAAAAGCATTGTTATAAAACTCAACAACTCTTATTCAACCTAATATCTTAATATATTGGGAATTAAATTAATAAATTAATGGAAATAATCACTAAGAGCGGTATAAAATTGGAATCCTAACCAATAGTAATAAATGTTTACTTATTTCTTACCATTGGATTTATGAATTTCAACAAAGCAGCTTCTAATTCTAGAATAAATTTAAGCAGCAATCACGTGAAACTTCGTGAATTTTAATATAATCATTTAATTATAATGACAAATAACCAAACACTTTACAAACGCCAAAACTTGTCCTTACATTTACAACCTCAACATCCTCCACTTAGATCACTTTAAATGGCAAACCCAATCTGTGTGCGTGTGTGTATGTATGAATTCAGTTCCTTCACAAAGCAAAGTTCTCAAATCAATCAAACTATTCATGAAGTAGATTCTTCTAGAGGTTAATTTGAAACATGTCGAGAAACTTCTAAATTAAATGCTTTTAAATATTTTTAACAATTTGAAAATTTACAAAATTATCATTATAATAGACATATCAATGTTTCCAGAATTTTGGGGAGAGGGTGTAACCCCCGAAAAAGCTTCATTATTCAACATGCGATAATTCAAAGTTTTATGAGATAACTTTGAATTATCGCGTGTTGCAGTATGACCAGTCACAGTTTTTACTTCAAAATACTGAGTGTACCCAAACGTATTGTTTTAGTTTGGAATATCAATTTTTCCTGGGACTGAGCAAATACTTCAAATTAGCGAGAGGTTTGTATTATCGAAGATTTGAATTACTGAGAGTCGACTATATCCATTGTCTGTTATCTTGCAATTTATATTCTTTTCAGTTTTGATCATGTTTATTCATCTCTCTCTTCTATAGAAAGTTTGACTATATACACTCATGTCCATAAATCAAGGATAATTCATAATCACACAGAAATTGAACTCTAAAATAAAAATTTCACCTATAGAATTATGACACATATCTTGAAGAAGAATATGCAAATTACAGGAAACCACCAGATAGCGCGGATAGTATGTCACAATGACGAGAGTGTAAGAGAGGGGTATGTAAGGAATGGTGACAAAGAAGTAAAATTGGCCACAAGCGCTTTAAAAGCCTTTCAGTGCAATAACCGCGTAGTTATGGCACAAAGGAAGCATTTCGATGATTTTTTACGTGGTAGAATTATCGGACGACTGGAATGTAGACGTACTCAGCTAGAAGTATCCGAGGAACTTGAAATCGCCCAGAGTGTCATCTCCAGGCTTTGGCAACGATTCCAAGATGATGGTAATGTGAGTAGATGTTACAGCACAGGTCGCCCCCGAGTTACAACGCCGAATGAGGACCGGTATTTGGCAGTTACTGCCAAAAGAAACAGACGGAGCACAGCATCAGACCTACCTCGTCAGCTCTCTTCAGCTACCAGTACGACAGTTTCAAGGCAGAGCGTGTACAGACACTTAGGGCACATTGGTCTATATGCTCGTAGGCCTGTCAGATGTGTTCCCCTTACCGCCACTCACTGTCGCCTGCAATTAATCTGGAGTAGAGAGCATGCATTGTGGACACCGCAACAGTGGTCTTGTGTGATGTTTTCGACGAGTCCAGGTTTATTTTGCAGTCTGATTCTCGCCAGACTTTCATATGGAGAGCGCCAGGTACCCGTTACCACCAAGAGAACACCATTGAACGACACCGTTACGGTGGTACAGGATGTCTCGTTTGGGGAGGAATTATTCTTGGTTCCAGAACTGACCTGCATGTTCAGAGTGTAACGATGACAGGCCACATCTATCGGGTTGTCATTCTGGAAAAACATGTACGTTTGTTTCGGGACGCCATGGGTGCTGAATTTCTGTTTATGGATGACAACGCCCGTCCTCACCATGCAAACATTGTAGACGAATGCCTTCAATCGGAGGATATCACCCATATGGATTGGCTAGCATACTCACCGAACTTGAATCTAATAGAGCATGTGTGGGATATGCTTGGCCGACGAATTGCAGCCCGTCAACCCCCTCACACCTGTCTACCGGAACTTCGGAGGGCATTGCTTGATGAGTGGTGTAATATTCCCCAAGATCAGATTGATAATTTGATACTCAGCATGCGTAGGCGTTGTAAGGCCTGTATTGCATCGTCCGGGAGACATACTCCGTATTAACCATCATACTAACCATGTTATAGTGTTTTTTTGTAAATAGATTCTCTTTTGAAATTTGCTCCAGGGAGTAAAAATCGCAAATTTTATTAATTATGTCAAACATATAGCATCTTTTTTGCTCTTTACCTTTTGTTTAATAAATAGACTTTACAAATAAGTCAAATTTGTTTTGCTTCTGTCTCTTTCTTTGCCTGAACTTCATTATCCTTAATTTATGGACATGAGTGTATATAAACATAAACTTAAACATGCCGAAAATGTAACGGAATTAAGAAAATCAACCCGCAATATTAACCAGTTCGCTAACTGTATGTTCAATTTTATTCGAATTAACTTGTATAATTAAAATAAGCATTCATGAAACAGTTGTCGAGCAACATGTTCGCACGCAAGTCCTGATTCCACTAAATACCGGTAGTGCAGAGAGTCTGACACACTTTAACTCTCTCAAAAATTTAAGCCCTTTACGTTGGTAACAGAGGTATGTGAGGAGTGAGGAGCCAGATCAAGTGTCGACTTAGTTCAAATTTAGACAGGCGATCGGAAATGCTTACACCAACAAAAACATTATTTTTCCAGTCATTTTATTTTAATTTGACAATATCCTAAATTTTTAAGAGGAATTGAAAGAAGGGAGTGGGGGGTAGGGAGCTACCTTACTGTGTTAGCTCTCCATTGAATTAAAATTTCAAAAAAATTTGGCAATTTCAAGTCGGACTGTTCTACCAAAGCACGACAATATACCAAAATAATAACTTTTTTTCCTCTCAGGAAAAAAGAAGTATTTTTACTAACTGTCCAACCACCGCCTTCGGTTTCCATGTCACAATAGACTTTGATGGATTTTCCGGCTGTTGGCCAGATGTTATAGACGCCGCTTTCTTTGAAACCTTTGGCTAGGATTTCGGAACATTCTCTCGGTCGGCTGTCGGGTTCATTGAGATCTCCACCTGCAAAAGGATGAATGAAGATTTTTCAAATCGATCTTAAAAATTATAATGTTTTTCTAAAAGCGATATTTAGGTTATTTCTATAAATAAGACGATTATGAGGCAATGTATGTTTAAAAATTTGAAAGATATCAGGGAGACAGCATTTTATATAAGAGGTTTGATTATTTCATTTGCTCTTTTAAAAACTGAAGTATCTTATTTTTTGACAATGTGTGCTCAGTTTTTATCAACTGTTTTCAAAATTATCTTAAGGTAATATGCTTAGATATCGTTGAGAACAATAATAACAAGAAATACATTCATTTATCAAAACAACTTCAACTCTGATGCAATAATGAAACACCGTAGATAAATTTTACGACAAAAATGCCATTTGCTGCAGAAAAATATCAGCTAAAAATATCTTCGATACAGTTATAAATATCATAACAGTTCCCGAGATAATTTTTATTAAATAAGTAAGCAGCTAAATGTATTAAATATGTTAGGCAGAGAATTAGTTTTTAAAGAAAATTTAATCAAGTTGAAACCAGATTTACTTATTTAACAGATATATTTACTAAATTAATAAAGAGGTTATATAATTCGCAGTTACTAGGCAACAGCATAAGTTTTATTAAAACAAGGATTATCATTTCAGAGTTTTTAGCACGAATTAAGCTAAAGGAGTGCAATATTTACGTCGCAAAAATTTCCCCACTTTCTCAATTGGTCACAGACAATCTGCCAGGAAAATGACGTCTTAACCTATATTCAGAATTTAAATGTCAAGATGTTCCTATTATTTATTTCGAATTATGGAATTTCTTGAGAAAGTTTTTGTTTTTCCTAATGCGAAGTTTCAGTGCGGATACGAAGCTAAAAAAAAAGAAAAGAGAAAAAAAGACTGAACACCACACTAACCGATGAGATTTAGGGTTAAATCTGGCCAAATGTTGAAAATTTGTTATTACAACACCAGATTCATACCGCCTATTAAAAGCATTTGTTTGTTACTCAGTTACTTCATGTAACAAAAATTTTTCGAATAAATTAAATTTTAATTTAATTAATTAACATGTTCCTTTTACGTTTTAAACAATATATTTCACTACAGTTTGAAATTTAAATCTTTTAAGGTAAGTAGCCCTATACCTGCTGTCAAAAAGACATTTAGTTGCTAAATTTGCAAAAATTCAATATTGGGTATGTAGGGGTCTACCAAAAACAGAAACGCATGGCAAGGGGTCTATGAGACACAAAATTTTGGGAACCTTTGGTGTAAGGGATTGCCCGTGTCATCCGATAGTGTGACATGGTCGGAAGGAAGATTAGCCTTAATCAGTACAAATTCCATTTATTAACAATTCTCAATTACGATACAAATTCAACAACTCCAACAAAGAAATGCACCAATTACTAAGTATGAGAAGCAATCGCGGGGTAGCCGAGATACTAGGGGAATTAACAGTAAATTGGTTCTCTTACGTCGAAGCAATACGCCTTCTAATTCAATTCGTTCTAATCCAAATTTAACGTTTAATTTGCCAAATTGTCAATCTTGATATTAATCAAATAAGTAACGTTCTCTGGTCTAGCTTCATGCTAATCAATCACTGCTATCCATTAGCAGTCTCTCTTTCTTAACTCGAAAGTTCAATCTTAAGGTATTCGAACACGTTGAAAATGACCCAATTCAGTCAAGAGAGATATTTTTAATTTTTATTTTATTGAATAGAGCTATCTTTTGACTTTACGAAACATACTTTGTTTTGTTTGTAAGCTACCTAGAGGCCAAGTTACAATCTATACAAATAAATAAAATTGAAGTGTCTGTTTGTAATTTCAAATTAGCAGCTTTTTACTTAATGCACTAAAAGTATATACGGTACTCATAACAAAAAACCAATTTTTAAAATTTTTGTCTGTCTGTCTGTCTGCCTGTCTGTTTGTTCCGGCTAATCTCGGAAACGGCTGGTGCGATTTTAAAAATTCTTTCACTAATGGAAAGCTACATTAACGGGGAGTAACATAGGCTACATTTTATTCCCGTATTCTAACGGGAACGGAAACTATACGGGTGATCGTGAAACTGAATGCCAAGATGAACGCCAAATTGAACGCCAAGCTGAGCTTATGAAGTCTTTGTTTTGGTTACTGGCGACCGATGCTCGTCACGAGACATAACAGTGTTACGCGCACATGATAATACGCTGACACGTGCCATAATTTTTTTTATGATAGTTATCTCACTGTTCAGTTAAGTAGAGCATCGGCTGTTTCGGATGTACTTTTAAAAATAATAAATCAAGGCTTCATAAGTAAAAAGCAATGCAAGAAACAAAAAATTGGTAAGTTTTACGGTTAGTTTTAATCCTTTCTTTTTTTTTTATTTACATTTTTAGTCACATTTAAACAATGGTTATTATAATCCCAATCTATATCTATACAAATAAATAAAATTGAAGTGTCTGTTTGTAATTTCAAATTAGCAGCTTTTTACTTAATGCACTAAAAGTATATACGGTACTCATAACAAAAAACCAATTTTAAAAATTTTTGACTGTCTGTCTGTCTGTCAGAATATAAACAGATATATTTATAAAACATCATGAAATACCCAGCGAAGCGGGAGGGTAACGGCTAGTCAATTTTATAAATTTAGAAAAACCGGAAGTGGGGTTTTGATCTACCAGAAGTGGGCATTTAAATTGCTCAAAATCTATCACGGCGAGTCTGATAACTCAAAATGTTACGAATGTATTTCTATAAAACTTTTTGAACCTGATATTTATGTTATTTTCTAGAGAATGTACTAAAATATTTTTTATTGTATGAATACTTTTTGAGTTATGGCTTGTTAATTAAATAACAGTCTCATAAAAAATGTAACATTTCTTATAATGTTTATTCAATCAGCTCAAATATTTTCAAATTTTAATAACAAATTAAAATTTTAGTACATTTTCTAGATAAATACATCTAATTTGTTTTAGTAATACTTTTACTAATATATGTTTATTACTTTTTTCTCTAACTGCTTTGAAGTTTTTCAAAAATATTGCTAAAATTTCACTTATAATTGTGATTTTTGTAAAATTCAGGTAATTTATTTTAAATTTTGATAGTTAAATATATAGTAATATTTATTGGTATTGAGTCCTAATAGAACATTTATAATGTTTTAGAATGCTATTTTGTTAAAAAGTACTCCGAACGTGTTCGGATACCTTAATTTACATAATCACATCTTCTACTTCGGAGGAAGGCTTTCAGTAGAATAAATTTTAAAGACCCCCTTTTCCCTAAAAGGACGGTTAGTAAGAAGGACACGAATAGATCCGTTACTAGAGATAAGCTCTAACTTTATTCAAGAGATTCACCAATGGAGCACGAAGACGACAACTAAAATATTTATAGTGACCCCAGTAATATTTCACTCTTACGCTTCAAACTCCTCGTGTTGGTGTGGTGTGGTAGTTTTAAGAGGAGAGGGGGAGCAGAGGGGCTTAGCTACTGCCGTATCAATGATATGGGGTTTCCAAGATATAAAGCCCTCAACATACGTTAGCAAAAAATCGTAAAATTTTAAAGGGGCCTAAGAAGGAGCCCCAAGAAATTTTTGATATAGGGACTTAGGACTAGCTACACCATTGGGGGGGGGGGTGTTAGCTCAAGTGTCATCTTCTTCGTTTGATAGAGGTTCAAAGTTACGAGGTCCTTCACCAATGGCTCTCGTGTTGCTATTTCGTACGACATTAATTTTACACTCCCTCACTACCCTTTTACGCTAACGTATTCATTTATTGCCACAAAGTGACAAGGAATAAAATCTTTTTATGATTAACTCATATTATATTCCTTAATTTTTGAGTTTATGTATTTTAATGACTTGTTATTTCCCTTTCAAATTGTATTGCCAGTCGGTTCCTGTTACCCTCCGAAACCCCTTGTCTACCCGCAGAACCGGCTAGGTGTGTGGGAAAAACTGAATAATCAACAGACATGATTCACACTACTTATTTTATTGTTACCAAAATATCAAGCAGACACAATAACAATCTAATTAAGATAACAGATTAGATAGTAGAGCGCGGAGGTGAGACTCAATAGCCTGGGGATAATAATACGGATCCTCAACTGATTCTACGATAGCTTAAACACGCTCAATATAAACTACGTCGCACACTAATAAGCTAACTTCTGTTTAAATAAGGATCACGATACCTGTACTTTTATGAAGGTAAATCCTACACTTGAACCTTGAAAACGATCCTTATCTGGATTTAATCATCGTCGATTGACCACTCTCAGTAAACTTTTATTGACAAACTCCAAATGCACTTAATAATTCCACGATCCTTCACTCTTCAACTAACCAACTAACTCGCCAGCTTCTTGCCAACTCTGCAAACTCGCGAATACAGAATTTATATAATATACTTCATTTGCATAATCACGCTTCCTTCACTCAGTGAAAGTTGGTTGAAATAAATATTTTTCTAAAAGAGTCTTGAAGGGATTAGTTGAACCAAGTATAGATCCGCCACAAAGTGATTATTTACTTTGCATGATACATTTATAAGGCATGTATAAAATAAAATGTTTAAGATCCTATCTGAAAAACTCATGGCTTATTGTATTAATTTTTCTGATTTCTTAGGAAAAGAACCAATCTTCTATTTTTTTTCATGGACGCAGTGTCTATTTTTACACGCATTCTTCAGAAACAAATCTATTGTGCAAAACAAATCTTATTCCACTTTAAAAACTGGAAGAAGAATGCAATGGGCCACTCTAAGAATACTAAAATTTTTGGTTAAATACAGAAGGTTGTTCGAGTTTTATGGAAACGATTTTGCAATTCATTTTCTCGTTTGCATTTTGAGATAAAACCTTAGCAACTTCAAAATAATCGTCTGTTAATGTTTTCTTTTGATAGGAAAGTGAAATAAAAGATTTACTTTAAAAATGGCTCCTAAAAGTGATAGATGGCTCGAAGGTAACGCAACTGCGCTTTCCGAGGAGAAATGTTCGTATCAGCATATTATAAAACGGTGTAAAAATCTCGGTTTTTGCATTTCAGTAAAAGGTATTTATAATTTTTTAAATTTGTAACGGAAAAACATCTGGCTGAAAGTAAAAGTAATCACATGACTTCGAAGCTTCATCCTAAGATTGTTCAAACGCAGGCAACCGATCAAGAAAATTCTCCGATCCTAAAAGAAAATCTACCGACTGAAAGATTCATTGCATCGAAACTAGGAATATCTTCAGGCACTGTAATAAAAACCATTCATAAAGATTTTAAGTTAACAAGTAATTTAAAAAGAATTTTCTAAGTCAGTTCTTACTTACATCAACAACAAAAAATATTTTAGTTACTTTTTATTAAATAGTTACAATTAATATATAAATATGTATATACATATGAAAGAATCACAACACTAAGTGGCAATTCATTTTTATTAATTATCATTTAAGTTTTGCATTGTCATTCCAAACAATCCTGTATATAAAATTTCAGTTCAACTATTCAGCTTTGAAACGTGAGGGGAAAAAATCTTTTAAAGGTTCGACCCTAGTCCCTAAAAATGAAGCCATCGTGGTTGTATCTGTAATTCTTTAAATAATTAATTTCGGACAATAATTTTAATTAATTATAATTAAATTATCGTATTGTTACCTAAAACAACAGTGTACAGAAAATTTCAGCTCAAAAGAGCGTTTTAAAATGTGAGAAAAAAAACCTTTTCAAGTTTGGACATGCCAAAATGGTCGCTAAGTCTCCAAAAAGGATGCCATTGCAGCTGTATTTGTAATTATTTGAATAATTAGTTTTAATCAATTGATTTTTTTATTATAATTAAATTACTATATTGTCATCTAAAATAAGAATATATATAAAATTTCAGCTCAATTTAGTGCTTTGAAATGCATTTTATTAACGATTAAAAATTTGAACAAAATAAATAGAGAGAGAGAGAGAGCTAATAGTAGGAATTGAAAAAAGATGTTTGAACTTAAACTTCGTTTCCTTTTTTTAAAACACGGTGCTGAAAGAAAAGCAAATTGTAGAAAATTATATAAAAAGTTCCTAGTTGCTGAAAAATGGAAATTTGTGGTCGCACTTGATGAGGCAGGGGTATATTTAAGTGACTTTTATAAAAGTAGATCAATTTTCTATTGATCAATGGACGGGAAGGACCGCACGAAAGGGCTTCATCAGAGTACAGAAAAGTTTCCACAGGGATTCCTGATAGTTGCAAAATTTTGTAACAACGGCAAATTAAAAATCAAAAATGTCTGAAGTAAAGCCAAAATTAATTCACTCTTCTATCAGCAAAATATATTAAAACCAATTTTTGAAGAATAAATTACAATCTTATATGGAAAGGACATTGATAAAGTTCAGCTTCATATATGAGAGAGTAAAGCCTCTAATCACACATCTAAGCCAACTGCCGCTTATTTAGCAAAAAAAGGAATTAAAAAAAATAAAGTGTATCCCATCTAATGAAATACGTGTAAAATCACCCTACGCTTGCTTCTCCAATGGACTTTTGTGCTTCCGATTTATTAATACAAGCCTTAGGAAAATGGTATCCAAGAACGCTAAACGGACTTTGGAAAACGGTTCAAGAAGATGTAGTAAAATTTGCATGGCAGTACTAAGAAAAAATTTACTTTCATAAAAAAATTCAAGCTGGACCTATCATCAAGAATCATGACTATCAGACAGGAGCAAATTGTCCCCAAAAATACGGTATTTATTGACAAAAATTAATTATTAAAACCATTTCCATTAAGTGTAAGCGACCTTTATATTTCAGTACACTCTGATTGCATCATAAGAAATACGATTCTTGCTATACGACTGTTGAATTTTTTGTAACTAATACCTTTGTGCAACAGAAAGACACCTGATTCAAAATATCTCTTTGTGTGGAACAAAATGTTGTGTAGAATAGCATATCATTCAAAAATGGAGCTATACAATTGTTTTTTACCCATCTTATGGATCTCTAAATATTAAAATCTTGAACTTACCTGTCATGATCAATTCTTTAATATCCAAAACTATTGACTTTGATATAGCCAAGAAAGATAAGGATTTTGAATGGTTATTCTCTGTAATAAGAGATAATATAATAATAAGAATAGGAATAAAAAATGCAATAAAGAGTGCAAATAGTATAAATGTGATCCACAACACACACACACAAATGATAATAATACAAATAATAGTTTTAATGTGTAGTAATAATTTTGTAAGTGCTATGAATTTATTACTCTGATTTACTTGAAATACTGCACAGAAACAGCCCTGTAAACAAAAAAAAACTTTCGAACAACGTCAAAATTCTTAAAAATTTTCAGTTTTAAATTTATTTTATTTTTCCACGAATTCTACAAGGTCTTTGCGTGAAGATGTAATATATCCTCATGCATATTTATTGTGGAACTTATTCGAGCTTTCCATTACAAATCACTCAGTGAGTATCCGTAGCGGAATCCTTACACCAATTTTGAATTACGTCGAGATTGACAACAGAAATGTCGAATAAAGTAAAAAAAAGAACGTGGAAAGTCACGCAAGAAGTGAAACTTCTTTGGCGATGTTGGCCGTAAATGCAGGAATAGATCTAATTACGTTAAACTGCTGATATAACTTTAATCAAATAAAATTCTAACTTCATTTATTGTATGAAAATATTTTTATTCAATTTTCTACATCATCATTTTCCAAGAAAGACACAATAGGTGTGTGGTAATTAAAGTAGGATATATAAAAATCCTCTATTGTAATCAATGAAGAAAATGTGAGAAAACTGCATCAATCGTGGTTCAGAGTATATTGTTTTTCCTTCTCTAGAATTAGTATTCATTGTCAAATTCAGTGTCCGTTTCAAGAATTCAAGGAGTGGCTTTGCTTCTTCTGAAGCAAAGTTAACATTAAAGTCTCCAGTTAAGATAGTCGGCTTTTAATCATCATCGGATCCAATGATTGCAGCAGTCTCTGATGTGTACAGCACTAAAAAGCTGCGACAGAACTACCTGGTGATATATAGACTTTCGCCAAGAATTGTTACTATAGTTTTGCTTTTTTTTTCTTTCTTTTTTCTTTGCTTTTTTTCTTTTTGCATTTGTTCCAGGCTGTCTGACCAGAATTTATTTTGATTCAATGGAAATAAAAATTAATAATATAAACTTAATGCATCACTAACAGAAGTCACTGTGTTTGTTTACAAGACGCTATCCGTAGCGGTTCTGGCGTGAGCGTTAGTGACATATACACAATGCCCCAGACACTTTCGTAACGGGAAGAGCCATATAATGGTAATATTTTGGGTGGGTGTATTCGTTGAAAACGCGGAACGTTTTTATTGCATAAAAACTACGAAAATACGCTACGCGAGTTCGTTACGAAAGTAGTAAGGGCACTTAATGTCACCAATACCTAAGCGCCTTTCGTCCATAGCAGCAAGATATACTTTTGATGCACATTTCTCCCTTAGCAATCGTCCAACTTTTTCACGGATATGACGCAAGTCACGTGGTGTATCCCCGCTCTCTTTTCCTCCTCTGCTCGCTATCTCCTCACTATGGCGACGTTTCGGGGGGAGGGGGAATCACTGCTTCCGTTCGCTTTCTCACTGTTACGCAAAACTGGGTAAATTTCCCATTCACTTCCGTCCCGCAAAGAAGTTTCACTTCAAAAAGAACAAAATTCCCTATTTTTCCTGTCAGGTTTCTGGATACTGAATTTCAAGTTCCATATTTCAATTGTTTTTTGAATATTATTTTTCACTGAATTCTGTCGAATGATTCATGCATAAGAATAATATTAAATATTCTGTGAAAAAGCTATTCCTTAGTTCTAAGACGCACAGTGCTGAACATGTGCCTAAAATCAGTTTTCAAAAACTGGTGTAAGCCAAAATAGAATATTAGCTCAGTTGCACTCTTATACTTAAAATGGTCTAGAGAGTTAGAAAGTATAATTTTACCATCATTTCAATTCAAGGTAGCTTTATCATGTTTCTTAAGGGTACCAGGACATGCTCGAAAGAGTAAAATGCCAAAAATAAGACTCTTAGTTTATGAGGCGTATATCTTTCAAAATTTTCAATAGAACATAGATTGTTCTGTAATCTTACTAAAGATATTTTAATCACTCTGTAGAAATACAAAAATAATTTTTTAGTTAAAAATTTTTCTTCTGTTTAAGTTGGACATAACTTTTGACATCTCATAATACATGCTTACGCTTATAGGTACCATTTTTTAAAACAAAATATCAATCATTGGCATGGCCAAGTAATTTTAGCGTGTTTTTCACATGTTATATTTTACAATAATGCAACTAATGAACTTTTTACTAACAGAAAGTAGTACTGTACTTTCTTTTTAAAAAATTTTTTTAAAAAGTAATTAAAAAAAATTAAAAATTATTAAATTTAAATATGATTCGGCTCATCTATAAGGCACAAATGTGACCAAATGCCGAAAACCTGAGGTCAATTGGTTGCTTGTTGGCTGAGAAAAAGGTACGACAAGATATGGAACGAAGACGTAGACGAAATTTGCGTCCTAATAGAGTTTTTGTTCCACTACGTGAAAAACGCGCTAAAAAGCATCTCTTAAATATATGAAATATTTTTTACACACACATCAAACAATAGACAAAATATAGTGAACCTATTTTTTTAGTAAAATATTAAGATGCTTTCTTTAAAAAAAATTATAAAATTTTATAATTTTGAAAATTCTTATCCCTCTCCCTTTTTTTAGACATGAAACTATTTTTTTAAAGAAATTATGCTCTACATCGACTAATAAAACAAATTCACTATATGCACAGGTATCCTGAATAGAAGTATAAAAAGTTTGGAGCCCTATAGTGCAATAGTGTTTTTAAAAAGTGTACCTAAAAGCAAAAAATTATGCTTTGGAGAGAAAGTGCAGAAACTAAACATTTTTGTAAGCGTTTGCTTACATTTTTGTCATTTACTTTTTACATATTTTAAGGTTATTTTATCAACCAACATATAACTGTTATACATTTTTAGATTAAGAAAAGTATGCAATATTTTTTAATTCTAAATTTGTAAAATCGATTTTTTGAATGTGTATGATGTCCTGGTTCTCTTAAGCTAAGGTTCGTAATTATTTACGTGTACTGCAGTATTTTGGTTGCTCAAAACTTCCGATTTTTTTCAGATGGCTCTCAGCATTTTGTTCCAGTAAAACAGGATAATTACACATGCAGCACGAAGCCAAGTCGTGTTGTACATTTATTGCTTGACAGCCGAGTTGTCCAAGAAACTTTAGGTATTTTATGACCACTAATACCTCCTCATTTTACACCTTGTAAAATCACCTTAAAAGCAACATTTTTAAATAATCAGCCTGTAGTAGTTGTTGAAAAAGAATTAGAATATAGAAAAATTTAAAAAGCTATGATTCAAAATATATTTGAAAGTCAGAAGAAAAGAACGCACAGGAAACGTGGTTCTGTCTTGCACAACCTAAGGCTTTCAGTAGATATTTTCACAAATATTGAAATAAACACATGGTTATGCTTAACAAGTAAATATTAGAACAGGACACACACACACTCACACAGAGAACTGCTCTCAACTGATGAGACTCAGCTTTTATATACCTAGAAAAATATTCGAGAAGAATCTGATTCGAATAGTAAGGAAAGTTCTAGAATCTGTCAGATTTCAGAGAAATAATAAATAATATTTTAAAATTAAAAATCCAGTCTTAGGAGGAAGCGTACTGGCTGGAAATTGAACCAGCGATTCATTGTAAAAAAACTGACCACGAATAAAATATAAAGTTCTGTAACAGACCTACGCATTAAATGTTTATCTTAAGATTTTATGATCCATTAGAATATCTTCATATTGATTCGAAGGATTACGTTCTAAATTCCGGATTACGTTTACGATTCGATGGATTCATCCTCAATATACTACATACGTAGTATATGGAGCACAGATAATCACTTCCACTGGAGCATAGATATTGGATAGTCACTTCCACTTAACTGCAGTGAGTGAGTGGGGGGGGGGGGAGTGCTAGAGAAAACGTTTTTCGAAATTATTATGCAGGAGATTCAATGATGGACTCCAAGCATTATAGTAAGAAAGCTTAATAGACATTTTTGTTTAATGTTTATATATATATGACAGTCAAGGTTTATTATTAAAGTTTCTGTTAATATTTTAACATAAATCGGTAGAGTTCAAAAAGGGGCTCTTCATTTCTTGACATACAACAACACCATATACCATTGAGATTCAAATTCATCATAGAAGATGGAAACTACATAGAATTGCTGATCTATGTTAAGCACAAATTATTCTAATATCTTTAATTTTAAGCAAATAATGGCTTCATGCCCAATCTGGAATATGAAGAGGATTTCTAATTTTTTATATAATTTTTTGGTGAAGTCCTGATGGAAGAAAAATGCTTTTGACGTTTGTTGTCTGACCAGTGAGGCTAAAAAAAGGGACATTTGGTTAAAACTTTCAATCAAATACTGAATAAAAGCTTTATTTTGTTCTTTTGGAGTACCTTTGCTTGGTAAAAATGTTAGATGGAGCATACCTAATCACGATGGAACCCATTCGTTCAACTTGAAGCAGGTAATTTAATGTTTCTAGTTACAAATTAGACATTTGCAGCATATTAGAGATTTGTATAATTAAAAAGTAAGCTTTGAGCATCATTAAGCCTGTACATATCAAAGTCGATAATAGAGGTTATCATTAAGAAATAATAAAAATATACTATCTGTTATTATTCGTTGGAAAAATAAATTTATTCATAATTCTTAAATTTCCCATTGTTTTTGAATCATTTTGTACAGTGTTCCGATACCTACCACAAGCCGGGAAATAATGTCGTGCTTTTGACAGGGCTTCTTCAGCTCTATCCAATAAAGCAAGGACTTTCTGTTTCTGATTGGATGTCGTTTCGTTTCCCTTGGCGTTCTGATTGACTGTCAGAAGAATCAGAAAAATCACCCCGAAAAAGTAGAAATGTTGCCTAAAAAGATGAAAGAGAGATCTCACACATTTATTGCATTCATAATCATATAAAAGAGAAGAAAACATGATTTACATTAGAGTGTTCCATAATTTTTTACATTGTAACGAATGGTAATAGAGCGCCCTCTACTCGCCATGTGAACACTTAACCAGTCAGCCTGCCGCCTCGGGAAGAAAGGATGTGCCAATGTCCGCCCGTGCAAACCCCTTAGTATTTTTATAGTATTTTTTCTGTTTTTATGTAATTGTAACCGTGCTCAATTAGAATGTACCACCAATTAAAATTATTTGAGCTAGCCGCCGGAGTTATTTTTGAGTATCGGTTATAAAAATGGCACCCAACTTACGGCCCGAATAATTATTTAATTTTAATATGACTACTAGTCTAACAAAGTTATCTTCAATATTCTGAACTGCTAGTTCATGAAGAAGTTTTAAAAAGTAATTTCTGAAATTGTAGCTACCGGCTACGAAGAAATTTTCGGATTACTAGAAAATTTATATTTCCTACCGGGAAATTAGAAACTTTGGATTGCATTCGTCTTCACGGAGCATCAGCTAAGTTTTCTTTTAGTTTGTTTTGTTTCTGATTCATTTTGATCTTTTATTGAATTTTACTTGTGTTTTTATATTTTATGGTATAAATATATAATAAGCATGATTTATTAGTCATATTTTATTTGAGTAATTCTTTTCCCTAGTAAGGAAACTCTTTCTACTTTTGTTCATTTTTCTCATTTCCTGTGATTTATGACTATTAGTGTACTTGTTTGGGGAACTTCTTACCCCCACTTCTGACCTTGAGTTTTCACTGCTTGTTCTGGTTCTTGAACAAGATGTTGTGTTACTAAGGGCTTTTCCCCCCGATTTTCTGTCTCTCACCCCTTGCCTGTGGTGAAAATCAGACGTTCTTTTTTTCCCCCCTCCTGTTCATTTTACTTGGAACTCAGATTACAGCACTCGCTGTTTGCTTTGTAAAATTTGTTTATTCTGGATATTTTTCACTTTTTTCTGTTGACTCTTTTTTTTTTTTTACTTATGATGCCAGAGCGTCACGGAGATTGATATTTCCTATTTAGAGTATTGTGTTTTTTTTTATTGAATTTTAATGTTATGATATTGTGTTTTATTTCTAACTATATTGAAGAATTTTGAACATATATAAAATATATGTGAATTAAATGAAAGAAATTTTTTTTTTTTTTGTTAACAAAAAGTATAGTAGAAAAGTATTTTTATTTTTATTTAAAAGATTCATGCATAGGTTTTGTTTGGACTTTGAATTTCATCAGAATTTCTTTTATATGTGAATTATTTTTATTTACAAAGCTAGATTTTTGCATTCAGTTAAATATCTACAAAACAGTATTTTTATTCCTTCAAAGGAATAGTTTATATGTTGTTTTGGTTAAGTGCATCAGAATTTCTGTTTATCTGAATTTTCATTTTGTTTTCGAAGTTTAGATTATTTTGTATCCTGTCAAACATCTATAATATATATTTTTAATAGTATTGTGTTCGAATATCCAATTCTTATTATTTTAGTGATTAATTGATGCTCAGTTATAAAGGTTAACTATTTTAAAACTAAATTAACTGCATTTAATTTGTGGCTGTCGGATTAAATAATTGACCCTTTTTTCCCCCTCAAAAGTTAAAAACAATGGCGTATCTTGCTAAAGTGCGCAAAGAGGACTTAAAAACACTAGCTACAGAATTGGGCCTCGAAGCAGGAGAAATAATGAGAATAATAGATTTTAAAAATTTAATCATTACTTCGAAAGACTATGATGAACAGTTTACTGAACCTCTTCTACGAACCATTATTAACACGAGGGTTCATGGAAAACCTGAGGAGAAGGAGGAAAATGAGTACAAACGAAAACAAGACGAACTGAATTTAGAACTAGAACGCATGAAGTTAAGCATGACTGCTACTTCTTCAACTAACACTAGTGCTGCCGCAGAGAAAATAAATATCCAGCACCTCATACCCAGATTTGTGGAAACTTCAGACATTTCCACCTATCTAAAAATATTTGAAAGGCAGTGTGAGCAAGTTAACATAGGGGAAGTCGATTATGTAACACACCTTCTACCAGTGTTACCTATTGATATTTCCAATATTATCTTGCGGGAACCTAAGGAGAAACTACGAAATTACCAGCACATTAAGCAAGTGCTGCTACAAAGATTCAAGTTGAGTGCTGAATCGTTTCGAATTAAGTTCAGTACTCATCAAAAACAACCCGAAGCTCTGTGGAAGGACTTCGCGTACGAGCTAAACAATTACTTAGAAGAATGGCTACATAGCCTAGAAGTGAAAGACTTTAACTCTCTTAAGGATTTGGTTCTTACCGATCAGCTTAAGAGAAGAGTTTCGAGGGACGTTAAAGAACATTTCGTGGATATCTGGGGAGATATTAAAAGCTCATCTGAGCTAGTAAAAAAATTAGACGATTATGAAATTGCTCGAGGTAAGACGTCGAAACATAAAGTTTTACCAGACGTAAGAAGAACTTCTTACCCCTCAAAAACAAATAAACAAAATAGTATAAGAACGGGGGATAAGGCAAAGGAAGCACCAAGAAAACCATTTGGAGGGCATTCGCAATTTGAAAGCCGAACTCCTCTGTCCTGCTATGGATGTGGAAAGCCCGGTTATATCAAGTCAAAATGCCCTGACTGCAATCCTTCAAAGGGTGATCCAGCTCACTTTGGAATTCTGCAAGTTAACAGTCTCTCTCCTTCGAACAGAAATGCTGTTCTCAGGATCAGCATAAATGGAGTTTCCGGAACTGCATTTGTGGACAGTGGTGCTAGTCATTCGATAGCAGGAGAAAATCATTACACTATCATTCTGCAAAAAGGAGCTGCTTTTGAGAAGACGGCAATATCCCTATCCCTTGTTGATGGAATCGTTACTCAGAAAGAAGTTCTACGTACATTTCAAACCATCTTTCTGGAAGGCAGAAAGTTTAAAACCTCCTTTATTATTTTGCCTGATGCCAAAAACAACCCCTCTCTACTTGGAGTTAACTTTCTCAAAAATGCTGGAATAGTACTAAATTTCAGAAAGAACTGTTGGACTTTTTGTGACGATTCCCGAAAATCGTACAATTTCGTAACGCCTTACCAGAGTACATCTGTTAATGTACTTCCTGTGGCGATAAAAAACTGTCAATTACGGGAAGATGAAGGACAAGAACTCCCTGGTTCTCAGCGTGTGGAACTTGATAGCTTGCTTAAAAATCATCACTCTATCTTCGAAGTAGGGAGAGAAGCTACTCCATTTATTGAACATAGCATCAACACTGAAAACAACCCACCAATTTCAGTGCCTCCCTACCGGATGAATCCAGCCAGGAAGAAGCTGTTGAAGAAAGAGCTAGATTCTCTGCTGCAACAAGGCATCGTAGTAGAATGTGAATCTCCGCACGCCTCTCCCGTTGTTTTGATTCCAAAACCAAGAATTGAAGAGAAACAAGATCAGCGAAAGGCCTTCTATGATAAAAGACATCGTCCTGGTTCCTTGTATCATCCAGGTGATAATGTCTGGGTAACCCTTCACCCCCTTAGCAATGCTGCCCAGAAGAAGACTGCTAAATTTATGCGTAAAAGAGATGGGCCTTATGTTATTGTGACTCAACGCTCTCCGACGACTTATGAAGTGGCAAATCCAAACAACCCACATGAGGTTCTCTGACCTTATCATTCATCTGCTCTTCGTCCATGCATAGACAAGGAAGCCACTCCAGTGATGCCTCTCAGAAAAAGGAGAAGACCCAGGAAAGACAACTCTGCTGGTTCCTCATCGAGGACGATACCTAGGAACCAGAGGTGGAGTGTAACGAATGGTAATAGAGCGCCCTCTACTCGCCATGTGAACACTTAACCAGTCAGCCTGCCGCCTCGGGGAAGGAAGGATGTACCAATGTCCACCCGCGCAAACCCCTTAGTTGTATAGATTTTTCCTGTTTTTATATATTTGTATAACTGTGCTCAATTAGAATGTCCCAGCAATTAAAATTATTTGAGCTAGCCGCCGGAGTTATTTTTGAGTATCGGTTATAATATTAAGTTATAATAGACGTTCTCTGGCGCAAAAAACTTAAAACTTACTGAAAATGCAATGGTATTCAACTATATTTATCTTGCATATTATAAAGTGAAATTTAAAATTAAGTGAAAATAATTTGGAATTTTCAAGACATTTTGTTATCTATCAGAATATAGGTCCAAATAATATGACCGATATTTGTAAATTGTAACCTCTTCTATTTTATTATTATCGTGGTATTATTAAATGACCAGATCTAAGACTTTAATCTCACTAAGTATCATTGGGACTTTTTGCTATTACGAATCAATGAAATCAATTTCCTAGAACCAGTACTAAAAGAATTATTTGGTAGAAGAATAGAAAAAAACTGATCATTTCGAGATAAATTGGTAAAGTCTATGTCGGCAGCCCGAAGACAGCGGGTGTAAGAGGGTTCGAGGAAGAAGCGGACACAATGATCTTAAAAAAATAGCTACTTTTATTCTAGATTCAACACTTTATGAATGATATACAACTTTATTGCTAACTCTGTTAACAATCTTGAATTCTAATACTTAGTCTAGCTTATAAAATTATTCAAAACAACTTAGCTTAAGTCGGAGGTCCTTATGACAATCTTTCTCAAACCACTATAGCTCGTCAACTCCAACGCTATTTCCTTCAACAACTCACGGTTGAATATAAGATGAATATTAATTTTAGGCCGCGTAGCTTCCCAGTTTCAATTCACTTTCTATTATTGTTAGATTTCCCGATTAAACTCACACACCCAAACGTCAGAGTTTAAATAGTACTTACATTTGCATAAAATCAAGTGTCATCTCTACGAAAAGTGGTTTTTAAACTACGATCACAGTTAAAGAATGTTGTTGGTGGTGCTTATGCCACCTGATTGACAGTAACATCAGATCAAGGTCCACGAAATTCATTGCGGATAAGGGCTAGAATTTTACGCCTGTCGTTAGCCTAAGCTTTGAGCTCCGTGAAGGTGACAGTACGATTTTTCTTGGTACAACACGATAGATTGTGACACCATTTGGACCCACTGATTTAATGAGCACGTTCTCCGTGTGTACTCGGAAGGCATCTGGTGGCATCGGGCATCGAACCCAGGCCTTCCGGTCTGGAGTCCAATGCTCTAACCACTAGGCTACCCACGGCCCCTAGTTACAGAATAGTTTCCCGAAGAAGATTAGTAGAAAAACCATGAATACAACCCGTGTTACATCAATACTAAACCAAATGCAACAAACCATAAAGTGCAAGGGGTTATCAAGTGTGGTGATAATACCACCAAGATATTATCTATTTTACTTTAATTTTTTTGTTAAACTGTCGGACTGAATCAGAAATTTAGAAATAATTCAGATAACATAGTTCGTAATGTAACCAAAAAATGGTACCAAAAGCAGTTTTGAAGGGCGCAGAATAAAATTTTAAACATATAGAAGAAGTCTTTTCATTAAAAGCCAAAACTACAGAGGTAAGTGAGTGAGAGTATTAACCTCTGGCGTAGCTAGTCCTAAGTGGGCCTGTATCGAAGATTCCTTTGGGGTGTAAAGAACTCTAGACCCTTTCTGAAACTCTAGGTGGCAACGCGAACTGATCCGAGGTACTGCGCCTGCTCGAGTGCCTCGCCAGGGAGTTCGGTGTTTACCTCTCGACGAGAGAGGTCGTTTTTTTTAGCTCGACCCGTGAACTTAGTGTGGAGATTTGGAGTTGATGATTTGACTCGCAACAAGAGAATATGGTAAGCTCCACCCGTGAGCATTATGGATAGATAATGCAGTGGTTGTCTCTCCAAGAGAAATCTGTGAGCTCTAGCAGAGAGCTTTGCGTAAAAGTTTTGTATCTGCCGGAGGCAAAGGTGTTGGAGCCCATTTCTTTTTTTTCTCTCTCTAAAAGTGTCAACGAGCTCAGAAAATTCAGTATTTACCTGAAACGTGTAAATTTTTTGGTGTTTCGAGTGTCCTATTTCTGTGTGTGTAAATAAACAATTAAACATTATTGAAGTTTTAGCAATTGAAAACGCTAAGACATTACAGGAGCCCTCTTTTAGGCTTCTTAATATCTTGCGATTTTTTGCTTATACGTGTTAGGGCCCCTGTAGCTCGGGGGTCTTGCATCATTGATACGGCTTAAATCATACGGTGGTAGCTACGCCTCTGGTATTAACGTCGCACTATTCAGCTTCAAGAGGGCTTTCAAAATAATAGAGATCATTTCTTAATTACATTCAACATGCAATAAGCAATGAAAAAAAAGTATTCTAAATAATAGTTTGTATTATATTTTTAAAGAAAAACTTTACATCAAAGAGAAAATCAAAATTTGGGAATAAAAAAAAAACTATGACGCAGAACAAAAGGTGAATAGATTTCAAGAAATCAAGTAAGTTTCTGATCTCTGATTCATTTCTTATAAATATGTGAGTTGTGGAAACTCTTAGGAATAGATTATAAAAGTTCTACGTTATCAAAGGCAATGCTTCACTGAATTACCGTGAAAATCAGGCACACAGTTCAACTTATAAATAAATTTGTTAGAGAAATCTACTGGATTAAATCGTTTAAAATGTTGTACTTATCAAGCTTTTATTTTTAAGCTTTGATAATTATATAGAAGTAGGATCCTAAATAAGTTAATATGAGCATAGAAAACATAAAAATGCTTTATCATTATTTTTATATTAATTTTAACAATTAGTGAACGAGGAAATTATTTTATAGTCAGGTATTATTTATAAGTTTTAATTTCGTTGCTAACATTTTAATATTTCCTTCACAATATGATTTCTTATTTATTTTTTTCCAAAGCAAATATGTTTAAAAAATGATTTTTTATATCACACGGGAACATAATTATCATGATAATGTATTTTATTTTCATATATTTAATTAAAAAATTAAAATAACGTACTTATCAAGTTATATATCGACAATATTTTAAGCATAAAGTTTTTCACTGCTCTGTAATCAATGCTTTATTATAATACCTTATTGTTAAATTAATATATATGACCCTGAATTTTTTAACTAATCGTACATGTAAAACATTCATCATTTATCAAAAAATGAATTTATATCTAAGAACAAAAAATAATTTGCTACTTTTAATTTATGAAACTATATTTTATTAATATATATACAGTGAGGACCAAAATTGTGGACAATTTTGGAAACTTTTATGTTTTTTAAATTTGTATGCTTATGGAAAATTTTACGTTTCTCAAAATTCAAAGTCGTATACATCATTTTAAGGAGGCTTTACTGAATTAAATACAAAAAACAAAATCCAAATATTTTGCGATACGAAAAAATGTTAAGATACATTAAGTAATGATGATAACAGTGAGTTATCAATACTTAGTAGGGTGGACTTTATTTTTTATTACAGCTTCACATCGATGTTTCATTGAGCTGTGAAAACAGCTTTACAAACTTTCTTTGTTGTTACATTATGCCAGGAAACAATTATAATAATCTCAATTAGTTCCATTTTATTTGATGGGTACCTCATTCTAGGAAGAGTTTTGTAACAGTGCCACAAGTTTTCAATAATAATGAGGTCAGGACTGTTTCCTGACCAGGACAACAATTAAATGCTCTTTGAACGAAACCACTCTTTAGATAATTTTGATGTCTGGCAGTGATCAGAAGCCTGCTGGGAAAAAGTGAAGCATTGCGGGGAAAGAGATCCTTTATAGAAAGTAAAAGTTTGGGTTGTAGAAAAGTGTCAGTGTATTTTCTGACATTCAATGTCACATCGATGGCATGAAAGGGACCAGTGCCATCTGCTGGCATGTATGGCTCTTCACAGTTGCCTGCATGCAGTCAGGATGTAGCTCTTCTCCTATTTTATGTCTTACATATTTTCCCCCATCACTGCTGAATAATGATATCTTATTTTCAACATTCATATGTGGGCGCAGTAGCCAAGTGGTCTAGGCATCGGATCGTGGCTAGCATGTCAGGAGCTCGATCCCAGTACCACTGAAGACCCGCCGTGTAGGGTCGCGATGCACGTTCAATCTGTCGAGAGCTCAAACGTCCTCCCGTTGGTGTGGTAGTTAGGAGAGGGGGTGCCAGCTCAGGTGTCGTCCGTGTCACTTGACCATGGTTTAAAATTACGCGGACCGTCCCCAAAAGCCCTCGTGTAGCTGAACAGTGGGACGTTAATATTCACTCACTCATATAACTTGTGATTACTGATTATTTGTCCAATTAATGTGTTCTTTTGCCCATTGTAGTCTTTTTAGTGCGCTGCTGTAAATTGAGATAAGGAATGTTTCATGGAATTCTACTTCTTAGACCAATATTTGTTAATCTTCTCCTGATTGTTCTTGAGCTAATAGAAACACGGCATCCTTCAGATAACTTTTGAAGGCAGAAGATGAGATTCTTCTATCTTGGGGTCACAGTATTTTTGTCCTTCTGTCATCAACAGATTTTGAGCACCTTTTTTAGCCTTTTCCTGCTGCTTTTCTTTTGATTGAATTTGTCTCCTGAAATTGTAAGCAAAACCTTCAGGCCCCAAATGTAGTCATTGAGCCACCCACCTTTCTTACCACCTTTTCGTAACACACTAATCTTACATCCCTTTCGAGGTGTCCAATCTACCCTTTTATTTGATGTTATTGATTAATTGATTGATAAAATATTGTTACGAATTTTGTATACAATAATGTAAATAATTTGTATTTGAATGTGCAATTCCTTTATATTACTCTATGCTATATTTATTTCATGTTAAAGTTGTAATATTCACAAGCAACGCCATGCTTACGTTATAATGGCGATTCAATGGGAACTTGGCGAAATATTGGAGATAGAGCCAAGTTGGCATCATTTTTGGTGACCAAGTTGGCGACATTGGCAACCATGTTGGCAAATTCGGGACCCTCTGGATTCTTCTAGAAATTAGTAGAGAAATCCACTAATTTCACGATATGTGACGCGAGCTCATCTTTCCAGAGATTTCGGCCCCGGCTATAAATAGAGCGATACTCGCCGCAACAGTCAACCAGCGAGTAGTGAGCATTGTTTTGATTCGCGATTAGTAGACTTGCCTTGAACTTGATCAGCTGAAGTTGGTTGAAACCATAGCAAAATTTGATCCAATTATCGCTGAACATCTTCTCAAAACTAAAACATCTCAAAAGAAGAGGGGATCTCATTACTTAGGGTATCAAATTCAGAATGAAATTATAAGCATTATTTCAAAAGGAATTAAAAAGCATTTATCACATATGATTAATTCGTCAAAATATTACTCACTAATTCTGGATACAACATCTGATGTTAACCATACCGAACAGTTGACTGTTGCAATTCGATTTGTTTATAAGAACAAGAAAAAAACCCAATAAAGCCCAAATTGAAGAAACATTTTTAGGATATATGTATATATATATATATATATACACACTGGACAGGATTTGTTTGAATTCCTAAACAGAGACATTTAAAATCATTAGAACTAAATTTATCAGATTTACGAGGCCAATCTTACGCTAATGGTGCTAATTGAGAAAAATGCATTAAGGATAGCAACAAAAAGTAATTGAAAATAATTCGAGGGCACTCAATATCCCCTGCTCTGCCCATTCTCTTAGTTGTAAATTATGCAGCTAAAATTTCCTTCGAAACAGTTAATTTCTTCGGAGTAATGCAAGAGTTTTAAAATTACTTTTCTTCATTTGTTAAACGTTTGTCTATTTGCAAAAGTATATTGAAAATCTAACTGTAAAGCCACTCTCCAACACCGGATGGGAAAGTAGAATTCAAGATTTAAAACCTTTGAGTGGCCGCGGTAGCCGAGTGGTCTAGGTATCGGACCATGGCTAGCGTGGCATGAGTTCAATCCCAGTACCATTAAAGACCCGCCGTGTAGGGGCGCGATGCACGTTAAATCTGTCGAGAACTCAAACATCCTCCCGTTGGTGTGGTGTGGTAGTTAGGAGAGGGGGTGCCAGCTCAGGTGTCGTCCGTGTCACTTGACCATGGTTCAAAATTACGCGGACCGTCGCCAAAAAGCCCTCATGTTGCTAATCAGTGCGACGTTAATATTCACTCACTCTCACTCACTCACTTAAAACCTTTGAAAAACGATTTGAAGGGAATTTTGAGAGCTTTAATAAATATTCAAGAAGATCAAACAAGAGACATGGAATCAAGAACTCAAGCAAAGTATTTGATTCAGAAGGTTTCCTCTTTTAAATTCATTTGTTCCATTAACATCTGACATGATGTTTTAAATTTATTAAATGTGGTAAATGAAATAATGCAAAATTCTAAATGTCATTTAAAAATCGTGACTGACAATTTACAAAATCTTATATTAGAACTTAAATAATCGTAGATCAGATGAAGCGTATGAACATGCAATTGCCAATGCAAATATCGTTGCTGATGATTTGAGGTGGATATTAATTTTCCACTCAGTCGAAACAAGTTTAAAAAGAAGCTATTTCAAGATGAACAAACCGATGAACTAATAAACAATCCACGACAAAAATTAAAGGTTGAATTTTACAATATAATATTAGACACTGCTATTTCTTCAATTTTATGAAAGATTCAGTCAATTAAAAGAACATTACAGTTACTTCAAAGTAGTACACAGTATACCTAATTTAAAAAACTGGAATGACAATGAAATTTTAAAACATTGTTAAGAATTATAACAAAGATTAACAGATACTAAAAATTTTAATGAAAAGGACATTGATGGATTAAATTCGTTCGAAAAATAACATCTTTGCGATGTTTTACCAAAGAGGATAAGTAACCTATTGATGTTTTAAATTATGCTTATGACAAAAAAAATCTTCCCGATACATTTCCAAATATTGCAATAGCTTTACGGATTTCTTTAACCTTGCCAGTTTCGGGGGCTACTGGAGAACGAAATTTTTCAAAGCTGAAAATTATAAAAAAAACTACATGCGATCTACCATAGCGGAGGATAGATTATTGGACTGTTCAAATATATCCATAGAGAACGAAATTTTGGATAAATTAAATATAAAGGAATTGATACGAGTGTTTGTAGCTGCTAAGCAAGGATAATCAATATTTGAATATATTTTGTAATTTTTATATTTTACTTAAAAACTGTTTTAACATTATTTTGTTTTTAAAATTTATGAAATAGTAAAAAACAATAAGGCAAATGTGTTTTAATATAATTTTAAAGCTTATCAGTTCGAAAGTCAAATTTTGAATACTATAAAATAGTATTTCACACGTAATTTGCAGCACTTTTTAAGAGTGCAACAGAACCGCATAAAGGAGCGCAAAATTTCAATTTGAACAAGGCGCCTAATACCCACGGGGCGGCCCTGATAATAAATAACCTATTTTGAGTTTTTAAATGAAATTATTAATAGAGAAATAATTGACACCTTTGCTGCGTTAATTTTTCCCTAAAAAAACCCACTCAATTTCTTACACTTTTGGGGGGTGTGAAATTTTAAAATAAACTATCGAAATAGTCTCTCTCAGAAATTCCTTTCATTGATTCTTTTGACATTGATTCATTTTATAATGCAATAAAATATAATTATTTCAGTAATTTGGTTTTCAAGAACAAATTTATTAACTGGAAATATTTTGAATAAATAAAATCCTTCCAAGAAAAATGGATAGACACATTTTAGAAAACAATGATTCTCTTTCTGTTCTTAGTATAAAAGTGTGATAAACGATTAACAAAGATATTTGGTAAAGAAAAATAATGACTTGCTGCACTTTTTTATTCAAAAATGTTTTCCACAATTTTATATTAATTTTTTTGTGTGTGTCCTATGTATCCTTAAGGTAAGCAATCTAATGTTAAGTAAATAATATTCTAGAAATAATATACTAATAACACATTAAGCATAGACTTTTACTTTAATTTCTTTTGTCTTAAAGTATACTTACATATTGGAACCAGAGGTAATAATCAAGCTGTTTTAATTTTGCAATCTTTTGCGATCCTAATCTCAGAATGGCGAAGTAAAGAAGCAGAATCACTTTTTAAATGAATAAGATACTCAGGACTTGTAACCTGAATTTTAAATACCAATTTATTATCACAAAAGTATCTTTTATTTTCTCTTATTATCAAGTATGTAATCTGATAACATTCGATAGACAATCGTTCCAGAGGTTGAGTTCCATTTAAGAAAATGTCTGCAATATCTTAACTTATAGGGATCACAATGTTGGTTACACTTACTTCCGAAATATTTGTATACGAAAAGTTATCTCTAAATAAGAAGATAAATTCTTACAGTTTTCTATTTACACAGATAAACATTTATTCACTAAGTGCACACGTTTTTAGTGTAGTGGGATCCAATCACATCATTCTTTCAACTGTTAGCAACATAGCTCTATGGGAATGAATAATATTATTTTAAGATGATTCAATTTATATTCAGAAAACAAATTATGTTTTAATTAAAAATTTAATGCATTTTACTTATTTTGATCAATGGACTGTAGTTGTTTTTGGCAGTCTCAATTGTGATTTTGGAAATCGTTTGGTTTGATTATGTTGTCCACGAAATTCATCGCGGCTAAAGGCTAAAATTTTACGCCTGTCGTTAGCCTAAGCTTTGAGCCCCCAAGAAGGTGACAGTGCGATTTTTCTCGGAACAACCCGATAGATGGCGACACCATTCGGACCCACTGATTTAACGAGCACGTTCTCCGTTTATACTCGGTGGGCATTTGGTGGCATCGGGCATCGAACCCAGGCCTTCCGGTCTGGAGTCCAATGCTCTAACCATTTTGATTAGGATGAGTTTTAAATTAATACATTTCGTTGGTCTTTTGCATGTATATAATTGGTGTGTTGGTCTTATTCAGGGCTACTACCATATTAGCCGTATCAATAATACGGGGTCCCCAAGCTACAAGGGCCCCCAACAAGTGTAGTATTCTGATACTTTCAAGTAAGCTGTATTAATGCAATCATTTGTACTTATTTTCCATAAAAGGGCCCTAAGGGAATTTTGATACAGGGCCCATTCAGAACTCACTACGTCAGAGGTCTCCTTATATACAGGTTTTTAAACCCCTTCTTTTATTTGTTCATTTACTATAAAAATATTCTTTTGCACATTTTTTAATGTTATTCAAGCTCAAAATAGGATGTCGCCAGATATACCGTAAAATACGGCGTACAACACGCACTTTTAACATAGAAGATATGATCGAATTTTACGGGTGCGCTTTATAAGTCAGGTATAAAAATGATAAATTTAAAAATAAATAAAGAGATAAGTAAAAACAAAAAAGTAGACTTCTGCATAGATCGAAAGACTGCTTATTTAAAAGAGATGACTTTTTATGAACTTAAAGAGCTGTAGTTCTAAAAATATACTATTTTTTCATAAACCTGAGATAAAATATCTCGAAAAATTGACTTCAGAAAATAAGAATATTGCTTAGGTACATTTCAGGTTTCTTCGTATAAAAGAGGGTGTGCGTTAAATGGCGAATATACCTAAAAACTAAAAAATACAGTTTGAAAGTATAGGTACGTGTAATACCCCGGTTTTTAAGGTACTTTAAAATAAAAATATGCATGAAAGGTTCATTAAGAATATGCCGTATCTTATGCTATCCATAACGCTCTGTTTGAGTGCCACTAAAACAAACACACACACAATATGTTTATTTCAGAAGGTAGAGCATATCAAAAGAGGTGGCTTCCCTTTAATTATTTCTTTTTCATGCGATCTTTAAAAAAGGTTCAATACTGATAAAAAGGAACTTGTAATTTTTGTGTTATCTTCACCTTTTTACAAGCTTTTATTTAACTTGCAATGTATGTATGTATGTAATTTGTTCGGGCTGAATCTTGCAACTCAATTTTCAAGCTGATATCTTCAACTCATTAAGCTGAAATTTTGTATACACGTTTAATTTGGATGACAATGCATGTTTTGACCATTTATATTCCGATATTGCAGTTAGTTAATAAGATATTAGTTAAAAACCTTAAAACGCATAATTGTCTTATTCCTGTGCGCTTTTTATTCTGCTATACTCGGCGACTCAAAATGAAGAAGGAAGAGAGGATTTGGGGGGGGGGGGTTAAAACAGCAATCTAATCTTTTTTAAGAAACTTAGATAAAAAATAATTACAGAATCAGAAAGATCATTTATTTCGCCACGATACGGTACATTTTTTTTTTTACAAAATAATGATATTTGTTTTTTTTACAAGTTTTTAAAAAATCTGTTAAAATGGATGCGTTTTTATGAAAACGATTTCTAAATCGTTTCGTATGAATTTATTTTTGTGTTATTAAAACGATATTCTACACTAAATAAGTCCATGCCTTTTTCTTTTAGAATATGTCATTAAAAAAAATAAAATGTCAAAAACTTTTTTTTAATGATTTTTCAAAAAATACTCAAAATTTTAATTAAACATTTAATAACTTCGTCATTTATTAAAATATAATCGCATAAAACTTTTTTTCCGTGTGTAGAACATTATTATCCATAATTAAGGTGAAGATTGGAAAAAGTGCTTAAACATTACGGATTTTAAAAAAGTTTTTGTGCTTTTCATCTCTTTCTCTCTCTCTCTCTCTAATACACTTTTTACAAAAATAAAAACATACAGAATTTCTTTTAAAATTTTTTATTTAAAAATTACCGTGTTTTTCAATCAATATGTGAAACTTGGAAATCAGAACTTAAAAATTAAGCCCTCAAAAAAAAAATCAAAAACTTTAATAAAAAAAGCGATTTTACGGTAAGTTAAGGCTTGGCGTCGAAAACCGGTTTGGCGCCCAGGTGTTGAACATTTAACAAGAGCACACGATCTCTGTTGAGATCTTAATCTCCTTTCTTTTCAAGTTGGTGGTAAGCATTCTTCTTATGGTTTGCCCTTTTTTATTTTGAAGTGCATTTGAAATGTAAGATTGCCATGTGAGGTGAGTTAATAATGTCTTTTTTGTCGGCGGGTTGTCGGTGTGTAGATGAGTTGTGGGGAAAGTTATCGGGGGAGTAGGTGATGTAACAGGGATGTTTAGAATGGCTCGAGGGAAAGTAAAATCTTCGGAGGGTAGGAGAGCAAGCTTTCCTATTGGCCGGGCAACTCGACTCCCATTGGGAGGTCTAGTGTACTCGGAGGCGTGTTGAAGAGTTGGGGGATTGCTGTGAGGTTTTTATGAAGTTTTTGCAATTTGTTAGAGTAGATCAACTACTCATAAATTTCCATTACGTTGGTAGAATACTTCTATCCTATCTTTTCCCTTGGCCGCTCTTAGCTGTTTCCCCAGTTCTAAAAGGAATGGGTAATCAGCGAAGAGTTTTTTAATTTCGAACATGGCGTCCAATATTCCAAAGGGCTTTTCATTGTCGTTTTCGTTAGTTGTAGGGTGGGGATCAAAAACTTTATTAAAAAACGCGATTTTACGGTAAGGTTAAGGCTTGGCGTCGAAAACCGGTTTGGCGCCCAATGACTATCTGTTTCATCTTGCATTTGAAGTCTGCAAATAGAACTAAACTAGAAAAGATGGTGCCTATAAATAATCAAAATCACCGAATTTGGCGAGTAAAAAAAAAAATGCGAATGGAAAATTTATTTTTGTTTCATTTTCTCTGTAAAAGTTTTAATTCAAAGAGTTCATTTTAAACATCCGTTTATAAAACAAAAATTTCTATAATATTTGTGAAGAACTTAATCGTTTTTATTCCGTTGTCATTATTTTAAATGTAGTGCTTTACAGGGCCGAATTTACGTATGGGCTGAATGGGCTGCAGCCCCCCGGGTTATAGGGGGTCCCGTTTCCCGTTGAAGATAACAAACAGAAAAAGATGCTTACAATCAAAATAGTAATAAAATGATAAACCAGTAAAAAAATACAAATCAAAAAATAAAATACCCGAATTATCATATAAAATTTATTTTTATTTTCGAGAGCAGAAGAGCAATTTTCTTTTGTTCTTCCGCTCTACCACCGAATATGTGGAATCTAATAATTAATAGACAGAGGCTCTATCATAGGATGCCGCCGACGAGCATCGAGCATTTATACAAAAGTAGTGGTACTATTTCTGTAGCCATTTATTTTTTTCAATAATAATTCTAAGTTACAACAATATACTGATTTGATGCTGTGTCCTGTGCATAATACTCGAAATTAAAAGATACGTAGGTACCTGTTTATTCAAGTTTCAAGTAAAGTAAGTACCAAAGCACAGTTCTAAATTATTTAAGTAGGAAAATATTGAAGTTATGATTAGGTATTTTCTGTATTTTCAATTTTTCAAAGATTGAAAACATCAGGATAAATATAAATATAATCATAAATATGTATGTTGTCTTAAAATTTGTGATGAGTAACTTAATTACTTCTACACTCACAGGATGAAAAAAATAATCATTTTATGTGGATTATGGAGATTTCTCCCGCGAATGTTATGGATAAAAGTAAAGTGCTCTTGATTTTCGTAATAAATCGGTTTTTTTAAGTATAGGTAGCAACAGTAAATAAGGGATAGCAACGAAAAACATTACTTATTTAAAGTGGGCCAAATAATTCTAAAGTTTATTTTTATAAACACCCTTTAAACAAATGGGCCAGTAAATATTAATAATCAGCGTTTTAGGTTTTAGCGAGTATAGACAACGATTTTTTAAAAAAAAATGAACTAGGTACTTTTTTTAAAAATTATCTCAGAAATATATCATATTGTTAGAATATTTTTAGTTTATAAGGACAGTTGGTTGTGTTATCGTAATTTTATGACCTAAATATTAAATTTATTTGTAGGAAAATCAAGCCCTTAGTTAACAATATAAATATACCAGGCAAAAAAACGAAAATTACTGTTAGATCGAGAGAAAAAAAAAGTTAAATGTTTCAAAATTTCAACTTTTTTTACAATGGAACAAAGTAACTAGCATGTAACAAACGCAGATACATTAACAAGGGAAAGGAACTTGGCCTAAGAAGGCGATGAAACAGTACAAGCAATTATTAATGTAGAAAATATGCAAGATCTCGATGACCAGCAGCCTTCTGAAAAAATATATTGTTCAGCCAGAGAACACCAGTAAATGTTCTGACTGAAAAGTGTTTACAAAATGTTGGGTTTGAGTTTAAGAGATACGTTGACGTTAGTTCGCGACCTAAACCGCTAAATAATAATTTTATTGAATAAGAAAACAAAAGAGATCATTTTCGAATAATCATTTCATTGAAAAGCTTTAAAATAGCCAAGTGCTGGAAAGATCTTTTGGCTATGTTATTCAACTAGTATTGGTAGTGTTTTTTGTTTGACCTGCAAACTTTTTTCCAAAACGAATTCTCAATGCACATCCGGCTTTTCTGATTGGAAACACGTAACAAGTTGTTTAGAAAATCATGAAAATTCTATTGAACATAAGAAATTCAATGTTAATTTGGTTGACACGAAAAGAAAATAAGTCTGTTTTGCAAGGATTGGGGGGAGGGGGCATGACTAAGAAAATTCATTTGGGAACTAGACTGTGTATTAGCAGTAATCCATTAGGATGTTCAACCCTCAATGTAATAGCGCCGAATGGGCAGTCAATTCGGAGAAAATAGAATTCGAAATTTTACTTAGCTTTAATACAATTAAGTTTTAATCAGCTCCAGGGATGCAGTTGCATAGGTAATAGCACACCTGCATTTCTCGCGATTGGTCAGGGTTTGAGTTGCGCGGTAGACTTGCCTTATTTTTTATTCAATTCATTTCATTTCATTATTTTAAAATTAAATAACTTTTCTTATCAAATATTTGATATAATTATAAAATAATTATAATAATAAAATATCAAACAATTTTACATATTATAAAACTATTTTTTATCTAATAATAAAACTATATGTAACTATTTTACTTTTGAAATACAAAATAATTATATAATATATTTTTATAATAAATATATATTATTTAATATAATATATTTTTATAGTAAATATTATTTATTATTAATTTTATAATAATTAATACAATAATATATTATTATAATATATTTATAAAATAAAATGTACATGTAATAAATATAATATGTAATAAAATATTTATATAATTATAGTAATTGTTTTAGTTTTTTAAATATAAAATAATTATGTAAAATATTTTATAAACCTTTTTTAAATAAATTTATTCAATTGTAAAAATAATTAAATGAATTGGAAAAAAAAACGAAGCTGGACAACTGCGCGACTCGAACCCTAACAGACGTGCACTACCATCTATGCCACTGCATTGCTAGAACTGAATAAAATTTAATTGTATAAAAGCTAAGTATAAATTTTGAAGGCTATTTTCTCGGAACTGACTGTATTCAGCGCTATTACATTGAGGGTTGAACACCCTAAAGAAATGCTACTATTACACCAAATCTCATCCCCAAATGAATTTCCTTAGCCGTGCCCTCCTCTTGTTAGATGAACAGTTACAGGAGCAACTAAGAAAGATACAGAATATTACCACAATGTCCTCAAACGTGTCATTGTGGGAGTACAGTATTTAGATACAAGAGGTTTAGAATTTAGAGGTAAGAAGGAAGTTTTTGGTGCTCCTCACAATGGTAATTTTATCGGTGCCCTGGAACTGCTAGCATAGAGTTCGACCCATTCATCCGGGAACATATTGAACAGCGATAATTACGACCTGAATAATCGTACGTTAATATCGTATTTTTCAAAAACAATATATGAGCAAATAATCGAGATCATGGGCAAGCAAATTATTAAAACAATTATAACTCAAATAAATGATGATGACACAAAGTACTATTCAATTGTGTTGGATTCAACACCAGATTTGTCCCAAAATGACTAAATTACTATTGTACTACGATAATGCTTTCGGGGAAAAGTGTATGAATTAATTGTGTCTCATTAGTTAAGATTAGTAGTCATACTGGCGTATACTTATTTAATTCTCTACAACAGTTTTTAGAAACAAATGTACTGCTATTGGATAATTGTAGAGGACAGTCATTTGACAACGCTGCCAATATGTCCGGTCGAAAATAATGGTGTGCAAGCTTTTCTAAAGGAAAAATAATAAATTCGCTAATTATGTGCCATGTGCTGCACATTCTCTTAATCTTGTTGGTGCAGAATTAGTTAAGGCTGCAAATGAAATCGTGAACTTCTATGGTTTAGTGCACAACAAATATATGTTTTCTTTTCTGCTCTGACCCATAAGTGGGAACTTCTAAATCGTAAAATTAAACTGAAATTTACTTTAAAAAGTTTAAGTCAGACTAGATGGTCTTGTCACTACGATGCTGTTGAAGCCTTAAAAGATAATTATAGTAATAACATAAATGTTCTTAAAACATTCAGATACAATGAAAATGAGAAAATTGATTTTCGAATAGAGAGAGCCAGTAAATTTATTTAATAAATTAACAAAACTCGAAACTGTCCTTTTATTTATATTTTGGAAAGAAATTTTAGAAAGATTTAATTCACTTAACAAACAATTACAGACTCCTGATTTGGACATCTGTGATAAAAATAAGTTAATTACGCCATTAAAAACGTTTATAAGCAATGTCCATGAGAATCAGATCAAAAACTATAGGAGTATCAAGACGAGACCAAAAAATTAAGTCCAAGTGTCGAAACAGAATATAGCGATGTGAACAAGGGACGAATTATTTCAAAATTTGCAGATAAATCGATAGAAAAAGCTGTGTATGGGACAGAAAAATTTAAAAGGGACGTGCTTATTGTTGCGTTAGATAAGCTAATCCTTGATTTAAATAGAAGTCAAGTATATGCAGAATATTGTAAGAAATTAAAATTTTTGATGGATTTGCAAGATTAAAGCAAGGAGAACGCCGATCCGAAGAGTGTATGCCTTACTATTGATTACTATTCAAATGACGTTGACCAACATTTAGTAAATGAAAAAATGTTCAATTCAAAACTTATCTAAGACAAACTAAGCTAGAGTCCTACACCTGTAAGGACATGTTCAATTTAATTTTTGGGAAGAAACTTGTTGACGTTTTTCTAAGTTGGTATGTTGTTGTTGTTGTTGCTTATGCCACCTGTGTGTCTGACGTAGTCAGATCGAGGCCCACGATGTTCATCATGGTAATAGGCTAGAGATACGTCTGCCTAAGCTTTGAGCCCAAATTGGTATACCATTTTAAAGATTTTGATAACGCTCCCCCAGTTGTGAGGCGGAGAGTGTATTCTCTAAAATGTCCTATATACAAAACAAATATAGGACAAAAATGACAAATACTAGACTAAATTATTCATAACTTCTTTCTATTAGTAATGATCTAAGTAAAGACTTAAAATGTGATGAGCAAATAAAAGAATTTGCAGCGCAAAAGTGTAGAAAAGTTTTTTATAAATCATGTTATTGTTTATAACGTATTTAAAGTGCTTGACATAAAAAAAAACCCCTAAAGTTTCGAATATTTTAAATTTTCCCGCACAAATTTTTTTTAGGAAAATGGCAAATTTTTTAAATATTTAGGGGCTCCCAGATAACGTTAGCCCAGGGCCCCCAAAGGTCACGGTCCGGCCCTGATGCTTTAAATTAATATTTTTAAAGTAATAAGTATTGTTTTCTGTGAATCATTAATCGAAAATTTTCAATCGTTAGGTATGGATTTCTCAAAATTCTGACGAGTAAATCGTCTGAACTAAAAAAGTTGATATACTTTGCTCTTTTAAAATCAGTGATTTAGTAAATTAAGTACACAAAACCTTTTTCTTTTTTACTCTTTTTCAAAAAATGCTCACAATTTTAATTCAATATTTAATAAACATGTAAAATTTTGTAATTTTAAAAATTTCTACTTTAAATCACAGATTTCATTTTTTATTTTAAAAAAATTCAATTCTCTTTGATTTTAAACATATAGGCTAATATCAACAATTCAATAAATGATCGGATGTTTTCTATCTTTTCATGAAATAATGCATAAAATGATTTTAGTTTATATTATAAATGAAAAAAAATGCATGTGTAACTTTACACTATCTTTACATGAAATAATGCATAAATAGATTGTTTGTGTATTCATTTTAATGCTTTTTAGATTTGATGTGTGAATACTCTACCTTCGATTTTAAAGGTCCTTTCACACTGTTTGCGGAGAACTTCCTGGTTTAATTGTCATGCCGCTTGATTAAGTGCTGAAAAGACTAGGGTTCTGTCCCCCCTCAAAAGGAAATTTTTCTGATTTTTAAAAAAATACTTAAAATTTTATTTGCACATTTAACATCATCCAAAGAAATTTTTTAATAGGTAAGATCATTATTGCACCCCGATACGTTTTTTTTTTTTTACAAAACAATGAAATTTTGCCTATTTTATGATTTTTTCTAAAATAAATAAATATCGATGCGTTTAAATGAAAATTATTTTCAAAATTTCATACTTCGATCTTTTAGAATCAGTGATTAAAAAAATAAAATGCCGAAAACTTTCTCTTTTACGAATCCCCCCCCCACCTTTTTTTTGCAAAACAATGATACTTTACTTATTTTATGATTCTTTTCTAAAACCAGCGTTGAATGAGATGAACAGGCTTAGAAACCTATCCAGCGATAACTAAAAAGTAAAAAATAAATTAAAAGTAAAAAAAACTTTAAAAAAAAACAAGTTTTTATTTAAACGCGCTAAAAAGAATAAATAAACTTTCCCCCTTTAAAACTTTTTTCATTATCAATTTATAACGTCATTATACAATTTATATGATATAAAAGCTTGTCGCGAGATTTACCTGTGTAGATAAACAAGTAAATTAAATAACTTGATCTGATTGATTTTAATTTGTAAAAATTTCAAACTAAGTAAATATGAGTACTTTAATCTCTCGACGAGCTTTTATATCATATAAATTGTGTAATGACGTTATAAGTTGATAATGAAAAAAGTTTTAAAGGGGAAAAGTTTATTTTATTCTTTTTAGCGCGTTTAAATAAAAGCTTGTTTTTTAAAAAAGTTTTTTTTACTTATAATTTTTATATTTCTTAATTTCTTTCTGACGCATTCAACTGTTGAATACCACAAGCATCAGAGGCTCGGTGGCGCAACGGTAGCGCGTCTGACTCCAGATCAGAAGGTTGCGTGTTCAAATCACGTCCGGGTCAATGGGTCGAAAGTAACTTTTGAACCTCTTTATAAAATAGCTACTTTTAGCATCTGGACTAAAAATCTCAAGAGTTAAGAGAGGAGTCAGCATCATTTCGCGTGCCAAACCAATCTACTAATATGATTCAGCGTGCCACAGTAGAACATTTTTGAAACAAATCGATTCCCATAATAATGTATGCAGATTTACAGAATACAGGTCAATAATATAGATTTACAGTTTTATTATATATTAGTTTTGCACCTTTTAAAGTTATTTCGTAAAATATAGATCAGAAAATTTACTACAAAAAAAATTTTAATTGAATATATATTATGTATTCTTAATCATATTTATTAAAATAAGGAATATAAAACGTAAAATAAAGTATTTCTCCTCGTTACAGTTAAATAAAACCATAAATAAAAATGTTAAATTAAACCTAGAGCTCTTGCACCACTCTACTTTCATATAGTAAAATCAGGAGTATAATGTGTGACTTTTAATTTGACACGATTCTGAACATTCAATTGCTAAAACAATTTCTTTGCGGACTCGAAATATTTTTTATATGAGGAGAGATTTTTTTACTTTGATATGTAGAACCAAAGGCTGAAAGCAGAATATATGCAATTATCTCTTTTCAAACAATTAAATCTCTAAAGTAATGACATTCAATAATTTACAAAATAGCTGTAAATTTATCTTTAGAGTTATCTTTCATATTTTTTCGTAGTTTCATTTAACTTCATAATTCTGAAAGTGTTGTCAAATAAGTTCCATTACAAATTTATCAACTATCATGCTTTCAAAAATTGACAGATTTCTAGAGTAGTGGCCGAGTGCCACTGATAATAGTACCGCGTGCCACATGTGGCACGCGTGCCATAGGTTGCCAAGCCCTGGTTTAGAGTTTCCTTGCTTTCTAAATGCTGTTTTAGATACCTTTGGGATTCTTATTCTTATTATCTACCAACAAAGAGTTGACATTCGAATTTATTTAACTTCAGAGAAAAATTCTATAATATAAATTGGGGGCCGGAGTTTTTGAGCATTAATGGAATCGTCTGTAGGTATCAATTACGAGAAAGTATTATACCTAACGGGGAAAGAAGTTCTTCAAAATGCAAATTATAAGATTCTCTTTCAAATGATAAAAGACAATTTTCTGTTAAACCTAATTTAAATATTTATTGATTTATGATTAATAAATTTTTTTTAATTTAAAAAAAATGACTAAACATTCCTTAAATATTAATTTATGTAAAAGTTCAATCAACCTAAAAAAATTCTTCATTCCAAAGTTCGATCATGTAATGCGTGTGTAATTTTCCTATAACATAAAAGTATTCAATCTAAACTTTCTGCAGTTATCTTTTTTTTTTATTAGGATTAGTTGACAGTTGTTTATTTCAAGAATTGATAAAATATACAAGCACGATTTTTTAAACGGATTTATAACACATCACTCAATAAGTTTAGAGCATAACATATAGATGGCGCTACCTTCTAACTTTCCTAAGCCTAACCTAGTCAAAGCCACCTTGAAGATCAGGCTGTGACAGCGTTTTGATGACGTCACGAAAAGAGGGAATGCTTTACTACGCACACTCCCTTTGTGAGGAATATAAAGCTTACGACATTTATTTCTTTTCAGGTCATAGACTAATATTTCTATATTTTATTGATTTTTTTAAGTTCTCCCTTAGACTATTTTCTGATGAAAGTTGTGTATTAATACGCTAGAATGTCTAATATTTTCCCGGAAAAAGGGACAAACATCACTCGTGGAAGGAACAGTAGAAGAAAAATCTAAGAAAAAACTGACTCAATGTAAAATAATTTCAATCAGATAAAATTTAAAAAATCCAGTGGCGTAACGTACACCCCCGAAACCATCACATTGCAAGGGCAGGGTTCTAGGGGGTCCAAAGCGTGACTGCCCCCAAGTATTTACCCTTTGTGAAATCCAACTTAAGGGGCCCAAAACCTGATTTTACAGCGGACCCAAATGTTCTACGTTACGCCAGTGCAGAAATCCCAGCGTCATATTTTGATTAGCAAGCTTTTGATTCTATATCTATTTCCGATTTTCGTCGTTTGGTATCAATAGTCGGTGCATCTGGAGTAACTTCCAAATTGAATGGAGACTCTGATACGAATAAATGTTGTTGAGAAGTTGAAGGAACAGATTCATTTGATTCTGTATAGCCAGATTCAGTCCTGATGGAGAAATTTCCTCATACCTGAACTGAAACCCTGGTTGGATACAACTCTTTTCGCTGCACCAGATTCTGATTTTCTCTTTTTATCTATCTCTCTTAGTCCCTAAGCGGGACACGATTGATAAATTATGAAAAGTGCACCAACAATACGTAAGCTGTAAATAAAAAAAAATGACATTTGTTGTTTAGGTACTTCTTTCTTTCCCCAAATAAATATTTTTTACCTTATTCTTGGCAAATAAACACAGGTACTATTATTTTTCTTCATGACAGAAATCGATTTTCTATTTATTAAATATGGGTTTTTATCGTTTTATAACAATGTACCAGTACCCCTATTATTTATTCTCACGTCAAATTCTTTTAAAATTTATAATATGATATAGTAACATGAAGCAAGACTGCGTCTGCATGCGATACATTAATTGACCTTATAATGATGGGAAGTCCCGAACTATGCCCCGTCTCTGACCGGGGACTCTCCACGATAGCAGCTTGACTCCAGCTAATGTTGCCAGAATAATATGAACGAATGAGCGGAAACGGCCAAGCTGAGAAATTTTTAATAAAAGAAAATAGAAAACAATATTTTCACGAATTATTTATTCATATGCTTTCATACGCCGATAAATAGAATATCTTGTTTTTAAAAAAGTCGACGTGGTCGACTCTTGATAATTCGAAGTTGGAGGGACCAATGAAAAACTTCGAATTATTAAGAGTTCGAAGTATCAAGAGGGTAGGAAAAACTCCCACAATACGTGGGACGTACAAAACACGTAGAGAAATTTTCTAATACATTTAAATTTGAAACTATAATAAATAAAACAATTGTACATATGTATAAAATTATTTTAAAGTATTTTTAAAAAGTACATATTAACAATATAAATATTATACAGAAGTTACAAATCCTGTATTTTAAAAGAATACATTCAATAAATTCATACACAATCCTACGTATCTCTTCTTCACTATACCAGACCATCCTTTCTAAACACATATGAAGCTAAGTCACCTGTTAAACGAAAGATATGGATGGCTGACAACAGGTGTGGGTGGTCTTTTGTCCACTTAAAGGAAGGAAAGCAATAAAAGTGTCTTTTCGCCGAAGGAACCGGAAAACACTAAGAAGGGGTCGAAGACAGATAACCATCAAAGGGGCTACATTACAGGGAAGACACACAGAGCCAACACAATGCAAAACTTGAAAGCTCCAACCTGTTTATTACAAGACTGCACATGATAGTGTTTGAATTGTCGAGAGTTTTACGAGATAACTTCGAATTATCGCGTGTTATAGTCTGGCCAGCCGCAGATTTTACTTCGAAATATTGAGTGTACCAAAACGTACCGTTTTAGTTCGAAATATAAAGAGTTTTCTAGGGACTGAGATTATACTTCGACTATATCGAGAGGTTCGTAATATCAAAGGTTTAAACTATCGAGATTCGACTGTATATATCAATTTTTTGATATCTTATGGTGAAAAACAGATAGTGTTGAGAAGTTCCCAATTTATTAATTATAATAAACCCTGTGGTCTGCAGTTTTGAATTTTCCTTACTTTTAGTTTAATTTATTTCGGCTTTGAGGCACGAGGCCCTATGCACCGCAAGGCCATGGGCGGTGGCCCACACCACCCAAGCCTTGCGCCGCTTCTGCTTACCAATGACATTAGAAATATCCATATTCTAAAAGAGCACAAAATACAACAGAAGACTGAAGCAGATGGCTTTAAGAACAAATGCAATTGAAAATGTTTACATTTTTAAAGAAATCGATTTATAATCGACCGAAATTAATAGGGTTACCACGGGGAAAAAATAATAATTAACTCTAACATACGTTATCTCCATGGCAACCTCATTTCCAGACGTTAAAAATATCAAGGTAACCATATTGTAATGTTTTAGCCAATCTTGGTGAAAAGACACGTAGCCCCATGATATCAAACTAGCACCAAAATTTTAAAAGCTCGAACGATGAACTACAGAAAAAAAACAATGCAAAAAGAATAAAAAGCATTTATTTACAGTAAAATACCATTGTCTTGTCAAGATATGAACACAAGTTTTTAAAAAGAAATGGAGTTCGCAACATTTACAGATAGTTGAAAGACATAGCACCCAACTTCAAGTGCTTGAAGGCGAATGCTCTTCGGAGCACGTGTCGCATGCCATTTTGTGTGTATTCCTTAAGGTACTTCTTGACAATCGATTTCTTAAGGTTTTTTATTATAATAATCCCCGAGGAAATGCATGCAGATGTAGATGATGAATGCAAAAGAGGCAAGTACATAGATTGACACTACATGCGTTTGAAACCAAGAGAGGGTTTGGTGAAATAGGACTAGACAAAGGATGTGCTCATTACCAATGTAAGAGTGAAGGCAACCAGTGAAAGGCAAGCCTTAAAGATTGCATGTTTTCCTCGTGTACCTGGAAGAAAATTGTGTCAATTTTGCAACAAATACAAGTACATGGCATGAAAACAGTTACTACAACGTTGATGACAAAGTGAGAGCTTTATTAATGTCACCATACAAAGCAACGAGAAGTGCATTAGCGAAGGATATTGTAGTTTTGAGCCTCGATCAAGTGACGAAGACACCAGCGATATGTCACCTCGCTCTTCTAACTGTTACACCACACCAACGAGAGGATACTGAGCCTCGATAGATTCAACGTGAATCAGTCTTTTTTACATTGAGGATCTTCAGTGGCACCGGGACTCGAACCCATGAACACTACACCGTTGATATAACTTCAGAAATTTGAGATGTTCGAACGCATTCCTCCGAATTGAGGGACGAATTGGATTTGCTTTGAACCAATGTCTAACTGAAACTACACAATGAGCAATTGATGAGCAACCCTTGAACCCATCTTTTAAGAACAGAGGAATACATTATATACACTTTCATATTTAGGATACAGCTAAATAGAACAGATTGCAGTTTATATTGCTAACGTCTTATTAATTATTTGAGCTTATAAGACCTTCCTGATATGAAAAACCATTTTACTATCAAACTACTGAAATCGTTACTATTGAATTTTTCCAATTAAGCTCCACAATGACAAGTTTGCATTGTTGCAATTACATAATATTATTCAGGGAATATAACTTATTTTATAAAAGTATATAATTAGAGGCAGCAACTGAAAGTTTCCAGAGAACAGGCTAAAAAGAATGCACAAAATGTGAAGTTATTTCAGTGTGATCTATCGTGCCACGATGATCCGACAATTTCGCCAACGAAACTCAGATTATATTTCAAAACTGCTTAGAACTAAAAGTGTAAAACCCTCAACTTTCTAAAAATTAAGGATTCCAATTTAAAAGTAACTTTTTATATACGTTGATATTTCTTACGATTTAAAAACACAGCAAATGAATGACCGAAAATGTTACCAATTCTGTACCAAAAAAATGTTTACGTTTGAAGACAAACCGATTAAATCAAATTTTCATTCTTAAAGATTTGTAATGAATAAAATGAATTAATTCAAAACTACTGGACGTTTTTTCCCCCAACTCGTGCATATTACACACACACACAGTTGTGTTTTTTCTCAAATACACTTGCCTCCGAAACTCTGCGTACAGGGAATCATCTTACGCGTTTATGCTAAAATTACTATTATAATGAGAAAATCAGCATATCTCTGGGGATACTTTAAAATGTGTGTTTTTTTTTAAATTTTATTCAAACAAATAAATTTAACCTAACATTAAAAAAAGCGAATGTGACCATCACAAATAATCGTCACCCACATCCACCAAAAGTCTGAGTACACTTACAAAATAGAGCCTTTAAAGACTTTTTGTTGCGAAATAATTGCACTAAATCCTGTTTTCAAGTAATTATGAGCTTCTTTTACGATTTGAATGATTATACGATTCCATGCAGTTGACGGAAAATAGATATTACTAAAAGAAAGATAATTAGAAAAGGGAGAAATCTTTAAATCACAATTGCTGGAACTGTTAATGGGGGACAGTCATCGATTCAAAAAGGGTTCCTAATCTACAAATCAATTGAAATTTTAACGGCCAAGACGAGACCCCACCGTCTGCAACGCCACCTCGAGAATCTGGCTTTGTAACAGGCTCTGTAAAATATATACAGGATTATAAGCTTCACATAAAGTTAAAAGTGCTGCTGATACACTTCAAAAAGTTGAGATTTTAACCACAATTCAAAGAGAACTGAAAAAAGGGTAACTATCATAACACAGTTGCAGTGAAGAAGCCATTCGTTCTCGAGTGAACAGAGCCAAGAAAATGACCTTCGCCCAAAAATACCCAAATAGGACACATAATATTTTGGAAAAAGTAATCTATTCAGTTGAGAGCATTTTTTGTATTTTAGGCATCAAAAAAAATGTCTGCAAACCTTTTTTCGATTATCAAGCATAGAGGAGAAGGCATAATGAATGGTTTGGGAAGCCTATAGGAAGCCTTTGGGTTGTCGATTTAATAAATTCCAGATCATGGAATTTATTGAGGCAGCAATAAGCAAAATTGATTACTTGAATATATTGAAGTAAAATACCAGGGAAAGGTCCGAGAAACTTGCGACGAGTTTTACTTTCAGCAGGACAACGATACAAAGCAATTGGCTTACATTCTACCATATTCCAAACCAATTCCGTAAGACATCCTAGACCCCAGAACAATATAGCATTTGAGGGATTTACTCGAGTGGATAATCAGAGAGCACGTAATAAGATCCAAAAGAATCGAACAAAATAGCCACAGCATTGACAACTAAACTAATTGAATACTAGCCAAGTACGTTGAGAAAAATTTCAAAAAAAAAAAAAATGAAATGGCTTAAAAAGTTTTAACTTTTAGTTGTAATTCATTATAGTAAAGGTTTTGTTCCCAGTATACGAGGACTTAACGCACTCTATTTGTATCATTCTCAAGTTATAAATATTTGTATTATTTTATCTAAGAATCGGGTGAGATTGTTGCTTATTTATTTAAATTTACGACGTTAGAGAAATCAATAAAATATGTATTAAATCAGAAGCACTCCATTTAATTAGCGATCTTTATATGAATATGGATGATCGTCTGTATGCAGACTTTCGGAGGTAAATGTACGCGAATGTCTTAAAACAGTTTCCCAAGAAAATTTGAGTTTCTAGATAATTACAGTTTATACTCAAATGCAATTCCAATTGTTCGAATATGAGTTGTGTTACTATGTACTTTCTCAAATACAATCAAATCTAAATACTTTTTACTGATTAAATACCTGAGTTGGCACTTCCTTCTCCAAACAACCCCATGCACGGGAGAATTTTAAGCATCAACAGATTTAACGTACATCAGGTCCTCTGCTCAGTAGGATTTTTAGTAGCACCAGGACTAGAACCCGCCACACAACACCATCCAAGAGTTCCGGAAAAAATGATCACCTTGCAATACTGAAGGGGTGGAGATTGACTTTTTGATTTTCTTTAAAAGAATCATGGCTGTGATTGGCAGTTCTTTGGCAACTGTTAAAGAATTTTTAAACTTCTGATTCGAGAAGTAATTCGCAAAAGGAATTTTTGATTCGTATCGAAGTCTTGGTTGAGACATGACACGAATATAAACATTGCTTTTCATTATTTAAAGTAACTGGTGGAAGTGGGATCTGGGAGAGGGAAAATGTCCTTCCAGAATCTGTGGAGGCTCAACCGCGTAGGTCGATGCAGGAGACGGAAAATAGAAAAGAAGAGATATCAGTGAATCAAACTGAAAAGGCCGGAGAGTGGATTATAGTCTATACTGGTTTTGGTTCGTCTGAATTGGAGAACTGAATCAGGTTTTAGTGCATACATACATCAAAATAAATTTATGAAATGAACTATTGACTAAGATATTGAAAAGAGAAAAGGTTACGAAGATCTGTTGGAGATTTCTAATTCATTCATCTCGAACTTGGAATTTTCAGTGAAATGTCGCAAATTTCTTGATTTTGAATATTATTACTATATACTTTCAAAGAGACATTAGAAACATTTTTTGGTTAATTTTCTGTTTGGGAACTGAGGAATGCGTAGTAGCTTTTGTTACTCATACACCACAATTCATTCGGATTTTTGTAATTTTAGTCGTCTATTTAATTAAAATGTTAGAATTTTCAACGTAACCTCACAATGAAAGAATAGCTTAAGATGGAAAGTAACATGGAGATGTAGATAAGTACTTGTAGCTCTAAGTTCGCCACCTATCCGGTATAGTGGTTAGTGACACTGACTTCTGCGCCTTCGGGCCTGGATTCGAATCCTGGAGAAGGTATGGATAATTTTAAATGTCTAGTGTTTTTCGGCATGGGGGAACTCTAAATAGCTGTCGAGCCATAAGTCCTCTCGTGATCTGGAAGAGAAGTGGGAAGCCCTGATTTCCCTGGGTATTTTTTTCTTTCAAAATTGGGGTAGAACCGAGCCAAATCATACTGTCAGATATTTGGTACTCAAAACTACGACTAATGACGGGCGTACATCTAACCCTTTGCCATGATGAATTTCAAGTGCCGGGATCTGACACCGTCAGACAGGTGCCATTAATAATACCAAAAACATTTCTAAGCTCATTTCAAAGTCAGAAGCCATGGTAGCCTTGTGGTCAAGGTAACGGGCTCGTGGCTGATGTCTCGTGAGTTCGAGCCTAGTACCTTTGAAGGCCCGCCATGCAGTGGGGCCGATGCACGTTAAATATATCTAAGCTCTGACGACTTCCCGTTGGTGTGGTGTATAAGTTAGGAGAGTGTACCAACTCCGCTGTTGTCATAGTTACTTGACCATGATTAAAAATTACGAGGTCCATTGGCAAAAGCCCCCAGTATAGCTGAACAGGGCGGCATTAATATTCACTCACTCACTCATTTCAGTGCTTTTTGACTGAGAGGTAGATCATTTGAGAAGAGTTTGATTTTTTTTTATTAAAGTCGCCCCTTGAAACTATTGGTGTTGGATCTCGTAATTTTAAGCCTCGGTAAAATAACGTGGACGACAACAAAGCTGATACTTCAGTCCATCGGAAGGACATTGAATCAAAATAGATTTAATGTGCATCAGTCCCTCTACGCGGAGGATCTTCAACTAGTAATCAATTTTCATGATGTGTTTGCCTTGAATTTTCGTTATTGTGGGCTTTTAAATTTGGTGAGAATATTAGTGTCACGAATGTACGTTGATAAATAAGGGATGCACATGTATTCCTTGATTAGAACTACAAAGTTTCTTTTAATTACGTACAAATAATTGGGTTAGTTATGCAGAAAAATTATGATACGAGTTTGTTGATAAGCCTGGATATCCAAATTCCATCAGGTGAGTATTAACGTCGCACTATTCAGCTACTCGAGGGCTTTTGGTGACGGATCTTTTAATTTTGAACCATGGTCTAGTGACACGGACGAGACCTGGCCAAATTCCATCGAAGACGAAGAATATAGCGCTTGCAGACAGTTCATATTGGAAATCTGAGCTGATGTATTGTATTAGCCTTTGCAATGAGTGTGTGTAGTAGATAATTGTTTTCTAAATCCAAATTATTTGGTGTAAGTACATATTAGCATTGCACTATAAAACAGCACGAGGGTTATTAGTGAAGCACCTTGTCATTTTGAACCTCAGTCACATGACGAGGACGATACTAGAGGTGGGACTCCCTCTCCGAACGCCCACACTACTCTACCGGGCAGTATTGAGCCTCAACAGATTGCACGTGCAACTGCCCCTCTGCACGGTAGTCTTCAGTGATATTAGGCTCGAACTCATGACTTTCTGGCCATAAATTCGGGATTATGACCACTAGGCGGACTTAATATGTTGTTAGTTGTGAGATGTTGTCTTTCTCCAATGAGAAAATGATGTGCTCAGTTATTTTGCTAAGTATTAAAAGGAGTGAGGTAGGTTTGTAGCTATCTGGAAGCGAGGGTCTGACATTGGGTCCGAGGATAAGATTATGCTGGTTGCTTTTATCCAAGAGGTGGTAAAATAGAAACATTAGACGATTCTATTAAAGACACAGATTATCTTGATGATAACTGTGGAATGCAGGTGTTTATGACTAATTTGTTATTAATTTTATAAAAACCAGGAAAAACATATCTGATTTTCAAGAGAAGAACCAGATCAAACGGAATATTGGAAAAAAGTGTATGTAATTGATCACGTATGTCGATCACGCTTATTGACCGCGAGGATAACGAATCTGGAAATCAGATTGAAACGTATCTGCAGAATGTTATATTTGTACTGATCGTTGTTTGATGTGCCGAGTGATGGGAATTTTTGGAATAGAGGTTGATTGTTTACTAAAGTCGCTCTCTGAAGTAACTCAAACGGCCGCGGTAGCCTAGTGGTCAAGGTAACGGACTCGCGGCTGGCGGGTCATGGGTTATTGCCTGGTGATGCTGAAGTTAAATCTGTCGAGAGCTCAAGCGTCTTCCCATTCGTGTGTTGTGGAAGTTAGGAGAGGAGGAGCCAGCTCCGGTGTCGTCCTCGTCACTTGGCAATGGTTCCAAATGACGAGGTTCATCACCAAAAGCCCTCGAGTAGCTGTATAGTGTGACGTTAATATTCACTCATTCAAGCAACTCGAGGGTTAATGGTGTGGAATCTCAACACATTGAGCTACGGTCGGTACTTAGTTTTATCGCAACCATGCTAACCTTTTCAAGATAACTCACCAAACTAGCAACCCCGGGTTTGCACGTGTCGTAGTGCATCCTTCCATATTTCCCCGCTTGCCGCCATTCTGAGCCTAACCATAGGAATACTAAAATGTAAATATGGTGTTTACGTAATAAAAAAGTAAAATTAACAACAATAAAAATTAAATTAAATAATAAAAGGTATTCTTTTTTATTTATCGATTATTATTCATTTACAGTTACATATTTTTTGACTACGCACTCTATATTCTATTTTAAGAATTTGTGCAGCTTTATTCAATGTCGCCAATATGTTTGTGGTAGTCCCAAGTACAGCCAAGGTCGCGAATATGGTTGCGATAGTTCATAAGTACCCTATTGTCAAATGACGACGGTTAAACATGAGCTGTGTGGTACTTCTCTCCAAAGTTCCACACCATAGAACCTCGATAGATTGAATGTGCATCAGATTCGCTACACAACGGTCTTTATAGCGCTACAACTCGACAAAAACAACCCCTGTCACGAAATTATGAATATAGTATGTTATGGCACCCTTCTGAATCCTCGAAAAGTTATTCGATGATTACTTTTAGTGATATTTCAGGTTTCGAATAAATGTAATTTATAACTAAGGTGAGTTCCTTCCCTTATGTTGATGACCCTTTTTGCATGGTTCGGTAAGGATGTAAAAAGTTTGAATTCACAGAGTTCACATATTATTCAGATAATTGTTTCAAGCATTCGCAAAAATTTCCGGGTTCACGAATTCTTTTCAAGGGTTCGTTAACTTTTAGTTTTGAACTGTCATCGGAATAGTGCAATGGGTTGATCTTTATTGAGTCGCACTTAGATACCTCTTAATGCGAATTTTATCTCGTTGTGTCTTTACCTTCAGAAAAAATTTCAGTTTAAGAGAGAAATGGGAAATTTGTAAGGTGACAGGTAGCGAAAAGTTGATTTTCATTTTTTTTATTTCTAATGGGCTGCCATTGGTGTTTAACCATTGCAGACCTAGTGCATTCCCCGGAAGATGGTATCTCTTTTTAGTGTGGCACCATAGAGGCAGATACCAATCGCCGCAAGTAATTTTGACACCCAGGTTTCTTCCCAGAGGGAGGCACTTGAGCTCTGACGTGATGTGAACCTTTACTAGGATTTAATTTTTCCGTGAGCACCCAAGTCAAACAGATACTCTAGGGATCTTTTACATGCCGGATACTCATACGGCATGGTCGCTATCGATTTTCTGTGCATCATGAAAATCCATCGACTTTGGCCTGGGTCGAACCTTAGGTGCAGAAAGGCAGCGACAAGTCAACAACACCACCAAGCTGGCAAGTTGATTTTCATTGTTTTTCTTAAGAGATGGAGTGATAATTCTACAGTCATTTGCTTACTATTTGAACGAGGATAATGTAATGAGAAAAGGGTAAAAACCAAACAAATTCATGTTTTCTCCGAGAGAGTGAACGAGTGAGTGAATATTATCATCACACTGTTCAGCTACTCGAGGGCATTTCTCAATGGACCTCGTAATTTTGAACCACGGTGAAGTGACGAGGAGGACACCTAGTTTGCTCCGAGACAGTTGTCATTTCGCCAACTCTTGCATTTTAATTAGAATCAAAACATAAAAGGTGTAAAAGATTAAAATCAATTTAAAAAGTCCTTGTTTGTGGATTATTAATGGTCTATAAATCCACACTCGTATTTTAAGTATACTTTCTAGATTATTATGTATAAACTGAGTTTGAGGTTTTAATTACAAACTGACGAGTTCTATACTGTGACGATTTAAGTATATTTCGGGCTCTGGGCGCAGAAGATCTACAGAACCCCCTTGACACTAGCGAATAGAAATGTATAGCCAGAAAATCTGGTTAAGTCCAGATTATCTGCTCCACGTGCCCGTGGGGGACCCGCCTCAAGCGCCTAATGGATAACCAGCTTTGGTTCTACAACGATGGGGTTAAGGCAGTTTTCATATTATAGCAAGAGTCATTTGGAGTCATGATTGAATGATATTATAAAGTAAAGCTCCCACCTTTAAGTTTGCACCGATATTCATTTTCGGTTCTTATTGATTTTCATAATTTATAAGCAACATGAGGGCTATTCCTGATGTCCCACGATATTTTGAGCCACAATCAAGTGATGAGAATGGTACTTGAGCTGGCTCTCCACTTCCCAAAGTCCAACACCATATCAATGGGAGGACTCCAAAAGCTCGGCCAATCAAACACCCCGGGGCTTCAACAGCACCAGGATTCGAACATAAAAAATGCCCGTTTGTCTTCAGAACTATTCGAATATTATTGCAGTAGGGTGATGAGAGAAAGTTTTCTTTTTTCAATTCCTCTACTATTTGTTCATACTTTATTTATATATATATATTTATCTTGTTCAAATTTTCAATCGTTAATAAAATGCATTTTAAAGCACTCAATTGAACTGAAATTTTATATACACGCTTATTTTGGATGAAAATACAGTAATTTAATTATAATTGATAAAAAATTGATTAAAACTAATTATTTAAAGAATTACAAATACAGCCACGTTGGCATCATTTTTGGCGACTTGTGTTAAAACTTGAAAAAGGTTTTTTTCTCACATTTTAAAGCGCTCATTTGAGCTGAAATTTTCTATACACTATTGTTTTGAGTAACAATGACAATTTATATATAATTAAAACTGACTGAAATGAATTATTTAAAGAATTACAGATACAGCCACGTTGGCTAAATTTTTAGCTACTTGGGTCAAAACTTTAAAATTTTTTTTCCCCTCACGTTTCAAAGCTGAACTGAAATTTTATATACACTATTGTTTTAGATGGCATACGATACTTTAATAAAAATGAATTGCCACTTAATGTTGCGATTCTGACTTAGGTATATACACATTTATATTAATTGTAACTATTTAATAAAAAGCTAAAAAAAATTTTTTTGTTGATCTAAGTAGGAATTGACTTAATTTTTTTTAATATTAGTTGTTTTAATAGAAAAACATTGTATTTTCTTTACAATTGTTTCTTATTCCTACTTACGAAGACATAACTAAAATACGCTATACAGTTTTTCTAGCTAAAATCTTGTCACCTGGTCTTTGGAATTATGTTTTTATACTGTTTTACCAAGTGAACGGAATAGTGAGTGAGCAAGTGTTAACGTTGCACTTTAAGGCAACGGGAGGACCATTGGGGATGGACCTCGTAAGTCTGAACCTCGGTCAAGTGACGAGGACCATACCCTAGCTGCCCCCCCCTCTACTAACTTTCACACCACTCCTGCAGAAGGTATTTGAATTTCGCTAGAAATTTAAGATGCAACAGCCCCTCTACACGGTGGGTCTTCAATGGCATTAGGGCTCGAACTCGCGACACTCCAGCCACGAATTCGTCACCATAACCTCTAGACCACAGGTTCCCAAACTTTTTTGTCTCAGACCCCTTGGCATGTTTTTTTGGTTTGCCGTAGACCCTCTACTTACCCAACAATGATTTTTTTTCAAATTTATCAATTTAAATGTCTTTTTTCAGCTGGTATAGTGCTATTTACTTTAAAAGATTTAAATTTCTAACAGTGGTGAAAAGTATAGTGTTTGAAACTTAAGAAGCACACACATCTTAATTAAATTAATACAATTTTTGTTACATAAAGTAACAGAGCAACAAACAAATGTTTTTAATGGGAGGGATGAATCTAGTGTTTCAATAACAAATTTTCCACATTTGGCATAAATCTTGTCAGATTTAACCCTAAATCTCATCGATTATAGTAGTGTCCAGTCTTTTTCTTTCTTTTTTTTTGGAGTTTGGCAACCTTGCTGAAACTCCTCACTAGGAAAAACAATTAAAAAGTCAAAATATTCCATTATTAAGGATAAATAATAGGAATATCTTTTTGAAGCCAAAAATGCTGATATCAGTTTCTAAACTTGACTTCAATATCTCCGTTAGCGTCTATTCCTATCAATTCCTCTCGTAATTTGATATTCCTTTTTTGACGTGACCGTATGAATTCATTGTCTACTGTGGTATCACTGTAATCAAAGTATTCTCAATTCTAGTTTCAATATCTGAATAAAGGGCTTTTAAATGTTAAACGTAGGTTAAAATGTCATTTTCGGGCAGATTGTCTGAAAAATTGAGAAACTGGGAAAATTTGTAACGTTAATTTTTTACCCATTTAGCTTAATTCTGGCAAAAAAGCCAAAATAATGGTAGTTTTAATAAAATGTATGCTGTTGCCTAGAAACTGCAAATTAACCTCATTAAATTTAGAAAATATATTTGTTAAATAAGTAATTGATTGTTGATTAAATTTACTTTTAAAATTAAAGTCATAATCTCATTAAATGAGAGCCATCATCGTAGACCCATTAATACTTCATAGACCCCCAAATTATTTTTCGCTGCCTTAGACGCCTTGCAGGTCGTCATAGACCCCTGGGGGTCCATATAGACCACTTTGGGAATCACTGCTCTAGACTACCGCGGCCAAACTATGAGAGCAAAATCCGGGAGGTGAAGTTTCAAGTAGTTTATTACTTAAGTTTTGAGTAACCGTGTACACACGACAGTAATACTTTCTATAAGCTTCGAGAATATTTCTTTGTGTATGTTTTAAAATAGCAAATATATCTGGTTTATTAAAATATTTTATTAGCAAGTCTTTCTGTAAAAGTCGTCGTAATTAAATCTCTTCTGAATCGAGTCGTCCATTTCAGAGCTTTTTCCTTTACTGTGGAAATAGAATACTCTCAATAAGTATATCCCGTTCATCAAAGTTCCAAAGAGTACACAAAAGACGGTAGGAAAATACATGACATATCTTTCAAAAGTCGACAGATGATCGGTTGATATTAACGATGTATTTACATAAGCAATGTATCCAGAAAGGTAAAAAAGAATCATTGTAATTATTCTCAGGGAAAGATCAAAGTAGTATTTAGTATTGTAATACTCCCGGAGAAGCATTCGTTTCAAAATCAAAATCAGGATTTTGCCCAAATTGGGAGAAGGATCCATTGCCTGAAAAAAAAAATCCAAGTTAAAAAGTGATATATTATACTAATAATTACATAAAAAGATATACGGTATTAGTATATCTTTTGCAGAAATTTCCAAATGCGGAATTCTTTTGCAAAAGTCAACATTTTTCGCGAAATAATCATTCCAGAATTGGTACACAAGTATCAAAATATGCTTAATACGTTTGCTGTCGCTGGCGCGTCAGCATGGCATTATCTCGTATGCCGGCCCCGCTGTGTGCGAGACGGTTATCGACTATGATAAGTTATATGCTTGTTTTTAATGCGAATTTGGAGGTTCAACGAAATTTGAAGCATGTTAGTGCAACATTTTTATATTATGTGCTTGACTTTTAAATGTTGTGTTTAAACTTTTTTTTTGTATCAGTTTTTAAAAATGGCGGACATTACAAGTATGGAAGGGCCTTCACAGCCTAAGAAAAAGAAAGTAAACGAAAAATTGACTGAAGCCGAAATATTAGAATTACTAGAAACAAGTGAAACATTAAAGTAAAAGGTTTTTCCGTTTTAAAATATAAGGAATGTTTTTAATCATTAAAACACCATTTTGTAATTCGGTTTCTGAGGATGGATACATCAATCTTACCGGCAGCGAATGTGTTAAGATAGAGACTTGCGCCTATATAATGTTTTGGTGATAGAAGAAATTTTTCCTTTTACAATTACAATTCGTTAAAATTTAGAGAAATGTTCAGTCAATAGTTTTTTCACTTTCAATTTAAATTAGACCTTTGAAGCTATAAAAAGAATCCATTCCAAACTCCGATACAATGTGTTTTGGCAGGAATTAAAGACCCAGTTCAATTATTGTGTTCAATTTAACATGTCCTTATTAACAATAAACCCTTTATTTCATGCTTTGGAATCAATAGACCATTTCGAGATTATCAGAGAATCTTAACATTAAATATGTTCCTAGGGGATTTCATGCGATTTTGGTTTAGTTTAGAAAAGTATAACTATGAACACGTTTAGTAAATAAAAAAAAAAGGAATTGGCTTAAGAATGAAGCAAAAACTGTTGATGCATTCCCAACCCTCCATTACATCATTAACCGATATTTCCAGTGCTACGAGTACGTTTTTCCTATTTAGAGACTATTTTAATTTTCAGATATCTACTGAAAACGTTCAGGTCTTTAATGTGTTTTTTTTGCGATAATTTTATGGGATCTACATCTCATATTCAATTAAATTGACTATTCAGCATCCAATGAAAAGTTCAGTAATTAAATCCGTAAAATATCCACAAAGTTTTTTTTTAAAAAATCCAGGTTATTGAAAAAAATTTAAAGTTTTCAGACTTACTTACGATGATCAAATGAAAAATAACAAAGATATATTAGTAAAACACAATTCTCTTCTTACGAAGTCAGTTCGTAGATAAGTGATTGGGTTTGGGCCACTTCATATTAGAACTGCACATTAGCTTTTGATCCTCATGAAGACAGTTACAGTTACAATACTTAATGGAAACTTTGCTATCGCATGTTGTGATATTTTAATTCAAAATGAGATACCATCTTCGTGGCATTGTGGCCGACGTTGTCGAATCTAGGGTTCGAGTTCTGAAGTGTCTAAGACCAGCTATGTAGATGTTAAATCTGTTGTGGCTCTAAGTCCTCATGTTGGTGAGGTGTGGAAGTTAGAAGAGTGGGGATGCCAGCTGAGGTGTCCTTTTCGTCACTTGACCATGGCTCACAATGACGAGGGTCGTAGAGTGAGAGGTCAATACACACTCACTTTAACTTTGATATAATATTTAAAATTTTGAAACTTTTTTGCTGACATTTTTTGTTTTTGTTAGCCTTTTACAGATACATCGCAAAGTGGGATGCAATATATTTGAATTTTAAAAAATTCTGCAATGGAGTTGACCTACTGGTTTGATGGCTTCCCCAGAATCAGCCTCGATAGTTTTAAAACTTTGCTTGGAGATCTCGGTCTGCTCTTCTCCCTAGGACCAGAAGTAAAAAAGTTTTCTGGAGCAGGATTTTAACAACTCAGTCACACCAAGAGAGTATTTTTTTTCAATTTTAGAGCTTATTCTCTTGAATATAAATCTGGGAAGGTGCTTCTGTAAACGCAGTTTTTACACCGCTTTGGACGAATACACGACTTTAGACATTTCCATTACTTCTCGACCCCATCACATTGCATCGGAAGACTATTATAGATCAAGGTAACTTTTTTTTGTTCCTTAAGGTTGCTAAAAAATAAAATTGTTCGCAGTTATATTTGCAATGCATATTAGTGTAGTGACAATTTACACCATGCGTCTTTTTTTTCCTTTTAAAACAGTGGATTTGAATTCAAATTTTCTTTTCTAACTTCTTCACTTCATTTTATTAAGTCCCTCTAATTGTAAGTTTTCATTATTTTTTTAAAATCTTAGACTAGATTCTCGAAATAGTTGGTACGGGATTTGTGAATATCTGAAACATGTTCAAGACGAACGCAGTGTAGCAGTTTTTATGTGAGAGCTCTTAAACCATAAAATCATAACTAGTAATATAATAAAAAAGAAACTTGGAAAGCCACGCGATAGAAGTGAAACTTCTTTGGCGACGTTGGCCGTAAATGCAGGAATAGATCTAATTATATTAAACTGCTAAGAGAACTTGCTTTAATCAAATAAAATTCGAACCTCATTTATTGTATGAAAATATTTTTATTCAATTTTCTGCATCATTTCCCAAGAAAGAAGCAATTGGTGTGTGGTAATTAAAGTAGGATATAAAAATCCTCGATTGTAGTCGATCAAGAAAATGTGAGAAGACTGCATCAATCGTGGTTCAATATATTGTTTTTCCTTCTTTAGAATCTGTATTCATTGTCAAATTCAGTGTCCGTTCCAAGAATTCAATGAGTGGCTTTGCTTCTTCTGAAGTAAAATTGACATTCAAGTCTCCAGTTAAGATAATCTGCTTTTAATCATCATCGGATCCAATGATTGCAGCAGTCTCTGATGTGTTCAGCACCAAAACTTTATGGATGAAGATAACAGCTGCGACAAAACTACCTGGTGATATATAGATTTTCAACAGGACTTGCTGCTAGTTTTCCTTCTTTCCCGAAATACTTTTCCTCTTTTTGCATTTATTCTAGGCCTTCAGACTAGAATTTTAATTCAACGAAAATAAAAATTAATATAAACTTAATGCATCACTCACAGAAGTCACTGTTTGTTTAGAAGACGCTATCCGTAGCGATTCTGGCACGAACGTTAGTGACATATACACAATGCTTCAGACACTCCCGTAACGGGAAGAGCCATATAATGGTAATATTTTGGGTGCGTTTATTCGTTGAAAATGGTACGTTTTTTATTACATAAAAACTGCGAAAATACGCCACGCGAGTTCGTTACGAGAGTAGCAAGTGTACCCACTTAATGTCACCAATACCTAAGCGCCTTTCGTCCATAGCAGCTAGATATACTTCTGATGTACAATTCCCCCTTAGCAATCGTCCAACATTTTCACGGATATGATGCAAGTCACGTGGTGTACTCCACCCCCAATCTATTTTCCTCCCGCTCGTTATCTCCTCACCACGGCGACGTTTCGGGGGGATGGGGGAATCGCTATTTCCGTTCGCCTTTTCACTGTTACGCAAAACTGGGTAAATTTCCCATTCACTCCCGTGCGCAAAGAAGTTTCAATTCAAAAACCATAACTAATAATATAATAAAATCTTGATTAAAATACCGAGAACTTGCAATGCTTAGTATACATTTTTCCTTGTCGTCAAGACTAGCTATTTCCCAGTATTCATACCTGATTTCCAAGATGTTTAGCTTGGAGAGTATCTTTTAGTTTCTTTGTTTCAAGTCCTGGTGACACTAAAGATCCACAGTGTAGAGGAGCTATTATACTTTAAATCTATCTGAAGGGAAAAGTCCTCGCTTTTCGTGGTGTAGAAGATTAGAGGTGGTGCCAACTGAAGTGTTCGCACTCCACGTTCAGAATAACCCTCGTATAGCTTCAAAGTTCCATGTTAATATGTTGTTGCTAATGCCACCTGTCTGACATAGTCAGATAGAGGCCCACGAAATTCATCATGGTATCGGGCTAGATTGTACCCTTGTCGTAGCTTTGAGCACCATGCAGGTGACGGTACGATTTGGCTCGGTTCCACCCCAATTTTGAGGGAGAATACCCTGGGAGTGGTCAGGGGCCTCTCTTCCCCTTCCACCAACCTCACGAGAGGACTTGCCACTCGACTGCTATTTAGAGTATTCCCATGCCGCGGAGGCACTATACATTTACAAACATCCATGCCTCATCCGGGACTCGAACCCAGGCCCTACGGTACAGCAGTCAGCGTTGCTAACCACTATACCGAAGGGGCGACTTCTATGTTAATATAAGCAATCGTATTAATTGGAGGCTAAAATGGTCAAATTGTGGATATTTTATTTCATTACACGTTATTGGCTCTTTAAAGAGTAGAAAATTTGCATTAAAATATCTGGAATTGTCGGAATTGAGAACTTCTTAGCCAACTTGGCGATATTTCTCAAAGTTTGACATTTAACACACGTAACGTAATAAACGTTTAATAAAAAACCATTTAAAAATTTATTTTTGTAAAGATGCTAAATTACTGTTTCAGTTATTTGTTACAAATTTGAGAACACTTTCATTAAAATTTTAATTATTGACCAAATGCATAATTTTGCGCCAACTTGGCGGGTAGTAAGCAACGTCAACGTTTTACTCGCATAGTTTCCGTTCCCGTAGGAATATGGAGATAAAATATATCCTATGTTACTCGCTGATAATGTAGCTTTCCATTGGTGAAAGAATTTTTAAAATCGGACCAGAAGTTCCCGAGATTAGCCGGAACAGACGGACAAAAATTTTAAAAATTGATTCTTTGATATAAGTACCGTATATACCTTTAAATGCTTTTAGTAAAAAGCTGCTAATTTGAAATTACAGACACTTCAATTTTATTTATTTGTATAGATGATTGATATTGGGAACTTTCAATCTATTCCTATATTATTTGAAATATATTACAAAACGGTTCTTTAATTGTTTTCTTGGCTATTTTTTACAGCTAGGTCACAATCTTGGATTCCATATTACTCGACAACAAGCGCTGTTTGCCCCGTAGCACTCCGATATCAAATGAGTTCCATGGTTGAGTACGAAAAGGAGATAAAATTTTCTATGCCCATCACTCTACGAGGATGAGCAATTACTATGCAAGGTGGTCTATGGGTAAATGTTGCACATAAACCAATCTAGGCATTTAATTATTAAACAGTAGCAAAACTTCTGCATTCTTCGCCATCAATCAGCATAATTTCAACACCTTAAAATTTATGCTTCCCTTTCAGTAAAAACTGGTATTTCGGAAAGATGTGTGAAGCACCAGCAAAAAATTCAGTTCAGTCTCTTAGCTCAGTGGATATATGTGGAAAGTAATAAGCATGGAATTTTTAATCGGTAGGCTTACGGGGCTTAAGATTTGCTCTCATTCAAAACTTATTTTCGATTTCTAAATCTATTCTTATTCAGCCATCGCGGTGAACCATTATCTGAAATCCACAAGGGGGCCCGACAGTCCAGTGGTCATAGTCATGGATTCTTGGTCGGCGTATCGTGAGTTCGAGTCCCGGTGCCACTGATGAGTCTCTGTGTAAAGCGGACGGCCGTACGTTAAATCTATTCGATGTTGAAGGTCGTACAATGACGTGGTGCGGTTATTATGAAACGGTGATGCCTGATTGGGTGTTGTCCTCTATCCTTGATCATGGATCTATATTACGAGATCTGTCACCAATGACCCTCGTTGTTGTTGTGTCCTTCCCGCAGGGAAGGAATGAAAGTTGCCATTGCCTGTGAGATAGGTGGTGTCGCCATCTATCGTTAAGTATAACCTATCTCCACAATTTTGGCATGGAACTGAAGGGGAGGGAAATATTCTCCAGCCCCCTACACTCGTGGTTTCTGCTGCGACCACCCACAAGACTTTCGGACCCACTGATTTAACGAGCACGTATTCAGTCTATACTCGGTGGTATTTAGTGGCATCGAACCCAGGCCCTCCGGTCTGGAGTCAGATGCTCTAACCACTAGGCTACCCACGGCCCAATGACCCTCGTGTGTCTTAAGAGTGCGATGTTAACACTCCCTCACGCAAATAACCTTTCCCTGCTGTTTGGTAAGCAGAGTAACGCAGAACGTTAATGTGAATTTGAGTCCAGAAATGGGGCCGCGGTATCCTAGTGGTCAAGGTAACGGACTCGTGTCTGGAGTTCGAGCCCGGTACCACTAAAGACCCGCAGTATATAGGAGCGATGCATGTTAAATCTGTCGAAAGCTCAAACATCCTCCCTTTGGTATGATAGTTAAGAGAGAGGGGTGCCAACTCGGGTGTAGTCCTTGTCATTTGACCATCACTCGAAATTACGAGGTCCGTCGTCAAAAGCCCTCGTGTAGCAGAACAATGCGACATTTTCACTCGCGTGTCCACGAACTCTCGGATAGTTGGGTGTGCGAGGATAAATGCTTATCACTTCGACTAATTCGAGATTACAAGCATTATTATGAATAATCCTCAAACAGTTTCAGAATAGCACTAATACCTGCAATAAATTTTAGAATAATTCTAATATTTTTACTTTCTTGATAGAGAACTGTGAATATATGAATAGTAGCTTTCATCGAAGTGACAATTCTCAATATCTTGTAACGGAATCCTTCACAAATGTGTCATTTCTTTTAAGATCCACCATGACGACGAGAAGATGGAATATTTTCATTCTGATGAGCTTCACTCTCGTAGCACACTGCATCTACCTGTTTGTTGTGAACCTACTTCTACTCCCGGATTACTGCTCCTCCGACAACTATGACTGTTCTGCCACATGGGAACTGATTTTTCGGACCGATAATTTAAACGTTGTCTAAAGTGTCGAGTTTTTGATGCGCTTTTTAATGACATGTAACACGAAATGCTTTTAAATAAATTTCTTTTTGATATGTATATATTTTAATATTTGGTTATCGATGTAGACTTAAAAGCTTTGGTTAATCCAAAGGAAATCATTCTCAAGGAGATGCTATTACCTATCACAGACATGAAAAATCTGAGTACTACAGACATTTCACTCGGTTTTCTTTTTAAAAGACTTGCAAATCACGTTGTGAATTCGAGACTTATTAACTGAGGTACTAACGTTGAAAATGTTCCGAGAGTAGAGCATATATTGAATTGAGAGAACTACAAGGGGTGTTCACATAAAAATGCTCGAAACGTCCCAACAACGTAACCATTAACATATTTATTTATGCCGCTATAGAAGAATGTAGTCTCCGCCAGGGGTCGGAACATGAGCAGGAGAGAGCAAACACTCTTATAAAGAGCACCCTTCAAACTGACTTGGCATTTGAGGGCATGTTGGCGTTCACGTTGCAAAATTCGATGATTAAAAAGCAGTGAGGACAGTGGAAGAACGTGTTAAACCAGCTGTTTCCATCGTCACGCTGGATGTTGTGATGGATAGGGATATGTGATTCTGTTTCATAACGCGAATCCACTCGTCTCCAGGGTCCCTCACGAGGAACAGGCCAAGTTCCCGAGGGAGCAATTTGACCACCCACCCTACAGCTAGGACATGTCACCTTGCGATTTCCGTTGGTCCCTTGAGAAAACATCTGAAAGGGAAGCGCCTTACCTCGGACGATGAACTCAAGGATGCTGTGAAGGACTGGATCTCGTCACGGCCGCAGGAATTCTGGGAACAAGGAATCCTTTGGCTCGTTCATTAATAAGATCGTTGTGACCAGGCCTATGGTGGTGTCGCGTGTTTTATAAAGAGATTCATATGAAAACGAGAGTGGAAGGACGAAAAAATGCATTACAAACACAGTAGAATATATACTTAGGCCTGTAGTGTATACTTTGGATATACATATGAATACCCCTTGTAGCCTCCTAACTGTAAAAACCTGGGTTTCTAGGCCAAGCCTGGTGTAGGAAGTCTTGGGGAGTTCGTCTATTTTAACTTGGGTGACAATGATCTAATATTAAATTATTTTGACCTTTTAATGGCCGCGATAGCCTAGTGGTTACGGTTTGAATTGTGGATGGCGTGTCATGAGCTCAAAACCAGATTTATTTAAAGACCTACCGTGTGGGTTGAAGCATGTTAAATCTGTTGGGGTTCAAAGTCTTCCCAGTGGCGTTCTGTGGAAGTTCGGAGACGGGGTGGCAGCTTGGGTATCTTCCACGTCACTTGATCATGATTCAAATTTACAAGGTTTATCGCAGAAGGTTCTCGTGTTGCTTTATAGTGCGACGTTAATAAACTCAAACGCCCGTTCTTTTAATTATGTTGAATGAACAACAAAGTAAAATAAAAATATTTCTAAATCTTTTAATGGAACAATTTTAATTTTAAAGCCTTATTAATAGTGTATAATGACCCATTCTCCCGCAAGTCGCAACCAATAAAGAACGGGAACGAAAGCGCTTCACGACTGGCCCGAGATGGGATTCTTTTCTTTCCAATCGTCTAACGCCCGTATTCACCGCTAACCTGACCACCAGTTAGACGAAGAAAACCTGGGTTTCGCCGAAAGTGCTATTCACCATCCCAGGTTAATAACTTAACTGCTGGTCAGGTCAGAAAATTCTAACCTAGGTCACAGCCGGGTTAGTTTTAACCGCGCAAGCGCAGTAAGCGATTTTTCGAGTGTTTACATTTTTGTGCGAGTTTTGAAAGTTTGGTTCGATTTGAGCTTAGGATGAATGCCATTCAAAAATTTTCTACTGTAACCCAGTTGGATTTCTTAGAAAAACTGGAAAGCAGAAGAAAGAGGAAATTTGTTTTAAGAGGTAGTTTTTTCGAAGAATTGGATGATTACGAGTTTCAGAGAAGATTCCGATTGACAAAAGAAAGTGTCGCGGAATTGACTCTGCTAATTGAACATAAATTAGAAAGCAAAACTTCATGTAATAATGCCCCCTTAGCCCATTGGAACAAGTTCTGATTGCTCTGCGATTTTACGCAGTTGCATGTATGCAGTTAGCAATTGCTGACTTGTTCGATGTCAGCCAGCTGACTGTATGTCGAGTAGTTCAGAGTGAGGGAAGCCATAGCATCCCTCTTGGCTGATTTCATTCACCTGCCAGTCAACAGAGAAGAATGCAAAACGGTATGTAAATCTCGTAATTTATTTTCCTTATCATTAATTATTTCAAATTAATAGAAATTTTTATTGAAGATATGCATTGTTATTCAAAAAAGAATACGTAATTATCATTATTTTGGCTGTACAATAAAATTAGCTTGTAACATAAATGAGATTCTGAATTTGTAAGTAGCTGACTTTCTAATAGCAATAATACATTTACCGAATGAGATTTAAATGTGTAAGATACTTTTTATTTTACACTTTCTAATATTAATTATGTGCTTCTATGCTTTGGTAGCACTATGTAAAGACTTTTTCTTAATGTACATATGATAAGTTTGGTTTCTAGATTTCTCATAATTAATAGTAATTATAAGGCAGCATTATCTTAAGTAATATTTGAATATTATGAATAATGATTTGCTGTTAGATGTTACACATTTGGTATTTATTTAATGTTTACAATCTCCCTTGGATATTCTGATCTTTATTTGTTAAAAACCTAAACAGTTACTTCATTCCATGCATTATATATTCAGTAATTTTACTAGTTTAAAATCATAACAAGTAGACTATTCAAATTTTTTTTTATTCAGGTGTCAAGGAAATTCTTCAATATTGCTGGATTTCCAAAAGTTATTGGAACTTTGGATGGCACCTTTGTACAAATAATTTCTCCAGGTGGTGAAGATGCGGAAAGGTTTCGTTGTCGAAAAAACTACTTCGCATTGAATGTGCAGACAGTTGTAGATGCTGATCTTGTGATCAGGAACGTTGTGGCTAGATGGCCAGGAAGTGCTCATGACAACACTGTTTTCAACAACAGTGCAGCATGTCTGTCATTGAAAACAAATGAGCTATATAAAGATTTTCATCTGCTAGGCGACACAGGCTATGCATGTGAAAAATATTTATTGACACATTTTGGGCATCCAAGAACTCGCGCTGAAGTCAGGTATGTATATAAAGGTATTTTGGTTAATTTAAAGATGTTTTCTTAAGCTTTATCCCATGAATATAATTATCAAACATACTGTTCGAAACAACCAGAAAAAGTGAACTATTAACATTAAATCATAATATTCATTTTTTAATATATTATCAATAAGTTCAATATTTTAAAAGTAAAATTTTCCTTAATTGCCATATACTAAAAAGAAAGTAATCTTTTTCTTGGATTGGGAATAATAAATACAGAAATAATTGAAAGAAATAACGAGCTGTTTTTAACATGAATGATCATGCAAAAAATTTATTTATTTTCACTGAGAGTTTATAATCTGAAAAACTAGCAAAATAGCACAATTCACATCTCTCTTTTGAAATAAAACAAAATGGTGTGATTCACATCTCTTCCAATTATAGTACAAAACTTTAGCAAAGCTAATATTTTTTTTTAAGAACAACTTAAAATGCTTAGGCTTTGATAATATCTGCATAAAATGTAGACAGCATATGTTCTCTCGTTTTTGTTTTCACTTCAACATATAACTGCTAATACATTTTAATAAAAACACAAACTACATGTTTGGGATATTTCAAGACAGTTTATTTAAATTTTATTTTGTTTCAGGTATAATAAATCACATGTTTTAACAAGAAACACAATTGAACGAAAGTATGGAATCTTAAAAAGATTTTCGTGCTTATCAATAGGGTTGAACTGCAACATAGAGAGTTCCAGCTATAATTGTTGCATGTTGTGTTCTTCACAACTTATGTATACGTCTGGGTAAGAATATTTTGTAATTTAATTATTTGTCAAATCTTTTAAAATTTTCAGTCTATATAAATTTACATATAATCACAACTTTTAATGTGTAATGCTTACATTTACACATTGCGTACATATTGTTAAATGTATTTTGCATGAAATTTACTTAATTTAAAAAATACTCATAAATTATAAAAATAATATTCTACATACTGAACCTAATTTAAAAAAAACCAAAAGGTTATATTAACTGATTTGAAAATTTTTGACCAAAATGTTGAACACTTAAAATTTTTGATAATATACTGCAGAAAAATGTTCTTCCTTTTAACAGAAGCATTTATATTTTAAAAAGAACACACATGAAACAGATTGAGAAGAAAATACACCTGTATTCTTGATATACTGTTCTCAAGACAAATTTTGTTTGTGATTCCCAAAACATGAAATTTTACAGGCAAATGCTTTCAATTGATTTTAAAAAATAAAAGAAAATGTGTTTAAAAAGGGGCAGTGGCACTTTGTTTATGATTGTAAAATTATCATAGTTAATAATACATCAATGACATCAGAAAAGTGTCCTCTGTTTTAAGACCAAAATCAAAGCATTTTAAGGTCTAAGTTCTTTTAAAATTTTAAGATTCTTTTATGTTTGTATAAATATTATAATTATATATAATTAAAACACAGTATTAAATCCATACTTTTGAGATTCATAAAAAATGTTACGAATATATATTTAGGAAAAAATTCTTCAGTAACTCGTTCATCGAAAAGCAAGATTTTAAAATGCATTTCATAGTTCCATCCAGAAAAATAATTTGACAATTATTTGTTTGGTTAAATAGTAAGAACCATGCTGATATTTATAAGAATACATAGTTTCAACTTATTCCCAATCATAATAATTATATTTATAATTTAATGTACTATTGTAGATGATCCTGAACCACCTGCAGATCCCCAGATAGAAGCTTTGGTGCGACAATTGGAGCTGGAAAATGATGATATAACACCAAGCTTTGAAATAAGTTCGCGTTGTCCAGCTGGTCTTGACAAAAGAAATGTCATTGTCACGAATTTTTTCTGATTAATTTTAAACATTTTCATGTAAACCACAATTTCAATAAAAAAAATAACAAGTTTTTGTTTTCATATATATTCAATTTTTTGTAAAATTATTGTATGGTTATCTTTTAATGTAGCCAAAAAAATTTCTGCACTTCAATTTGGGCCCTCAGCAGCTCCATCCGCAGTTTGTGCTCCATGTGTTTTATGTTCAACCTATGTTCATCTTCAATGCATGCTGCAGCTCTGGCAGCAGAGGAGGGAGCTGTTGCTTTTTTGCCACGTTTGCGAAACATTGATAATGTCTCCTTCAATGGTCTCTATTTTAGGCGTAGGTTTAGGCGTGTCCATTCCTGCATTCTGTAAAATAAATAATTACATGTTTAATAGAAACAAACTAATTCTTAAAGCTATCTATATCTACATTGTCAAATAAAAATTCCTTTTACTTTAGATGGGTAATACCTATTTTGTGTCTTGATTCACTACATTAAAAGTTTACTATTGAGTGGCAGTGGTATAGACGTTTAAAAAAAACAAATTTTAAAATTTTGTAATTATTTAAATTTTTGCCCAAAAATCTTTGAACGTTTAATACTGAAAAAATTCATTCCTCAAAATGTAAAAGTTAGTTGTGTTTATAATGCATATTAATACAAAAAAGATTTCGAAGAAAGTGTACCTGAATCATAGTTGCATCAAATTTCTATTAAAATGACTATTTTTATATTGCATTCATAAACTTATTCTCAAATGATAAATTCACCATGTTTGGAAGGAAAAAATATGCAATGTTATCACCAAAAACCAGAAAAAGCTATTACATTCATTACTTTACCTTTTGGTATGAACAGTTCATTACCTCAAGTATTTTTATCCAATTTATTTGTCGTGATAGTTATAATAAATATTATATTAATGAAATTGAATAGTAAAATATACTTACTGAAGGATCTGATGAGCAGTCATATTCAGTAATTTTGTCGGTGCTCTGTAGAGTCACAGGGGGAATCAAACGAAGCAGAATTTGAGGAGGGTATGGAGATTCTGTTTCAAAGAAAAATATTTACACATTTTAGATAGCTATTGGTACAAGTAGTGAAACGTTTTTTTAATTCCTCTCTACTGGACAAATTAAACATCTACGGCAACATTGATATTTGTTAATGTTACATAATACTATTTACTGGGTAGATTTAAGAAACTTATGAAAAATTTCAAAACAGAGTATTTTACTTTTTAAAGAACAAATACTCCCAGTAAATCATTTAAACCAGAATAAAATGACTTGAATACGGTTTCCCTGGGGAGTGAGCATTAACGAATAGCTTTCATTTTTTTATCGACTACAATTTAATCAAAATATGTAGTAACTCGAAAAATTTACTTGAAATTTCGATTTCCGTACTGCCGCTGTCAAAGGGCGTAGACAGTGGCAGCGTCAGAATCGGTTCCTCCAAAAATCTCATCTCGAAGTCCGTCAATTTTGCTTCTTTGGGTACTTCACCACCACCTGTTCTTCTCTCCTGTCGCAAAATGCCACTTTTTTTGCTCATTCTCTTTTTTTAAATTTAAATAACATTGACGGATTTGTTGTGTTCGCGGATTCACCACTCCATCAGTGTCGTTGAACTGCCGTGCTATTTCAGTGTAAGCTTCGCTTTTTTTCAAGCTACTTACCGCATTGGTTTCCTTGCACTCAATTATGTGCAAGTGTGGCTTCGTCAACTCCAACACCAACTCTTTTTCAAATTGTGTGAAATAAATTTTACTAGGATTCATTTTTAAAATTAACACGACGTTTAAACACGAGGTAAGCCGGCACGAAGCGAATATAATAGTTGCAGCTTTAATCGAAGTCACGGGGTTTACTCCGACCAATGAGAATCGACCAGTAACCCCAGGTTACGAAACCCGCAGTCAAGTAACCTGAGGTCGAAAAAGAGCCATGAATTGAAGTTCTAGGGTTAGTTTTAACTTGACTGCCGGTTACTTGACTCCAGGTTTCATCACTGGGTCAGATTAGCCGTGAATACGAGCGCAATACGTGTTCATCTTGGCTGTAGGCACTCATACAAGAAGTCAACAATTTCCACCGAAATAATAATCGCCTTTGTGAAAGAGGGGCCAGTAATTAACTTGCAGGAAAAATTATTTTTAAGTGATGTACAAAAAAATTCAGAACTAAAGTTGCATTGTACATTACAAAATATTCTGAATTTTTATGCTGAATGTCAGCTGACGTTAAGTTTTTCTAGTAACTGATTAGAAACTCTAAGGGACATTCCCTCGCCTTGCTTGTAAAGAAATCATTCGTCTAATCGTTGGAAAATTTGTGGTTTAAATTGAAATTTGTTTTGCGTTGAACAACTTACGAAGAGAGCCAAGGATTGGATTCTACAAATACATACCAGTAAACATTGAAAAATATTGTTCACGTTTAAGAATTTTAATTAAAATGTTCTGTCGAAATATAAATATTAACTTGGACAAAATTTGACCTGGGTACAGTCCTCTCTCAAAAACCTATTATAATAGTATTCAGGATTTCGAGGTGCCTGGTAACTGAATGGGCATGGTCACGCGCTTGTTGTCGATTTACGGTTTTAAATCCTGCTTCCACTGAAGACCGCCTTATCGAGAGGTTGATGCAAGCCAGAACCGTTGAGGGTCAATATCGTTTTGTTAGCGAGGTATGGAAGGAGTGGGGCTTATAGTGGAGTACCAGCTCGGGTTTTGTCATCTTTACTCGACCATAGCTCAAAATTACGATGTCCGTCACCAATAACCTCTGAACTCTCTACGTTGCACACTGAAGCAACGTGAATTAAAAATCAAATCTGTACTTGTGTACTATCACGACCATGCCGACTTTCAAGATATTCGGCAAATTAACAACCCCGATTTCACGTGTCGTAGGTGCTGGATTGGTAACCACGTACTTCGTTTTATTTCTCCGCCTTTCGCGATTCTAAGCCTAACCTTTCGTTGATAAGGCAAGTAGAAATACTTTGAATCTGGGATTTGCCGAATCTTTTTATAATGGAATTTTTTCCCATTACATTATGAATAAATTTTAAAATGAATAAAAGAAAAGCAATAATATTTAAATAGAAACTATTTCTTTTATTTACAATTACTTATTTTATCACAGTATTTTTCGACTACGCTCTCCATGTTTCCGTCAGCGAATTTGGTTTTTAGAATTCGTGCAGTTTTGGTAAATGTCGCCAACATGGTTGCAATAGTGCGTAGTACCATCAAATCCGGGGTGTCAGCGTGTGTGTGATCTTTGATTCTCCTACTTCATTTTTTGATAAACATGGATGGCATTCTCGATATTCTACCTCCTACAGCCTCTTCATTTAGAATCTTGTATCGGTAAGATCCCTGTGGCCGCGGTAGCCTAGTGGTCAAGGTCACGTACTCATAGTTGAAATGTCATGAGTTCCAGCCTAGTACTGCTGAAGACCCGCTGTGGTGAGTTGGCTGATGTACGCTAAATATGTCGAGGCTCGAATATTGGTGTGGAAGTTCGCAGAAGGGGTGACAGTTCAGGTGTAGTCTTCGTCACTTGATCATAGTTCAAAAATGCGAGGTCCGTCCCAAAGGCCCTTGTGCAGCGACGTTAATATTCCATAATGTCCCCATTTTTGCGTCAAAATACTAGAATTAAGCGCAATCAAATGGAACTGTTTCTCGTGTATTTTTGAACTATCCAGAACAAGATAATTTTTAAATACTTCGGATTTTAAGATTACATAAATTCTGATCAGAAATGTATTCTCTTATAGGAAATCTGAGCACTTGAATACATGGATTGCACCGATTATTTTTCGTTACTCTGCCTCCTTTTTTGTGGTGCTGAACCTTATCTCTATTGTCTATATTGATCCCAAGCTTTTTCAGATGTTTTAATTGGCTCTCGTGTTTTGTGTCTTCGCTTCTTAATAGCAGGCCTTCTGAACTAACATTTCTGTTGACTTTAAGAAAACTGCAAGTTATACTTGGTAGTGTGAAAGTGCCCCAAACGTACAATAACTGAGACTTTGGTTACAGAAGCACATTTAGTGCGAAGAATGAGAATTTTCTGAATTTTAACTTTGTTTTGCTATGTTGGTTTCTTTCTATGGTGATTGTATTTTACTGTTAATAAAATTATTTTATCCGTTATGTACCCTCGTTGATTTTTTTTACACTAGAATGGATTGAAACGTCTTCTACAGTAGAGTTTTGATAAAGTGTGATGCCTTTTTAGCTTAAAGATCAAACTTCTGCTGATGACACCTTCACTTGACAGAATTCCTCTTAGACGTATGTATAAGCCAATGAAACTTCCTCATCGTTATGAATAACTCATCGGATTAGATCAGTCTTAACTTGGATCTTTCCAATTTAACTTTTATTTGACACTGAAGTTCTTTGAAAAAGTTTTTATTTTCAACTTTGATTTGTTTGGAGTTTAATGTTTTTTTTCTGTAAACCTTTTAATATCAATATGTAACTTGAAATTCAGTTCAATTCATTTGAAATTTGCTATTCAACTCGATATCTCAAATTCTTTGTATGCAACTTGCTCAGATTTTACTTGCGTTGTTCAATATGGTTCGTGAAGCTTTTGCCTTCCGATTTTTCCATAGGGAAAACAAGATATATTGCCAAAGGGATGGGCTACAACAATGTACTGATGTCTCTCGTGTATCACGGTTAATTCGAACCGTCCTATATCGAAAGTGTTTTGCAAGTACCATGTTATACTAGGGAGACCTGTATTTATTTTAAATTATTTTCTCTATGGACTGAAAGTGAGGCCTTTTGATTAATCTGAATAGTATTGTAGTCGTTCGGCGATCGACAAGAAATTGGTTTCCTGGACACTTTCACGTACAGAGTGTGGTCATGGTAGCCTTGTGGTCAAGGTTACGGATTCGAGGCTGGCGTGTCACGAGTTTGAGCCTAATGTCCTGAAGACCCAGTGTGTAGTGGGGGTCAATGCACGTTGAATGTGTAGGAAAACGTCCTCCCGTTGGTGTGATACGTGACTTGGGGGGGGGGGCATCTCGCGTATCGTCCTTGCTATTTGACCGTAGCTCAAATTTTCGAGATCAGTCACTAATAGCTCTCGTGTTACTACAGAGTTCAATACAAATTGAATTAATTCTGCTTAATATTGCTTTCATTCTGCGGTAAAAGGTATTCAGAGTCCTTTCATTATGGAATCTGAAAAACAAGGAACACTCGGCTTAAACTGAATAATACAACGGATTGAAAAATTTTGCTTGCGTATTGCATTCCTGTATGTCCTGACTAAGTAATAAATTAGTCAAATCATTATAGTAAATGATGCCTAGGACTGGTGGTATGATACCCTGATGTGGGTTTTTACAATGGGTTTAGGCAGAATCCTTCTGATACCTAGAAGTCTCGGAACACGTATGCACAAGTAGTTGGGACACATTTCAAAACGGCATTCGTTTGTCCCCAGACTGCCCTGGTTTCAATTAATCAGGCTCGATAGCACTGTAAATCTTTTGTGAGAAGTAATCGAGGGCCCTATTCCCCACCGCGAAATGTCTCTTTGCCTTGAACTAATGATGGCGCTCGTACAGTTTCAAAATGCGATGTAAATAAATCTAAATATACCTGGAGCTAATAATTGTATATTTGATTAGAATTTGAAATGGTTAGTTAAAGTATTAGTTG
>BMAO01002482.1:0-27658 GCA_019973975.1 Trichonephila clavata | reverse complement strand
TATGTCCGAACGGAAATTGCAGCTGGCGGCTCTTGTAGGGATGACGAAACATCAAGCATTGATGTTTGTTAGGGTCTGACCTGTTTTGGGAGTGTATTCTTCCCGAAAAAGTCTCCATCGAAAAGGGGCTTTTTGCCATAGTGTTTTTGGATGGGTGGTTGCAGTGCTAATTTATTGCGTCACGGGGAGCAAAACTGTTCTCAGACTAATAGCGGTGATGAAAAATGTAGCTGTAATGAACGACGAACTGTTTGGGGAACTAGATTCTATTGTATATAAACAATGAATGTGAAAATCTCTCGCTTTCGGATAAAAATTTCTTGATAATTTTGAAAATAATTTGGACCTATAGGGGTAATAGATACGAAATTAAATTACCTTGGAAGTCAAATCCTGAAGAATTAGATTGCAATTTTGAAACCGCTAAAAGCTAACTTAAAAATTAAATTAAATAAAATAATATTTTGTAAGGAATATAAAAGATAATTGATGAATAATTGAAAAATGGTATTGTAGAGAGAATGCAGTGATAATTCTTTATTTTCGGGTTATTTTATGCCCCATCAGGCTGTAATTAGACCTGAAAAGGAAACCTCTCGCGTTAGAATTGTATTTGATGCTTCCTCGAAAGGAAAAAATTCAAAATCTCTAAATGATTTATTATTTAGTGGACCTAATCTAATACCAGATTTATTGCATATACTTAAATTTCGAAAATATGAAATCGCGTTTTGAGGTGATATTGAGAAGGCGTTTTTAAATATTAGTATTGCGCAGGAAGATCGTAAATATTTAAAATTTCTTTGGTTTGATTAAAAGGTAGCGAGGATTTTAAAGTAATGAATATACAACGTTTGCCTTTTGGAGTTACTAGCAGTCCATTTATTTTAGCAGCGACTATTAAAAATCATCTTAAAAATATATATAAATGTAAATCCTGAATGTGTTAACGTGTTAAACTCATCCCTTTATGTTGATGATCTGTTCTACGGGACAGATACTGTTAAGAATGCTTATAGAATAAATCTGATGCAGTAGATATTTTGAAACACGCGAGTATGAATTTATGTAAATTTAATTCCAATTCTCAAGAATTAAAGATTTGTGGTTATCTAATAATAGCAGTTAGTAGTTCCCTTGCACCTGCTAAGATATTAGGCCTAAATTGGAATACTGATGAAGATTCTATAAGAATCGAAACATCTGCTTTAGAACAATGTATGAATATTAGAACAATGTCTTTCCTAAGTACGATCTTTTCTGTGCACTGCTGTCCATAAAAATAATTCGAAGGATTTGAAATGCAATAAAAGGAATTTTGACAGTATTTTCGAAGGATTCAGAAGATTTCTCTATTTCTTTTTTCCCCTTCCTCCAATATATCACATACACTCGCCTACATGAAAAATGGTGGCATTGGGAAGACAATCGCGTTACTAGACAGTTATTTATAAACCATACAAATTATCAAGATATTTATTAATTTTTTTGAATGTAATTTTATATACCACTGGATATTATCAATCTTGTTCTTAAATTAACATCATAAAATTAATTATAAAATACACTGTATGCAGTACCGGTACATTTTAAGTATATTATATCAGTACAAATGTTAATTTTATTTTTATTATATCAGAATACATTTTGTTTGATTACTTTCAGTAAATAAATAATTTTTTAAAATAATCTTTTGCTATCTATTTTTCGATATGCTCACACCCCCTTGTGGAATTACTACGCCCCCTTAGGGGGCGCGCCCCACAGTTTGAGAAATGCTGAGTTAAATAAAAATACAGTAGAACAGATATGAGCGACACAATATGGAATAAATATGGAATCTATACCATTGGTTTTGTGTCGAATGCAATTCACCATCCTTTTTTGCACAATAGAAATTTGTATCAAAACTTATTTCTTTTGGTTTTTGTTTTCTAGTCCAAATATATAAACAATACAGCGGGAAATAATTATATACAAATGTTATGAAATTTTCGTACCAAGAACGAAGTGTCGAGAATTAAAACGAAATTTTATGGAGGTACAAGGCCCTAAATGTAGATTCTTAGATGCATGGTAATAACTCTCTATTATATATTCAGAGACAATAAACAGAGCTTCCTCCAAATCATGTGTAGTGTGTCTGGGGTTTCAGGTCCCAATTATGTTCAATATCATCCCGAGTAGACCGTGGAAGAGTTTGAACTTTTGAGCACTTTGACTCAGTGGATATGCTTTATCCTGATGATTAATTATTCCTGGTGTATTGGTCAGGGTTGTTAGTGTATGGGACCTCATGCACATAGTGCTGGGTCGTTTATGTATCTGTATGAGAATGGACGGCAGACGCCTGCATTTTTTTTTCTTTCATTCAGATTTTCATTTTTCATCCTAATTTACACCCTACACCAGGGGTGGGTGGACTTTTTTAGGGTACAGGCTACTTCTAATGATTTTACATATTGCGGTCCACTCAGTGGCATAGGTGTGACAATTCTGTATTAAAACTGTATGTTAAGAAAATATACAATTTTAATACAGAAAACTGGTTTTTGGTATTGTACCCTTTCAAATGGTGGCAGATTACTATTGTTATTACTAAAACACAAAATTGTCAAGCTGAATGCTTGAACAAAACTATAAGCAACTGCTAGGCCGTAGAATTTGGACGCATTCATTACAGCGGGCAGAGAACATGCGTGAACCGATGAATTTGAAACCGACGTTTCGAGAAACAATTGTTCACCCCCACGCCATTGTGAGACATGACACCAACTTAAGAACCTAATCCTGTGGTAATGCGAGGTGTGGGATGATATCTCCATAGCCTATCCCGCGCTATTGCACGAAGAGCATGATCAACATTTATTCTCCTGTTCCGTCGTCGTATGGGGAAAAATTCATTTCTACGCCTTGAACTGCAGTGATCACTTTTTTCCCCGACAGTGACAGCGAACGTTTCACCGTTCACTTCCATTGAAGGTACATGTGGTCTGCACATTTATCGAATCATTTACTTTTGTAAACACAGTCACAACGATTGTAAAAAGCCGATTCTCCAGTCTAAATGGCATTAGTGTTCCAGAAATATGTTTCATTTAATATGCGCTTCTTAGGTCTTAGTAAAGGCGGTCACTCTAAAATGTCAGCGATCCAACAGTCAATCTTGATCGACTTAAAGCCCAACCTTCGTCTACATCAGAGGTCAAACTTTTTCAATTCACGGAACCCCTAGAACTTAAAGGTGTTTTCGCGGAAACCCTAGAACAAGAAAATGTTATCGTGGAACTCCATTCCACACACATACTTAGAATATACCCAAAACAAGTAATATAAAAAAGTTTTTTTAAGTCAATTCCTACTTAGATCAATAAAAAAAATTAGTTACTTTTTATTAAATAGTGACAATTAATATAAATATGTATATACATATGACAGAATTACATTATAAGTTGCAATTAATTTTTATTAATTATCATTAAAATAGCGCATTGTCCTCCAAAACAATCGTGTATATAAAATTTCATTTCAACTGAATGCTTTCAAACGTGAGGGAAAAAGAAATCTTGTAGTTTTTTGATCCGGCACTAAAAATGAAGTCAACGTGGCTGTATCTGTAATTCCTTAAATAATTAATTTTAGTCAATAATTTTAATTAATTATAATTAAATTATCATATTGTTACTCAAAACAAAAGTGTATAGAAAATTTCAACTCAAATGGGCACATTCAAACGTGAGAAAAAGACCTTTTCAGGATTTGACACACCAAAATGGTCACGAACGCCGAGTATGATGCCAACGTGGCTGTATTGTAATTCTTTGAATAATTAGTTTTAATAATTTAATTTTTATGTTATAATTAAATTACTGTATTGTTGTCCAAAATAAGTGCGTATGCAAAATTTAAGCTCAATTGAGTGCTTTAAAGTTCATTTTATTAACGAGTGAAAATTTGAACGATAAATATAGAGAGTGAGCTAATAGTAGAAATTGAAAAAAAAAAGCAGCACCTCCCCTTCCCAAAATGTTTATGGTGCCGAAGGCTGCAGTGAAAGCTGAGATCTGAAGGAGATGGTGCAATATGGGTGATGTGCGTCTGCACTAATGATTTGCATACTTCTTTGCAGCGAACGCATGGCGTAAATTTCACATAGTTTGCATGCTTCCTTCAGAGTGTTGCATTTTTATGGCCGGCAGTTTCTTTACTTTTATTGAAAGAATTAATATTTTTTATTTTATTTATTTATTTATTTATTACGATTAACTAAATTGCATCTTAAAATGCTACACAAACTTGGTTGTCTAAAATAAGTGCATTTTAAAATAAATTCATTCAAAAAAATTTGTTCGTTTAATTTTCCTCCGAAATAGGGCACATATTTATTCAAATTTATTTCATAGGTTTGGAGTGTTTTAGATTGCGCTCATAGAGGTTTAAAATGATTTGAACACAAACATGCACAAAAAAAACCACAAAAGGATTAAAAAGGATAACTGAAGCCATTTTCTTTGAACGCTTATGAAAAAATTCAAATTGTTTAAAAAATTAATTTTAATTTTTAAGAATGTAAATTCATAAGATTACACGCGCAATAATATGGAATATACACTTCAGACTCTTAAAATATTTTAGCGGTAGGTTAACTTTTAGGTTAATGATAAATTTTTTTGTCAATCTCCTCCCCCCACAGATTATTTAAAATTTTTATTCAGGACAAGTGAATATGCTCCAAAAATATCGGAATTTTCGATATGGCTGTCTAAAAATGTTTCTATTGTTAAACATTGATTTCTCACCTCTTTTTTTCTAAACAGACAAACTTTTACCACCTTGATCATCTGTGTTTGCATCATAAAATTGATTTCTTGTTTGTTAAAACGTTCTCGATTTCATCTGGTATATACTCTAGTTTTCGTCGACACATTGCCATCTTGAATTATCGTAAATTCACAAGCTTTCGGTAAAATATTTGCTAGGGCCCTTCTACTTAAGGTGTAAGACGAAAATTAATACTCTTTGCTTCCAATAGATAGCCCTATCTCCCTACAAAACTTTACAGGCTGGCGTGCATAGCTTTACCACATTTGATGCTAAAAACACAATTCTTATATATACGTCCATACCACCTTAGACACAGCTCCTCACTGACGTATATATACTATTTTATCACTGAAAGGGTTAAATAAGAAGCTGAAAATTTCATTACAATAACATTTAAAAAATTATTGTTTATAAATTAAAATATTTGTTGGAAATATTGTGCAGCAAAGCAAAAGTGATCTGCTTTCTAAAAGTCAGTTTCCATTCGCAGAACATTTAACAACATTAACGGTACAGAAAGGAAAAGGAAAAAAATTTTAAAGGGCCATAGGATTTTCAAAAACATTTTTAAAAATTAATGTACATCATTAAGAACGTTTTAAAGCAAACCTCGTTGAAATCTGACAAAAATTACGCTCTCAGCACGTAAAAATGTGTCAAAAATACTTGAAATATGTAAAGAAACAGAACTTTCGTTAGATTCTGTTTGGAATGTTTTGATTTTTTATTTGTTTCATCAGTATCTCGCACTTAGAAGCAGCAAGAGGTCTGTTGGCGACTCACCTCGTACTTTTAAATCCTGCTCAAGTGAGGAGGTTAACAACTCAATTTTACAGCTTAGAATTACTGACCAAAAATATCAGCATCTTACAAAACAATTGATATTGGTCTGAAATGAATCAATATTATGATGATAAACTAGCTAATCACCTAGATATTATGAAAAATCTGGGTTTTAAAATAAATATTTTTCTGTTATTTCTGATTTTCAGGCATAAATAACGAGAGGGGAAATTGTCTATAACTCTCACAAAAACGGCTTCTACGTCATTGAGAATGAGAAACAAAATAGGCAGGAACACTTTATGAAAAAAGAAGCCTCAATATATGAAATGGATACATTCTAAATGTAAAAAGATTTATTTTAATGGGAAAAAAATAATTAAATCTTTAAACTTGATTTTCTCAGTTTCTGAATTTTCTACTTTCTTACAAAATTTAAAGAAAGCTTTGGTTTCAGAGCTACGATATTTTATATGTAAAATGTACTTGTAGATCTGCATTTTGTATGCCTCAGTTTTTGGGATTGGATCAGTAGAATTTATTTTGTAATGTGATAAATTCAAAAAAAAAGATTGATTTTAAATCTTTTAATTTTAAAAAAATGCTAAAATATGATTTAAATTTAAAATCGGAGGTATGAAGAATACAGGCTTCTTAAGCTTTTATTTTATATAAAAACACAGGATCTACCTTTAGTCTTCCCAAAGTTACTTTGTGTGTTACAGAAAGAGAGCTATTTAGTTTTTACTATTTTTGTATCCACATTTGTTATGCTATTTAAAAAATTATAATAATTTTACAGCAAAATTTTTTCTTTTATTTTAAGCTTTGTACTTTTCTGCACGAACTGCAAGAAACTCATATTAAAAGGAGAAGAATTTACTGGTTAGTGAGGAATCGGAAAAAAGTACGTCAAAATGTGCAATATAAAGACTCCGCAAGGTACTATTCCCCCTTAAGTCGACTTTCTCCAACCGTGATTTTTTAAAAGTATGTAAATGATTGTTTATTCCGTTTAGTGCAAGAATTAGAATATATATATAATTTTTTTAAAGAATATTATTACGCCGCGATAGAAGTGAAACTGCTTTGGCAACGTTGGCCGTAAATGCAGGTATAGATCGAATTATATTAAACTGCTGAGTAACTAATCCAATAAAATTCAAACTTCATTTTATGAAAATAAAATTTTTATTCAATTTTCTGCATCATTATTTTCCAAGAAAGGCGCAATAGGTGTGTGGTAACTGAAGTAGGATATAAAAATCCTCGATTGTAGTAAATCAAGAAAATGTGAGAAAACGCACCAATCGTGTGGTCCCGTAAATTATTTTTCCCTCTCTAGAATCAGTATTCATTGTCAAATTCAGTGTCCGTTTCAAGAATTCAATGAGTGGCTTTGCTTTTTCTGAAACAAAATTAACATTAAAGTCTCCAGTTAAGATAATCGGCTTTTAATCATCATCGGATCCAATGTTGCAGCAGCCTCTGATGTGTACAGCACTAAAACTTATTGGATAAAGATGATAAAAGCTGCGACCGAACTACCTGGTGATAAATAGACTTTCGCCAGGAATTGCTGCTAGTTCTGCTTTTCTTTTTTTTCCACGAAACTCTTTTCCTCTTTTTGCATTTGTTCTAGGCTATCTGACCAGAATTTATTTTGATTCAACGGAAATAAAAATTAATAATATAAACTTAATGTATCACTCGCAGAAGTCACTGTGCTTACAAGACGCTATCCGTAGCGATTCTGGCGCGAACGTCAGTGACATATACACAATGACCCAGATACTCCCGTAACGGAAAGAGACATATAAAGGTAATATTTTGTGTGCGTTTATTCGTTGTGAACGGCACGTTTATTACATAACAAGATATCAATCATTGGCATGGCCAAGTAATTTTAGCACGTTTTACACATGTATTTTACAATAATGCAAGATGAACTTTTTACAGAAAGTAATACTGTACCTAAAAATGATTAAATTTAATTATGATTCGGCTCATCTAGGGCACAAATGCGACCCAATGCCAAAAACCCGATGTCATTTGGTTGCTTATTGGCTGAGAAAAAGGTACGACAAAATATGGAACTAAGACGAAATTTGCGTCCTAATAGCGTTTTTGTTCCACTACGTGAAAAACGCGCTAAAAACTACGAAAATACGCCACATGAGTTCGTTAAGAGAGTAGCTTAATGTCACCAATACCTAAGGGCCTTTCGTCCATAGCAGCAAGAGCACGGCTCCCCCTTAGCAATCGTTTAAATTTTTCACGGATATGACGCAAGTCACGGGGTGTACCCTCCCCCTTCCCGCTCTCTTTTCCTCCCGCTCGCTATCTCCTCACCATGGCGACGTTTCGGCGGGATGGGGGAAACTACTTCCGCTTGCTTTTTCACTGTTGCACAAAACTGGGTAAATTTTCTATTCAATCCCGTCCGCAAAGAAGTTTCACTTCAAAAAGGATGGTCCTAATGAAATCCCCTAGGGGTTAGTAAAAGGAACCGTACAGATCCGTCACAAATCAAGAAAGAATTACTTTTTTAAAAAAGCATTCTCCTTTTATGAAAATATTTTCTGTTGTAATAATTGTTCCCTATATATTGCTAAAACTTATGTATATAAAGAGCCTAAATTATTATTCGTGACAAATTCTCATTATTTTTAGTTATACGATCAATCTGAATAGTAACCAGGTGTGTTTTGTTGAAGTTTATCTACAGTGATATATTAAACAATGAATAGCTTCACTTATTATATGTTTGAAAAATCCTGGTTTGAGTTCTGTCTTAGCTATATTTAAGCAAAATATTATTATAATAGAAGAAATTTTTATAAAAGGAGAAAATTTTGAAAAAATGTATTTTTTACCTCCATTTTTTGTCAAAAAAATATTTAAAAAATTGTTTTTATTCCAAAATTTTTGAACAATTTTACATTTATTTTCCAACTCAATTCAAGATAAATAACTCTTTACTTTCAAAATCAATTTAATATTATCTGAATATAAAACAAATTTTCACCGTTACTATCTCAAAAAACTGTTTTTGAAAAAAGGCACTGTGTAGCCTTAAAATGTTACAGTTTCAAACCAGTAACCTTGGAAACAACTATCCCCACATTCAATTTCTTTTGAAAATAAGAAAATTTTCTTAAGAATGCAATTTTTTTGAAAAATATCTTGTTTTTTTAGCAGGAATTGCAAAGTTTTAATTAATGAAAGTACACAAAAGAGAGCAAATACCAATAAAAAAAATAAAGGGTAAGATAAGAGTTATATTCAAATTTACATGGATAGATAAGATATACTACAGATATCTCCAGTACATATAAATAGTTAATAGGAACAACATGTAAAAAAAAGTCACAAAATATTTTTGTAAAATTTGAATTTTATTCGTTATCGGCGATGGACCGAGTAATATCTTATCATTATCAATATTTTTTATCAATAATACCATTATCATCATTCAATATTTTTCAGTTCTTTTTGTTTTAATTATTATAATGAACAAATACATTAATTGAAATTATACAAATAATTAAAATTCTATATTTCAAATGTTATGTCGATTACAAAGCATAGATTATCACACACACACACACACACACACACAACACACACACACACAACACCACACACACCACACCACACACACACAACACACACACACACACACACACTGCTTCTTATAAAACTGAAAACTCGTAGAACTCTGTACAGGCATTAGAACATACCACTTTCCTCAAAATTACACCAAGACCCTTGTCCTTAGACTATTATAATTACAAACGAAGGGTGGAACTTTGATGGGACAGGAATTGACGAGTGGCTACTAATGAAGGTGAGCTAATCTAGCACTGAGAGTGGGTTTGAGCGGACGGACGGACACGCGGTCACTTTTGGGACTTAAGACTCGTTACTCCCAGGAGCTATCATCAATCATATCTGTAATGTGTATCTGTCGGGGAAGGTGTCAAGACTTGGCGATAAATTGCTCATTTGGCTTATAGTATGACTGATGTGAAATATTTTGTTTGATGGAATAACAAATGGTTATACATAACACAATTTTAGATTCAATAATTAAATTTCCAAAATCTTCCCTAATGTTGCTTTTTGTACGATAATTATTTTTTTAAAGAAAACTTATTTATATTCGATTTTTTTCTAATAATATATTAAGACCAGCTCTTTAATTTGTCGATCTCGATGAATGACAAGTGAAATGTTTAAAATTTCTATGCTGAATATAAGTATTTCAGTTTATAGACCAGAAGAGAGATGTTACGTATTTTATCCATAATTATGTGCCAAGTTTTTATATTAATTCAGTTTCTCCAACCGTTATTGAATTAGGTGATGGATGGAGATATTATTTAAAGGCTGTCCTCCTTACAACCAAATAATCCATTAAGTTCCTGTTAATTATACATACAGGCATCCCACGTATAATGCGGTACTTGTAAAATACGGTTTCGATATTACATGGTGCAAAATTTGCAATTATTATAACTCTGATTCGATATTACTTGCCACAAAACTTGAATTAATTTTGAACTGAATTAAGACTGCACAATACCCTATAAATTTCATAATTACTGAATTTTCTTGTGGTTCGTATCATTGAAAGGTTTATCAAATTTCAGATTTGTTATCAAATCAGTTTCTTAAAATATTTGAAGTTTTATGAGCTATGGTTTTGGTTTCATTTTACAGTTTTTTTTCTCTCTCTTAAATTGAATTAATTAAAAATGTTTTCGAGCACAATCAACTCTTTCAGTGTGAAACAGTTATATTTTCAATTTTCATTACTAAAATCATTTTAGCTTGATTATGTTTTGAGTTTCTTGAGTTCTCACAGTTAATTAAAAATGATTTCAAGGCCAATTTTTCTTTTAAAAATAGTTAATATAACTTAGAAGCTTTATCATTAATTTTTTCCTGTTGAGAAAATGCCATGGCCAAAACCTTCTCAGGTTGCCAAGAGAAACAATGTTTCGAAGAGATGGAATACTACTGTAAATGATGTATCAAAAAATTAGCCCTGAGCTGGTACTGCAATAAGAGTTCCGAATACATGTATTCTGAATTCAAGTATTGCAGTAAACCGGAATATTCCCATGGTGTACCAAACCACATTATAGATATGCAATGAAAAATTATTGTTAAACTGCTCCAATTTAAATATGAAAAAAATTTTAATTTTATGTACAGATTTGGCGATAATTAGCTTGTTAGTATCATTTTTACTTTGTACATAAAGGCATTGTATTTGAGAATCTTGTAAAAATATTAGGTTAAGATTAAGCTGAATAACCTGTCGTAAGAAATGCTATCCATATTACGTAAATATATATTTTGTATTAAAAAAATCTTTCGACACATTTAATTAAAGTAATGTTTTAATGTAAAAACATTGGAAAATAACACATTAAAAATTAAAGTTTTATGGGCTTTATGAGTTTTTTGTTTGTTTTATGCCCTTACAAATTGTAAATGTATTTTTCTTATACTTTCAGTTTTGAAGGTATAAGTGTTTTATAATCTCTAAGGCTTTTTTTCTGTTCCTCATAGGATCTTGAAATTTTTTATACATATTTCCAAACGTATGTTCTATAAAAGCTAGTATGGATTTAGGGCTCTGAACTCCCATTATTTTTTTTAAAAACATTCTCGGATTATTGTTTTAAAAATTGTTTTTTATTCAGGTTCAGCCAGAAAAAAAATATTACAAATCAACAAGGGAACAGATATTCAAAATCATATTAACCTTTGTTTGTAATAATCTAAGAAACATAAAGCACTTAAAATGACTAAATTTTTTTTAAAAATTGAGCATTTTACAAAAGTTTGAAAAACTTCAAAAATTCTAAGCTTTTTAATATTGTAAACTAATGGCTGATTAAACTAACTCTTTACTTTCAAAATCAATTTAATATTATCTGAATATAAAACAAATTTTCACCGTTACTATCTCAAAAAACTGTTTTTGAAAAAAGGCACTGTGTAGCCTTAAAATGTTACAGTTTCAAACCAGTAACCTTGGAAACAACTATCCCCACATTCAATTTCTTTTGAAAATAAGAAAATTTTCTTAAGAATGCAATTTTTTTGAAAAATATCTTGTTTTTTTAGCAGGAATTGCAAAGTTTTAATTAATGAAAGTACACAAAAGATAGAGCAAATACCAATAAAAAATAAAGGGTAAGATAAGAGTTATATTCAAATTTACATGGATAGATAAGATATACTACAGATATCTCCAGTACATATAAATAGTTAATAGGAACAACATGTAAAAAAAAAGTCACAAAATATTTTTGTAAAATTTGAATTTGTTATTCGTTATCGGCGATGGACCGAGTAATTTCTTACCATTATCAACCGACACCTATTCTCCTAAATTCCAAACCCCGCCAACACAGGACAGAGCCTCAGCAGATTTATCGTGCAGTAGTCCTCGTACACGAGTTTTCTGTGGTACAAGGCGTCGAACCCGCGTCGACAATGCTACCAACAATATGAAGACCATTATTTATGGATTATCACGGCCACTTGAAATAACCCTACGGACATTTACATTTACCAAATTTTCAAATGTCCTGATAAAATACGCGAGTTTCAAATAATATTTCAAACAGAGAAAATAGGAAATTTACATCTTATGCTAGAGGTTTTCCCCTATCTCAAATCACACTCCCCACTATTTCAAATTTTTAATTAACAAAACCATTTAAATAAAAGCATGGTACTAATTATAGGTATAAAAAATTATATTTAAATTGTTACAGTACTGTCAACTTAAAGCAACAATTCTAAACCTTGGAATTCATTCATTTCATTATGAAGTTAAAATCGAAATATGAAGCACAAGCAATACATATAATAAATAAAAGCATTTAATATTTAAATTAAAAACTTACATCTCTCATTTAGCTTTTTTCATTCAATATTTTCCAGCGGCAGCGAGAGATGCTCCACAGAAACTCAGTTTAAATGACTTCTTGATAAACAATGTTGGCTTCATTCATTATTTAAAGTTGTTTGTTGATATTCGAGTTCTGGAAGAATTAGACTCAACAAAGGCTGTTATCTACTTTGTTGATTGTTAACGTATTATGTGTTTTCGGGCTGACAACGTTTTTATATAACATTCATTTATTCTTTGTTAGTATTGCCTTTATATGCAATGCTAAGATCACTGATACCAGTCCACGCAATTTTAAATCACAGTCTAGCCATGAGGAAGGTACTTGAACACGTATATCAAATCACCACTTGAGTACTTCAAAATTATCCTCAACATGGCTGTTATCATTAGAGGAACACGGACTTGAGTGAGTGAATATTAACGTTGCACTGGTTGGTCATCTACACGAGGACATTTGGCAACGGATTTCGTCATTTTGAACCATGGTGAAATGACAAGGGCTTGAGAGAGTGAATATTAACGTCACACTTTTCAGCTACACAAGGGCTTTTGTAGACGCACCTCGTCATTTTGAACCATGGTCAAGTGACGAGGACGACACCTGAGCTCACACCACTGTCTCCTAAAACCTCACCACACCAACGGGAAGACGTTTGAGCCTCGACTAATTTAATGTGTGCATCGCCGCACTACACGGCGTGTCTTTAGTGGTACTGGGATCGAATTCATGACATGTCTGCCATGATCCGATACCTGGATCACTTGGCTACCACAGCTACAGAGCTTGTTAGAGAGAAAGAGGGAGAGTTATATTAACATGCACTATAAGGCTGAACGAGTGGTCGTGGTAGCCTAGTGGCCAAGGTAACGAACTCGTGGCAGACATGTCATGAGTTCGAGCCCCGTGCCGCTGGACGCACCGTGTACGGGAGCAATGTACGTTAAATCTGTCGTGAGCTCGAACGTCTTCTTGTTGGAGAGGTGTGGTAATTAAGAGAGGGATGAGAATTCAGGTGTCGTCTACGTCACTTGACCATGGTTCAAAATGACGAGGTCCGTCGCAAAAAACCCTCGTGTAGCTGAACTTTGCGACGTCAGTATTCACTCTCTCTCATAAGACTGCACGAGGGCTATTGGTGACGGACCTCATAATTTTGAATGGTCAAGTGACGAGGACGACACCTGAATCATCCCTCTCAAAAACCTTCCACACCACATAAAGGGAGGATGTTTGAGACTCAACAGATTAAACATTTATCAGCCCTATCTGCCCGGTGGGTCTTCAGTGGGCTAGGCTCGAACTCATGACAAGCCAACCACGGGATTTTGACCACTAGAATCATTTCCGTACTGAAGTAACGCCAGCCACTAGTTTAGCTGATAGATGGATTTCTATAATTCTTTTTTTTGTTTGATTTTTATTAGCTTTACTTTAACACTTGAGAAAATTTATTAGTGACAAGAACGAATTCGTATACCTTTCTCCAATTTCATCTTCCTTTCTTGATATATCTTCTTAAAAAGGAAACATTGTTGCTGTTGTTTCTATGCAACCAACATAACGAATTTATCGTAACTGAACATTTTGTTCGTTCATTCGGGGTTACTCGTTATATCGGGGTCCAAACAAAATACAAATTTTTTGTACGTACTTTTTAGAAATTAATAATAATCAATTACGCACAAAGTATATTGTTACGTAGATCGGGGTTCGAGGATTTTATGCAAAATCAGTTGCAAACAAGAAAGTTCTTTAACAGCGATGATAATTTATTGCCGAAAATCAATCCTTGAAACACAGCATTCAACAGCAAAATTCGCAGAATGAATATCAGAAGGATTTCACTCCTTCAATAGCACTTAGACATAATTATCAGTATCTAAAAATACACGTATATATAAGCTTATTCACGATCAAGGCAAGTTCACTAATCGCTAGTCAAAACCAGACTCGCTACTCACTGGTGGAAATTAGAGTGACTGTTCGGAACTTCTGGAAAGATGCGCTCGCGTCATAGATCGTGAAATTAGTAGATTTCTCTACCAATTTCTAGAAGAATCCAGAGGGTCCCGAACTCGTCAATTTGGTCACTAATGTTGCCAACTTGGTCGCCCAAAATGATGCCAACTTGGCTCTATCGCCAAGTTCCCATTGAATCGCCATTTTCACGTAAGGTACGCCGTTGCTTATGAATATTACAATTTTAACATGAAATAAATATAGCATAGAGTAATATAAAGGCATTGCACATCCAAATACAAATTATTTACATTATTTTATATAAAATTCGTAACAATATCAATAGTTAGAAATTGAACAGTTTTTATTCGGCAACTAAAAGCACTTCTAGAGAATAAATAAGCACCATTTAATTGGAAATTTTAAAATGCTAATAGATATTTTTGATTTCTTGGTTTCTTTTTTCTTACTGCTCGAAAGAGCTCTTTTTCAACTTCATGCAGAGAAGAAAAGACCGCGTCTTTTACATCCCGCTGCTTACGCATAAGAAAATTGAGTTTGGTTGGAATAGGAGAAACTTCTTTGGTGTACATGACGTCTCAAGAGCCAAATATCCAAAAGTGAAATTTTTTTATCGCGATAACTTTTGATCTAATGCGAATTATGAAAAACGCCACATGTATTCATGATCAGCGTCGGATTTTAAAATAAAAAATTGATTTTGTTTGGAATAGGAGTTAGAAATTTTTTCGGTGTTCATGACGTCTCAGCCAAATATCCAAAAAATGTGCAAATTTTTTATTGCAATAACTTTTGATCTAATTGGAATCTTGAGAAGCACCACATGTATTCGTGATCAGCATCGGATTTTAAGATAAAAAAATTGAGTTTGTTTGGAATAGGAGTTAGAAATTTTTTTGTGTACAAGACGTCTCAAGAGCCAAATATCCAAAAAATGTGAAATTTTTTTATTGCAATAACTTTTGATCTAATTCGAATTTCGAAAAGCGCCACATGTATTCGTGATCAGCGTCGGATTTTAAAATAAAAAAATTGAGTTTGGTTGGAATAGGAGTTAGAAAGGTGTGTGTCATGAACACCAAAAAAATTTCTAATTCCTATTCCAAAATACTCAATTTTCTTATGTTGAAATCCGACGCTGATCACGAATACATGTGGCGCTTTTGAAAATTCTAATTAGATCAAAAGTTATTGCAATAAAAAAATTTCACATTTTTTGGACATTTGGCTGAGGAGACGTCATGAACGAATGAATGAATGTTGGGTTTAATGGGGCAAGAGCCGATTTCGGCTAAGCGGCGCCAATCAATTGTTAAAATATTAAAAATCCATTTAAAATACTCAAAATATAGTTAAAAGTTCACAAAAAAATAAGTAACAAGCAGATTTTGGTGGGGCACACCCCACCAAGTCAGACGTTTAAAACATTTCAGAAAAAAAAATCAAAATATTTTATATTCCAGTAAAAACAATTGCTAATAAGTTTTTGGTGGGGATCACACACACCCCCACCAAGTCCGATAAGTATGATTCAATCGCGCCCCTTCCGGTGCTTGGTCAGAGTTAAATATTTTTTTTCCATAACTTCTGCTTCTTCTGCTTCAACATCATATATGAGCATGTCATTTTCTTCTTCGGAAGTCTGTACTGGAGAACTCATTATCGGTATGTGTGGTGCCATTTTTATATGTAGAGCTGTTTCATTTATTTTTTGTAGTAGCTTTTTCGTTCTTGCTCGAGATTTTGTGTGTTTCCTTTTTGAATATTGTATTATACCTGCTGAAGGGGGTCGAATACGGGAGTTGTACGGGGAAGCAGATATATTTGATGAAGTTTCCATAGGGCTGAACATAGGGTTGGTGGTGGTAAGTACTGAATTAGAAATAGGAGTCGGTGGCTGAGTTTCTGACACTGTAGTGGCTATTGTTGAGGGCAAGAGGTGTGCTTGGGTTGTAGTTGATGTGGAAACAGCAGGAGTGGATGTTGGTATATCTGGTTTTGGGAGGGATGAAATTAAGTAAATTTAAAGGTGGACATTTTTGTTATATCTTCGTCTGTCTGTGTGGCACTGTTTATAGTAGAGGATTTGGCAGCTTGAGCGTAAGTTTGAGTTAACTGTGGAACTATTAATTTTCGTGCTTCTGCATGATATATTAGTAGGTAAGAAAAGCCGGTTCTGCGGTAAAGGCGCAGGCACAGGCACAGGCGCAGGCGCAGAGTTGAGTTGTTTCCCTCGCAGAGTTGAGTTGTTTCCCTCCTGCTATGGTTTTGGTTTTCGAGTTGATGGGGGAGTTGAGTTGTTTTCCTCCTGTGGATGCTGCGTGGAGTTGAGTTGTTTCCCTCCTGCTATGGTTTTGGTTTTCGAGTTGATGGGGGAGTTGAGTTGTTTTCACCTGCTGTTGAGTTGTTTCCCTCCTGCTGCTAAGTTGAGTTGTTTTTTTAAATGTGTAAAAAAAGTTTATTGAAATGTTTAAAGTGCTCATGGCGCCACCTATTGGTTAAACTATACACTAATTATTAGATTTTAAAATGATTGAAAAATAACGCTCAAATAAAAAAAAATAATAATAAATCCAGATTCAAACTCACAGCCCCAGAACAAAATGTCTCCATAGGACAATAGTTTTTCAGTTACGCTAACCATTGTCCTATGAAGGCATGCAGACCTGAAGAAAACTTAGGTTTATAATCTCATGAATTTAATTTTGCAGGCGAAGCAGATGGCGACATTTTCTTAATTAAAATGAAATAAAAAAAATATTTCACTTATATTATTTTAATAATTTGTAAATTTTAATGCGGTATAATGATTACACATACACAGTAAAAATGTGACGTAGAATACTCGTAATCAGCGTGTGAACGGTTTACGATTGAACTTGTCTTAGCTTGTCTGATCTTGATTCTACAAGACGGCGACTGAATTCTACGTCAGAAATTATCTCAATGCTTAGAGCGGATGGATACATTGCTTTCAACCACTCAGCGAACTCCGTTCAAGTGTAATTCGGTCAATATGCTTTAGACCCTTGTCACATCTTAGGTTCAAGATTCATTTCGTTTGTCAGTACTGCGACGGACTGTATTCGAAAAGGAAAAAAAAAATTGACAATGTCTGAAACACATAGCGAACAACGAAAGCTTGGAAAGGTCGTGGAATCTTCTGCAAATAAGAAAGCAAGAAGAGAAGTTTCAAAAGTAAGTAACAAAATTAAATAAATTTGATATGTAATGTTTATAATGTTTTTTACACTTTTCTAATCCTCATTAATTTTGGTATATTATTTTCAGAAGTATGGAAAATTTACCGAGGATTGCATACCAGATGGAGTATTTCCAATTGGAGATGATGTTTTTGTCTTTGCAAGCATCTATTATGATTCCGTATCAGTACACATAAGGCGTTTCAAGAAGTATGGAAAAACCTACTACCCAACTCCTGAGGGAATAACATTAGACCCACAGTGGATCGAATATATCATGCGTAAAAAGAAAGTACCGGAATCACTGGAGGAATTACCGAGTGGACTTTTCCCTCCTGAACGGCACATTCAAATAACAAGTGAGAACTTCACTAATTTTACTTTTAAGCGCATTAAATACGGTCCGAATAAAGAGCCTACTTTTAAAGAAATCAGCATATCCCGAGAGCAGTGGGCTGAAATGATTGAAAAATATGGTGCTATTGAAAATGCCGTTATAGACAATGTATTTCTGTGTATGGACTTTTTAACTGCATATAAAACCTTCTGTGAAGGTCCCATAGAAAACGCATTACCTTTTTCTTTGGACGTTAGTCTGGGTCAACGATACTTGACGCAAATTTTGAAAAAATCTATTTGTAGCCTCCTGAACGAAAAAGGACTGAATCAACCTCAGAAACTCGCTGAGGAGTTATGGGGGAACCGAGAAGAAACATTTAATTCACATGTTTTGTCACTGGAAGCTAATGAGATAGCTGATTATTTTTATAATAATCTTTTTGAAAATGTACACTTTTTACTGTTAAAACCTGTAAATTATGTAACTGAAAATTTTTTGGAAAATCTTCGCTTAGATATTATTTTAAGAGAAGTAAGAGATATGTTATGTCCATCTGATTGTTTTGAATATTATGAGGATTTTGTTTAAAAAATATTGCATACTGACTTTATAAGTTTTACACAGTATTTTGTTCCTATAAATCTGAATAAAATGTTTTTTTTTTATGCTTGATTTGAGTTAATATCATTTTTGTTGTTTGTTAGTTTAATATTTGTGTTGAAATAAGTTTCACGTTTAAAAAACAAATAAGAGTATTTTGTATAAAAGTAAGGAAAATTTATGCTCATGCTTTTAAACATAATCCCTTTGCCTTTCCCAAAAAGTATAAATTGGATAACTATTCATTGTAATAGTCACTCAATCAAGTTCTGTTCGTCGGTAACAATGTATCAAGATTTAGCAGCGTTTTACGAAAATCCCGAAGTTCCAAGTAGCTTCGGAGGTGTGGAGGCATTACATCGCTCTTTAAAAGGGAAATATAGTAAAAAAGATGTAAAGCATTGGTTATCACAGAAAGATGCTTACACTCTTCATAAACCTGTTCGGCATGAGTTTCAGCGGAATCGAGTATTTGTAAGTGATATTGATCGTCAGTTTCAAGTGGATTTAGTCGATATGCAATCTTTAGCAGAATTTAATAAGGGTTATAAGTATTTGTTAACTTGCATTGATTTATTTTCAAAATTTGCATGGGCAATTCCTCTGAAAGATAAATTTGGAAAAAGTGTAAAGTCTGCGCTAGAAATTATTTTTAAAGAAAGGAAGCCTAAAGTGTTGCAAACAGATGCCGGTAAGGAGTTTTTAAATAAAGTAGTTCAAAATTATTTGAAAAATATGAGTGTAAAATTTTTTTCTACAAATAACGAAACTAAAGCTAGCGTAGTTGAAAGGTTTAATCGGACGTTAAAAACAAAAATGTGGAAATATTTCACTGAATTTAATACTAAAAATTACATTGACGTCATTGATAAATTAATGCACAGTTATAATCACTCGTATCACCGTTCAATTAAAATGGAGCCTGCTTCTGTAAGTAGGCATAACAGGAAGCAAGTATTAAATAATTTATATGGTGATCTAAGAAATGAGAAACCTAAAGCCCCTAAATTTAAAATTGGCGATGTTGTGCGCATTAATAAGCAAAAACTTCTCTTTGAAAAAGGATATGAACAAAACTGGAGTCGAGAACTTTTCGCAGTTTATGAAATCGTGCAAAGAATTCCGATCGTTTATAGATTAAGAGATTTACAAGGTGAAGAGATTAAAGGTACTTATTATGAAGCAGAATTACAAAAAGTTGTCGACTCTGGTTTCTATCCTGTAGAGAACGTCATCAAACAAAGAAAAAGACGAGGAATCACTGAATATTTTGTTAAATTTTTAGGTTATCCTGAAAAGTTTAATGATTGGGTGACTGATATTCAAAAAGTATAAATAGTTAAATTTTTTTCTTACGGACTCATTTTCAAAATGTCTTTCTACGTAACATTACCTTCTGATAGCTCTATGCATTTCTTTCCAGAAAACAAAATATCTCATTTCAAAACTCAGTTACCCTCCCCCGTTTATTTAAATGGTGAATGGGAAGTGGGATTGTCTGAAATCATCTACCCTCATTCTTGGCTTAACGTAAATGAAACTAACAATTATTTTCGATACAAAGTGGGTGACGGTAATATTTCTTCAACCGTTAAGCAAACAATTGATGTGGGGTGTTATGAAACAATGTTTGATATTATATCAGCCATACAGCTTGCTTTACCAAAAAATCCTAGTCGGTTCACAATAACTTACAATAAAGCATCGAAACGGGTGAAAATGAATGCGATTCGAGGTAGCAGTCTTCATTTAGAGAACTTAGGAGAATTGTTAGGGTTCAAACGCAATGCAATCATAACGGGTAATATGAAAAGCGAATTCGTTGCTGATGCATGGTCTAATTTTTCGGTTTTTTACGTTTACTCGGATCTAATTTCACCTCAAATTGTGGGAGATACACAAGCTCCTTTATTACGAATCGTTCGAACTAAAGGTGAAGACGGGGAAACGATTAGTCAATATTATGATAGACCTCAATACTTACCTTTAGTGAGACACTCGTTTCAGACGATTCAAGCTGAACTGAGACTCAATTCAGGTGATTTTGTTCCCTTTGAAAGAGGTAAAGTGATCATAGTGCTTCATTTTCGCATGAGACAAATACTATAAATAAAGCAGTGCTTTTCTCATACCCTCATTTGAAGATAAAAGCGCCAAGATGAGCTTACCATACGTTTGCTGTACTAAAAGATTTGAGGACCATTATGCAGGTCAGATCGGCTCGGGTCTGACTCATTACAAGGGCATTAGTTTTCAAAAGGGTTATGGAATCGGAGGAATATTTCGCCGATTGTTTAGAGCGGCCTTACCTTTTTTAGTAAAAGGAGGTAAAACTATTGGAAAAGAAGTATTAAGGACAGGGAGTCGTGTTGCCTCTGATGTATTGTCAGGAGAAAAATTTAAAGAAGCCGTAAAAACAAGAAGCAGAGAAAGTGGGAAAAAATTAGCTCAGAAAGCTATTGATAGAGTTCAATCTATGGTGGGGAAAGGACAGTATAAAAGAAAGTGTAAGAAACAGAAAAAATTCATTTCATCCAAAGCACGTAAAGTAAGTGTACGCGATATTTTCGATTCGTAAAAATGGCATTTATTCTCAAAGATTCTCCTGAATGTGTTAAATCTGAATTGGAACTTTTCAACTTACCCGGTACTCAAACAGTTATTCAAGATGGGCAGTGGAAACAATTTCACCCTCTTTCTAACGTTTTCGATAACGCACCTGTAGAATTTCACATTTCTGGAAGTGCAGAAGATTACATAGATCTCAGTCAAACACAATTATATGTAAAAGCGAAAATAGTAAAAGTGGACAATACACCTATTACTAAAGATGATACTATAGGACCTGTGAATTTATTTCTACATTCATTATTTTCTCAAGTAGATGTATCCTTAAATGATCGCGTGGTTTCCAATTCCAGTAATACATATCCCTACCGATCTTATATTGAAACTCTCTTAAACCATGGATACGACAGCAAAACTTCCCAATTAACGGCTGAACTATTTTACAAGGATTCTGATGATGGTCTCAAGAAAAGAACTGAATTTTTTAAAGAAAGTGCAACTGTAGACATGATTGGTTGCATACATTCAGATTTATTTCATCAAGATCGTCTTTTACTCAATTTAGTGGATTTAAAAATAAAATTAATACGAAGCAAACCCGAATTTTGTTTGCAAGGATCTGTAGGATTTAAAGTTGTTTTGGATCATGTTTCTTTATTCATACGAAAAGTTCGCGTGAATCCTGGAGTTATTCTTGGTCATGCGAAAGCGCTGGAAAAAACAAGTGCAAAATATCCCATTAACCGAGTTCTGTGCAAAGTGTATTCGATTCCTAAAGGAAGCATGTCTTTTATTCAAGATAACATATTTTCAGGCCAAATGCCGAAAAAAGTTTTTGTAGGATGTGTTGATAATGAAGCTTTTCACGGCGCATTTTCAAAATCTCCCTATGAGTTTAAACATTTTAATTTAAATTTTGTTGGAGTGTATGTGGATGGACAACCGGTGCCTCACAATCCATTAGAACTCGATTTTTCTAAAGATCAATACATACGTGCCTATCAAACTCTATTCGTTGGGACAGATCGAATGGGTCAAGACAGAGGTATATTTATTTCTAGAAAAGAATATAAAGATTCAAATACATTATTTGGATTTAACCTCTCACCAGATTTATGTTCCTCAGGAGAACATTTAAGTTTGATAAAACATAGCAATTTGCGATTAGAACTAAAATTCAGCAAATCTTTAGAACAAACCGTATGTGTTATCGTTTTCGCCGAGTTTGAAAATTTAATCGAAATAAACAAATCGAGAAATATCTTGTATGATTTCGGAAATTAAAGAATGGATGGAATGCAACTGTTTACAGTCTTATCTCAAGAGAAGGCCACGTCCCCCTATTTCCAAGGTGTTTATTCTAGAGATACAATCCCTCCTCTGCAAGAAAACATGTGTGCTATTGTAAATTCTGATGACTCATCGCAGCCTGGAACCCACTGGTTAGCATTATTTGTGAATGATAAAAGAGAATTAGAATTTTATGACTCGTTTGGACAACCTCCTGCATTCTATAACATTAGTACTACTACCTATTTAGATGTATTATGGAATTCCAAAGTGTTTCAATCACCAACATCCAATGTTTGTGGACAATACTGTATTTACTTTTTATTCAAACGCAGCCAAGGCTATTCTATGCATTATATTTTAAATCAATTGTATATAAATGATTTTATTATGTATCAATTTGTAAAGAAGCGATATGGTGTAAGATTTGTGTTTAGAAAATAAAAAAAAAAAATGGAATGAAACTAAATATTTGTGTCTTTTATTTTTTTTCTATTATATTCTTTTATTTTTCCCTAAAAAAATTAATATTTTTTTTCTATGATAAATTTTTTTTTCTCAAAAAAAATTAATATAATTTTTATAATAATTTTCCCCTCAAAAAATTAATATTTTTTTCTATGATAAAATATTTTTGTTCCCTAAAAAAATTAATATTTTTTTTCTATGATAAATTTCTTTTTCTCAAAAAATTAATATAATTTTATTTAATTATCATCTATTTGAAACTTTTAAATTTTATTAAATAAGTATATTTTCACCTGCAAAAGAAAACTGTTCAAATCATAAAGAGACATTTTTTTTTAAATCAAATGATTATCATTTATTTCAAAGTTTCAACCATGCATTTCTGCGAGCATACATTATTGGTTTTTTGATAATTTTGTTATTCTTATACAATTTTTTATTTACATCTAGATGTTTCGGTAAATTTACATCATTCAAAGCACTTAAAAATACATATCTTCCTTCAGGTGCCGATTTTCGGTTCCGTAGAAAATCATTTACGAGGAATACAATATTACTTCCTGGAATAACAGTATTTTTGTAAATAATTTCACCATCAGAATTCCAACTGAAAGATTCTTGAAGCTTTAAAAACTGGAAAATATCTTTTGCTTTTTCTTTATACCTAGGTGGAACAATTCTAAAAATTTTATCCTCTAACACTCCTTTTTCTGTCTTCACATTCTGCCCTTTCTCTGTCTTCACTATTGAACCTTTTAGATTTTCGTTTAATGATTCCATTTCTTGATTTTCCGATACAGATGTTTCAGTTGGAATTGATTCGGACTCTTTTCGATTTTCAACAGAAAAATGTGTATATTTTTGTAAAACTTGTAGATAGAGTATTGCTTTTTCTTCTTCAGTTAAATCCTTATTATGGAGAATGTTTTTCATACGTTGATCAAGTTCCGATAAGTGTTCCGCTACTTGAGCTCTTTCTTCGGGTACCAGTACAAATTTTTTGCTAAATTCCATTTTGAATTAAAGAGCTGATAACGGAAATAGCTGCTGGTAATAAAATAGATAGGAATCCTTCTCCTTTTTGAATTAAAATTTTCTTTTTCTCGTAAAGAGGTGTTTTTTTGTTAGAAAGCTTTCTTAAGCTTTCTTTATAGGGAGATAAGCGATTTTTTTTAATTTTAGTCAACGATATGTTACCACATAAAACATTCAGCACGCACTCACACAAAGTTTTTATTTCTTTCTTTGAACACTTTTTCAAAATAGATTTTGAGTTTTTTGTTTTAGAAATTAATTTTAAGAGCTCTAAAGTTTGTTCAGAACACACTGGCATCTTGCGAACTAATGAATATTCATCTAACAATTTGAATCTATTTATTTGTTTCAAAGTAATGGGTTATCGAGGTTGATATACATAAAAAACATCTCCAGGAAACATACCTGTGCGCACACGCAAGGATTCATCAGTTTCAGGTTTTAAATCAATAAGTAAGTATCCGTACGGCTTTGATGTGGTATCTGTGTAACATTCTTGAAAAAATTTCACTTTACGAGGATATAATTGGCGCCCTAAATGTGTAATTTGGGATTGATCTCTTCGATTCTTAAATAATACAAGATAATGAGCGTTTAAGGAAATTTCTCTAATTTCTTTCCCTTTATGAAAAATATTCTGTACCACAAAAATTATACTCAAATTTCTGTGATGTGAATATTTTACAAATAATTTTGTTAATTGGGGATCATTCCCTAACTCGCCCATAAGATCATCTATAACAATTAACGCATCCGAATACTGGTGCACATTAGATGGAATACCTTCATGAAAGGAAATATTCGACATTTCTTCATATAACTTTTGATAAACCCCATAACACCAAACTATTTTTTTAGGAAAAGGTTTAATCATTTTATTTTCAATTAATTTTTTAACGAACTGACTTTTACCGCTACCAGATGGTCCAGCCAAGATTAAAGTAAATGGATGAACCAATTTGAGAGAATCCATGATTAAACTAATAATTTTTATCAATGCTGCTGCTATTTATACTACGAGACAGTTAATTCTATAAATTTTATTTTGCGTGATAACAAAAAGAAAATTCATAAATTCTTATCCCTGCCCATAATCATATTATGTTGTATCCTGCATTTTCAAGTTTTGATTCATTATCAGATAAAAGTGAGACCATTCAGTACAGTATTTTCTCATAGTATTGTAACAAGGTAGCATTGATCCCCTATTTATGTCTAGTTTGATGGATTAGAGCAGCTTGGAGGCAAAACACGTGGTTTTCATTGTTTCGTCTCGACGTCAGTGGGTCTGTGGTTTGAATGGGCAGGACGAAACCCCCCTGCTGATCTATTCACATACCCTGTCTGACTTTGTAGACTGACGCCTCGGAAAACGGTGGGTGGTAAGGGTCGGAGCGTGACGTGTGCAGATTTCCACTGCGCCAACCAATGAGAAGTGATGAGGGCGTGTACTATCCACCCCCCAGGAGTTTAAAAGGAGACCGCGTTGATAACATGTTTCAAATAGCCCATTCGCTCCGTCGAATATATGTACAGTGCCTGATCGTCACAGTGTAGCAGAACACAAAATTTGTTTGAAGATTTAGTAGTGAGTAGCAACGTTCTAAAATTTCTACGGCTTCATTATGTCTACTTGCAATATTTGTGGAAAAAACTTCGTTCGGCAAAGTGATTTAAAACGACACATTGACTCTGTGCATTCAACAGAGAAAATTGTATGTGAGTTTTGTGATACATCCTTTACCCGTAAAGACAACTTATTGAATCATTTGAAAAATAAAAGCTGCGAAAGAAAGTTGGAGAATGAAGCGGGAAAAAGAAAGAGAGTGGATTTGTCTGTTTCAAATAGGAAAAAGAAAACACAGTTGTCCACATCTGCTGAAAACTCTACGGCTGTTCCTGAAAACTCTACGACTTCCCCAGAACATTCTGATGCAGTTCCTGAAACCTTTACGGCCGTTCCTGAAAATTCTACAGCTGTCCCAGAACATTCTGCTGCTGTTCCTGAAAATATCTCCTTACCACCAAAAGAAAGAGAGAGTGCTTTTCAAAAAGCTTATAAAACATTTGATCTCCATAATAACGATAGTTCACTGGGATAAAAGAGTTTCTACTCTTGAGAAAAGAAGAGACACTCTTAATTTTTCACAATGAACTCAAAACTTACAAATCCTTGAAAGTGAGTAAATGGGTTCATTGCATTTACTCGAAAGCGACAGATGCCGGAAAAATGATAAAAAACGTTGAATTTAAAACGCCGAATAATGAAGTATTACAAGGAACTAATCTCGCCAGCCTTTATGACAACATGTCTGAGAAAATAGTGAAAGAAAGTGAGGATTTCGAGGGTAAAGACTCGGGCTGGACACTGGACGAAATCTTAAGACTCGAAGTCCGCACAAACCGTTATTCTCCATTCAGAGGTTCATCATCCTTCATCGAGGTGCCGAAGCAGATCGCTGAAACTAAGGCAATCATCAATGTCATCAATAATGAGGACTCTCAGTGCTTCATGTGGTCTATTCTCGCAGCTCTTTACCCCAACACCAGCAACCTCAACAAAACGTCAAGTTATGTCCCCCACATAAATAAGTTGAACTTTGATGGAATATCCTTTCCAACACCGCTTAACGAGGTGAAAAAATTTTCAAAAATGAACGATATAGGAATAAATATTTATTCTTTTGAAGAAGATTTAAAAATATTTCCTCTCCTCATCAGTGATATAGTGTGTGATAAACATATAGATTTGCTTTACGTAAAAAATGGAGAGTTTGGACATTATTGTTTCATTAAAAGCTTATCTCGAATTGTTTCCAAACAACTCTCAAAACATCATCATAAAACATTTATATGTAAAAGATGTTTAAGTGCTTTGCAAACAGAATACAAACTTCTTCAGCACAATGAGATGTGTATACATAAAAGTCCTGCAAGAGTAGTAATGCCGTCAGAAACTAGTAAGTTTTTAAAATTTAAAAATTTTCAACATTGTTTAAAAATACCCTTTGTTGTATATGCGGATTTCGAGTGTGTAACTAGGAAAACTGATACTTGTGGTCCTAATCCAAACTTTTCATTTACTAATATTTATGAAAAACATGTCCCGATAGGTTTTTGTTATTTATCAGTTATCAAGGGGGGTATTATAAAGATCCAGTAGTATATAGAGGTATTGATGCCCCAAAAATTTTTATTGAAAAGTTAGAAAAAGATGCAATAGAAATGGTTAATATTTATAAAAAACTAAAACCATTATTACCTCTTACTGAATCAGAAAAGCAATTGTATGATAATGCTAAAAATTGTTATGTTTGTGATCAAACCTTTCGCGAAAACAATATCAAGGTTAGGATCATAACCATGTGACTCAAAAATTTAATGGCCCTTGTTGTAATAGTTGTAATTTAGCAATGAAAACCCCTAAATTTTTGCCTGTTTTCTTCCATAATCTTTCTGGGTATGACGCCCATATTTTTATTAAGGAGTTAGGATACGATAAAAAACAAATTAATTTAATTCCGAACACCGAAGAAAAATATATTTCCTTCAGTAAAAATATTTCAAATGATTTTCAGTTAAGGTTTTTAGATTCTTTCAAATTCATGTCTTCTAGTTTGGAAAAT